>JBBPCZ010000001.1:48951589-48984434 GCA_037974445.1 Brycinus macrolepidotus | reverse complement strand
TATATATATGTATGTATAAGCAATCCACTCAGCATCTTAGTACATAATACGCACAAAGATTTGACCCCACATCATCTGTAATCAGATCGAGCAGCCCAGTGTCTTACAGCACGCTCTGTAAGATGATAAGAAACCCCTGGGGCCTTGTGTATAAGCTGCAGGCTGTAGTGTGTCTTTGTAAATGCTGTGGGGGGAATATTGATGGAACAGCTCGTGTAAGGCCCTTCAGAATGACATGACACTGCAGCAGGATGACTGTTGCTCAAATGCCGAGCCCTGGCACGGTGCACTTTTGGAAGCAGGGAAAGATCCTTTATCACCGGAAGATTTAAGGTGGCAAGTTTCTTAGGTGTGAAATAGATACCCATGTACCCTACGAGCCAAATACAATTACTCGTATCAAAAACAAAATCTCTTGCCCTTATAAATCTCTCCAGAGGGAGAGAAAGATAAGCTTTCAATATGAGCCGCTCCTCTAATCCTGCAATTAAATGAAACCACCAAGGATGCCCAGATAAATGCTCCCACTCTTTATTGTGTGTGAAGATATTGAGGGAAGCTCCTCAGGAGTCACGGCAACATTTCCCGTATGGGCGTTTTTGTAGACATGTAAGATCAGCAGAAGCAGTCTACGGGGACACCAGCCAACCTTTGTTGAAAATGAACACTGGTTGCCCTGCTTTGAAAGAAGAATGAGAGTTTAAATTCTTTAGAATTTCCCACTCTCTCCACGTTGAAGTTAAAAGATTAATTAGCAGCTGTGTATGTGCTTTTCTCTTTATTGCCTGTAATTAAAGTTTCATTTGGATGGCTACAGATGTCCTTCTCTCCTGTTTCAAAGCATACATGAGCTGTAATGCTTTCTTGACATAGTAAAACTTTATTTGGACACTCTGACAAATGTGATGCTCTTACATTACTGTGATATTTAAGGAATACTGTGAATGGGACTGAGGATATCAATGCAGGATGGGATCTGACTGTGTCAGCTAGAACTGACCGTACAACTATATAGAGAAGGATATTATAGTAGGGCTGCAGTGCATAAACCTCTCATTACAAAGATGTATACACATCACAGAGTTTAATGGTTTAAAGACCAGAGGCACTATCTACAGAGATGTGGAAAAACAGGGATATGGCCAGAAGAGTCACCCTCTCCATATCCTCCACATGTGGGCGTGTGCATGTGCAGAATACACCAAAAGAACACCAGGCCTGAATGCTAGACTCCATCAGTGAGGAGGCCTAGTAGCTCTGTCATGTCACGGGGGGGCATTTCCCTGGCATAAGTCATGTCCACTTTTAGAGTTGAGGGTCACTGCAAACCAATACAAAGTTATTCTGACTGATCACCTTTATTCTGTAATAAAACATTTCTATCCTGATGGGTAGTGTCTCCAGGATGGCAGTGCTTCCATCCACAGGGCATGAGGGGTCACTGAGTGGTTTGATGAGTATGAAAATAATGGAAATCATATGCTATGCCCTTCACAGTCACCAAATCTCAACCCATCTGAACACCTATGGGAGATTTTGGACCAATGAGTTGGACAGCACTCTCCACCACCATCATTGAAACACCAATTTAGAAAATATCTTTTGGAAGAATGGTGTTCCATACCTGCAGTACAGTCACAGAAACTTGTAGAATCTATGCAAAGGCCCACTGAAGCTGTTTCTTATACACTTTATGTAGGTTTTGAATTTAATTTGTCACCTGTCTGTATTTAGATAAATATCACTACTGTCAGATTAAAACTCTGCAGATTCATTTTGCTTTACCATAATTTGAAGACACTATGTGCCCTTTGCAAATGGAGTGTGATAAATGGAGTTTCAGTAGAAATGGTTCAGATTTTCTTAGAATAAAATGTATTTACATTAACTTGCATTTAAAATTAATGTAATCTCCTGAAAAGTTACCTTTTTTTGGAGGTATAGTATTTTGCTCCATCAGCCCTCATTTTCAGCCCAGGCATAAACACATATATGTATTGAGTTGCTTTTTGTAAGTGTAAGCATCTCACTATTCTGTTCTGCTCCTCTGCCTACAGTTCAGCTGTATTGTTGCATCATCCTACCTGTGGAACAGTGTTAAAAACATTACCAGTCGAAAGCTAGCAGCTCTGAGGGCATCAACATTGGCATTCTAAGAGCCGTCAGCACAGATTGATCCAGATACCTTTTAGAACAGGCAACATATACACCGCCAGCTGTACATTTTTCAGCATCACTGCTTAATTTCAATATTTACAACCAGCTACATCTTACATTATGGGATTCTAAAGGTGTTGTGCTCTGAATGAGTTTCCCATTCACTCCTTAGAAATTATTACGAACAATGTTCAAGATAGAAGCAAAGGCATGTGTATCTTCTAATTATACAACAACATGACCGTGTCGGTATGACACCTCATGAATATTACATTTTGTAGCTGAGCTCTCTCCTGTAGCCTCAGTAAACTTTGCTTTTGAGTTTTTTTTTTTTGTCAGGATATTCTTACTTTATTTAAATGGAATTGAAATGTTCAAGACTTCCACAGCACCTACACCTCTTGGATATGTTTGTAAAAGTTAATCGCAGCAGGAGTGCTTTTCCTCGCTGGTGTGTGATCCTTTGCCCATGTTAACACCTCGTGGTGCTGTTTCAATTTCAAAGAGACTCCCTTATATCCTCAGGAGCTTGCGTCAGTGTCGTGCCCTGTATTCAAGTGGATCAAAGCAGCAGCCATCAGAACATGTCTGCGAACTAGGTGCTCATCCAGTTCATGAAAAAAAAGTTTTGGAGCACATTCCTCCATACATACAGTGAATTCCGCGGCCTAACTAAGTAGTTTGTTCATTTTGTTAGAAGGCTCGCGTTAGCATACAAATGACCATCGGTCGTAGGCTCTAAGAAGAACTCAGCTGGAGGCCCTGGGGAAGCTGTAGGAGCTCTGCAGAAGCAGGTGCAGGGCTGAGGCAGGTGCTCTTTGTACCAGAGGGGTTATTTTTAGGGGGGCGTGTACTGGATGACTGTTCGTAACAGAAGCGGACACAAGCTGAACCTTTTAATGAAGCACAAAGTCAGGATCTTGTGTACTGGAAAGAGTTTGCCTTGGGTTTGCAATGAGTAGGAGTTGGACTGTGTGTGTGTATGTGTGTGTGTGTGTGTGTGTGTGTGTGTGTGTGTGTGTGTGTGTGTGTGTTGGGTAGGTGAGTAGGTGGGTAAATATGCTTGTTTCTATACCTTATCAGAATGTACATATGTATTACATATGTGCAAGTATATATAATAGTAATAATATATAAAATATGTGTCAGGATATGTACAGTCAGATGTCCACCCAGATCTAAATATAACACGTTTCTGCACATTTGAATGTACGCTTACTGTAATTAATTTTCCAGATCCTAAAAGCTGAATTGGAGAATCCTAAATCTAACCTCAGTAACCCAGTTAATTATTTTTTTCTGTTTTGACAAATGAAACACTTATCAAAGATTCAAAGACAGCACCATTTATCCATTTGCTGCATTTTTCAGTTTGTCCCACCAGGCAGGACATTTTCACTGAATAACAAACAGTTATTGGGTGCGCATAAGTGTGTGTGTGTGTGTGTGTGTGTGTGTGTGTGTGTGTGTGTGTGTGTGTGTGTGTGTGTGTGTGAGAGAGAGAAAGAGTGTGTGAAAGAGAGAGACAGAGAAAGTGAGGTCATGACTTCTGCATGCTGCTCCCCTCAGTGTGATGGTGATAAGTGACCCAGACGCTCTGACCAGCTGCCCTACCTGCTCCACCTTTCCCCCTGACCGCCACTCACACACCTGCCCTGACCCTTCCTCACACTCCACTGCTGCTCCATTCATTCATCCATGCCTTCCTGAGACAAACCCCGCAATCTGTTCACTGGAGAGTCGGTCATTCAGCGGCCCATTCAACCTGCTAATGAGATTTTATTACAGTAGGCATACTCCAATCCAGTCATGTTCTTTTGTATGCACACATATGTACACACACTTTCTCTCTCTCTCACACACATATATACATAATTCATTGTTTTTTTTGTCAGTTGCATGCAAAAAATGCTTTGAATTTGAATTGTGTGTGTGATCCAAACATGCATGCCAGATCTACTATCAGTTAAATATATTACATCAACACAATTACTGCCAAAAGAGAGTGAGTGGAAGGCTGTAATTGTGTTGGCGTAATATATTACATTCATGTGGAAGCAGTGAATAACACTGTTTTATTCTGGGCATGTTTGAACTGACATCAACTGACACTGACAGCAAAATAAAACTGCATTCACCTTATAGATGCACCATTAAGAAAAATTTCGATTACTGTAAAGTTAAACTGTATTTGGGTTTTTATAGTTCAAGAATAAAAAAAATTAGAATATTATTTTTATGCTACTGACATTGTTATTATTAGTAGTATTATTAGTATTAATATTATGTTTAGTAGTGGTAGTACTAGTGGTAGTAATAGACAACATTGTGACTTCCTGATGGAAAGTAACAGTAGTTTAGGGGCAGTAGTGTAATAGGAGCCTTTTTCCCCATGTCTGGGGGGGTTTCTTGCCACAAAGGTCTTATACATAACCCTAATATTAGAAATACAATGTTTTAAAGTTAAATTCAATATAAATTTACAGCAAATATTTACAAAACGTTTTGTGGTGTTAAAAAGTTGTGGTGTTGATATATTTTGCTGTGAAGGACAGCTTTTCAAATTCCACAAAATTTCAAAATGATTTGACATAACAGAGCAGTGAGATGACAATCCTGATAGATAATCCTGTGAGCTTTGTTGGTCTATATAGGAATAGCAGGAGTGAAATAATAGGCTGTTTTAGTGAAAACTACAGTGAAATCTCTTGTAGCCCAGTTCTGTAGTACTTTACTGCCACTCAAGTTACACCATCCATTTACAGCACCATCTTGATCCATTTACCCGTATGAAAGATTTGCTGTGCGTCTTTTGTCCTGGGAATATTTACACACGTGATGATGTGTGTGTAATGCTTTAGAGGAATAGAGGAGACATGTTTACCTGCTGTGTGAAAGGAGAAATGACACCAATAGTGCTTCCATTTGGGACACCCCCTCCCACTCTCCCTCCTAGTGGTCTTCCCTAGTGGAGTGGAATTTGGCTCCCACTGTGCCCTGGAGCATTGTGTCTTTCCTTCTCCACTTGACACCAGTGTAGGAACAGCATGGCTTGGCAGCTTCCCCGCTCTGATGTTAAATGCAGCAGCCCATCTCCCCGGCCCCCTCGCTGTTCCTCCGGTGTATAGAACATCAGCTTGAGCGCCGCAGGCTCGTCATTAAAACAAACACCCCCAGACACCCTTTCACAAAGCAAGCCCCTACCACTGGCTTTCTATTAGCTTCTGTGACTTTGGGAAGCAAAAGCGGTTGCTGTTTTGCCACATGTCCAGTTTCTGATGTAATTCGAATTGAGGGTGGGCAATATGGAAAAAAAATTAATTAACAAGACAGATTTGACATACTCTGTACATATGAAAACATTATGTGAACAAGTTGGAACCAGTCAAATAGTAGTGACGTTTTAAAAAATGCTTTGGAAAAGTATAAGCTGTATAATGATTATAAATAAATAAACTATTTACAATGAAAGTTGGGGGGAAATCACACATTTGGTAACAATAAATTAGTAATATATGGTAATTGCTTAATGTGATTATGGTTCTATCGTTTTTATGATACATATACTGTGATATATGGGACCAAAAGTATTGGTAATACCAATGATATGTGGGAAAAGCCTATGATTGTCATAATAATGATAACATATTGTCCACCTCTGATGTCACCTTCCTACTTGCTGTTGAGGTCAATGATGTCTTTGCCTATAAGAGTTACAAGAACATTAACATATCCAGTTGTTCGTTTAAAAATTTAATTACATCCTCTAATCTTTGACCTAGAAAGTGTATATCAGCATGCATGTTGTGTTCTGAATGATAAGCAGTGAATTGTGGATTGACCGCAAGCATCTAATCATGTCAGAAAGAGTCTGGAGCCTGCTGGTGTTCATTGTGGAGCTATTCTAAATGGACTGGTTTGGAATCCATGAGAGGCACTTCTGATAATGACTGATATGTTCAGACAGAAGATAATAACGAGGCTCTCGTTCCAGTCCATTTCTTGTCACAGCAGAGGAAAAATGAAGGCCAGCAGATTCCACTAACAGCCAACAAAAGCCACAGCCAAATAAAACATAAACCTATTTGTCTAAATCCCTCTAAAAATGTATAAATGTCTTTTTAAATATATTCACAGCAAATGCATTCTGAATCACTGACTGTCGTTATCAACTGTTAAAGCTGTTTTTTAAACTTTAAAGGCAACAACGATAATGAGAGATTGCAAATGGCAAATAAGAAAATCCCATTCAAATATGCCCGGCCCGTAGAGGAGTGGCTGCAGGAGAAAGGTAAACTCCGCCATTCTTTAACTTTCATTTTGCCATGCAGATTTCCCATCAGTACCTGTCCGTCAGTGTAACAAATTTTACACCCAGATCTTTCATCCAGTCATCGCAGTGTGCTCTCTCTCTCTCTCTCTCTCTCTCTCTCTCTCTCTCTCTCTTTCTCCATCCATCTATCTCCCCCCTCTTCCTCTTTTTCTTCTCTATGTGACCCCCTCCGTCTCTCCCTCTCTCTGAATATATATAGCTATCTATCTCTCCCCTGCTCTGTATCTTTTCCTCTTGCCCACTGTCTGTCGGTCTCTCTCTCTCTCTCTCTCTCTCTCTCTCTCTCTCTCTCTCTCTCTCTCTCTTTCTTATTCTCCCTCATCCCTCGCTCAGTCTCTCCTCTCATCCCCTCTCTTTCTCTTTTTTCTCCTCCATGTTCTCTGGTTCCAAAGAATGCATGTACATTTAATTGAACCTCCAGAAAAAAAAAAGTTCTAGGGGTCCTGCAGTTTCTGAGAATATTTTTCATAAAATCAATGTTAAAGTTACTGCTAAAAACATTATAAGTACATTATAAATTGCTTCAGTCTTCTGTATGTTTTTGTCTTTCAATAACGTGCCTTCTTTGAGTCCTTATCATTTAAATCATTATCATTTAGATTTTTTCTCTTCTTTTTCCTAAAGTCGTACACTGTTTTGTACCAGAATAGATAGCCATGAGTAGCATTTAATCACAATAACCACAATGATAAAGTATTTCTCATGTTGCTATTAATGCTATACATGCTGGGCCAATAATAAATTATCAGGCTTGTATTTCATTCACTCTGCAGGGGCAGTATTAATTCACATACGCACAGTTGTGAATTGCGACTGCCCTGCAGGCTTAAACTTTTTATTTTCTCCATTTGTGAACTTTCTAACAAAACTGCAAGGTTAGACAGCAGTGCGTTTCTAGGTTAAATGTTTGATAATCCATACTCTTGTTTAGTCCGTTATAAGCATTCCTTCAGGAATGTATTCTTACGTAGACTGGTTCATTTGTGGGCTGTATAATGACCCCAGTTTACGGCCTGACCTTTTAACTTTTACGGGTTCTCTCATATGACATTTTGCAAGGTGCACTAAGGTAAAGCAATCATTAATTTCTCCGGTCCTAATGCTGAAGGAGAGCCATGTTAAGAGCTGCCTTCGACGTGCTTTTCTAATGAATGTGTCTGGGTCTTCCTTGCTCTTCTCTCAGGACGGCAGTTAACGATATTCAACACCCAAGCCACCATTACGATCGGGGGCACAGACCGCAAACGGCCGTTTCAGGGCCAACTCTCAGGCCTCTACTACAACGGCCTGAAAGTGCTCAACATGGCCGCCCAGGGCAACCCCAACATCAGAATCAATGGCAGCGTGCGCCTGGTGGGGGAAGTGCCCTCCGCAGGATCGGCCAGAACCACGGCGCTGCCCCCAGAGATGTCCACCACCTTCATCGAGACCACCACCACCATGTCCACCACAACCACGAGAAAGCACCGCTCACCACCTACAATATCGGTACCACTGCATACACACCACTACTCACATAACTTAATCACACACACATACACACGCATGCACATACGCACTTTTTCACATACAAAACACTGCCTTATAAAAGAACTTGACCATGTGTTTGTTCATATGCAATAATTATACAAGACTAAACAAGTCTGTTTTCTGAGGTAAGTAGATTAATATGACATAGTTTGCAAAGCTTGTTGTGATGTCAGCACTCATCAGCACTCTGACCTTTCAGCTGTTAAAATCACTTTTACACTAAAAGAGTATCTGTATGAGCTTTTACCAAGTGTTTGACAAAATCGTATTCAGGCAAGCCCTGCTCTTCATACTGAGAAAGACAATTTGATGGGCATAAAGGTGAATGGTGAAGCTAAATAGATAAACCCAAAAGATTGCCAGAACGTTTTATGGTTTTAAGGTAACAATACCTTAGAATGTAAGTCTTGACATAGTTTTTATGCTTACCCCAGATGTGGTCGATCAACCAAGACATGTCTGGAGTCCGATTTTTTCTTTTTCAGTTTAGTGCTGGAGCTAAGAGACTAATATAGCTAACAAACACTAGAAATCAAAAGTAACCCAAATTATTTCTCTAAAAATAGCTCCCTAAAATTCTCAGCTGGCCTGTAGCACATCCACCTCTTTATTTATTTAACACAGACTTGTCAATGTGGTTTAGGGCTCTGTAACCTGTGAGCTATGGCAATGAAGTTTCACCACACAGGCAGCCATTTCAGACAACAAACCAGAGAGAGAGTGAGTGAGAGAGAGAGAGAGAGATGTGGTTTGAGCAGGTGGTGAGTGTGAGCAGTGTTAGTCTAAACAATAATAGCACTAAACTAAAGAAACAAAATTTGGGCTCCAAACATTGACTGATCGTCTACAGTTAGGGTACATTGACAGTATTTATTTAATCATTACAATATTTGTTTAATTATTTCAAACTGTTCCTTTAACTGAAAAGTAGCAGTAATGAAATTCACTTTTCAAAAGGTGAAGTGTTTCTAAACTGAAGTGTATGAAAATGATCTTAATGTAGGATGTTATATCTGCCTGTAGGACAGACATGCTTTAGGCCGTCTACTACAAATAACCACATGGCCCACATTTACATTCATGTAAATGAGGATAATAGGTCTGAAACTATCTTTACATCTACAAAACATGCATTGAGGACGTGCATTGAGAGGTCTTTTTCAATGATTACTTTAGTCGTTGTCACTAATTACTGTAGATTTGTTTGTATTTATGAGCATTTATGAAACAGAGAAACCAGTCGCATTTCATATGTGTCTGCCAAATGAATGAATGAATATATGCCTCTCTCATCTACATACCAACAGCACTGATGATCATACTATATTTTACACATGCTAAACCAATTACACTGCAAAACATCAAATGAACTGTTAGCAAATGCCTGTGGCAAATGTGTAGGGCTGACTGTTACTGCTCAGTGCCACCAGGCAAGACGTCAACATTAAAATGTGAATCTGCAAAGCATGAAAATGCAAATAATAATGTGTTTTTGCAAGTCGTCACAGCCAGGTGTGCCTGAATGATCATCAAACAACATGCAAATGATGGTTCGGCTTCTGTTGTCAAACAAGCCAAATGACCACAGTCTTGTTTTATGAGGCTTGAGCATTTTCTGACCTACCCTTATTTCAGCACTGTTGCATGTACTGTACCAACAGATGCTTTTTGGATATTTTAGACATCGAGACATCAGTGGCAACAAAACACAGTATTACACATGTAACATTTCATCCTGATGTTATAAAAAGTGTGGTTTGGGTAAATGCGATTAGATGGGGCATTTAATAGGCATCGCAGGACAAATGGAGCCGGCCGTCTTGATATTAAAGCCATCAGTCTCCACTGTGTGTCTGACACAGAAAAGGAAAAGAAAAGAAAGGAGGACATTTATATCTCAAGCCCTAAGCTGGTCTGAGGGAAAAAAAAAAAAAAAAAGCAGAATTTTAGGCTTGCTGCTAACGCTCCCGGTTTTAATGATGAAAGTGTCAAAACACCCCTAATTACTCTTTTTAGATGCTCTGCCATTGTTATGTCTTATAGTCTTTTGTTTTCTTTTTCTTTTCTTTTTCTTTTTTTCTGCATCTGTGGGTTCAATTAGAGCACTGATTAGCTCTTTTACCTTGAAATTACTGCTTAATTACTAAGCAATTTCTCCCAATCCTAGAGATACCCCCATTGATCAAATGTGTTGTTATCACTGCGCCGCGCTGTCGTTTCTCCCGCACATTTTCCTCTGGACAGATTTGCTGTCACTGGACCGTGTCATCTGTTGACAGATAGTGAACATCTGACAGATGATGGCTCTCTCCTGACCCCGAGGTCAGCAGAAACATGGGTAGCGAGTGGTTTTATTAAGAGACGGCCTTGTTACTGGACTCTGTTTCTGTCCCCATGTCTGCCCTGGTCCCTTAACTTGTGAACCACAGGTTTGTTTTGAGTGCTTACAGGAGCACAGAAGTGTGAACACAGACAGTATGGAAAATAAAGGGGCCAATGGTTCTTTGGAGGGATGCTGTAGAAGAAGCACTTTTGGTTCTCTAAAGCCAAGGAATTGAAAACAGTCCTCAGGGGCCCCCAGATGCCCCATATTTTTGCTCTGTCCATATGTGTTGCAAGGTAGGTTGGTGCAAGAATGTGGACCTTTGGGAGTTCTTTTAGAGGATTGTCTGTTATAAATTGAGTTTTTTTTGAAGAACGATCAATTTAAAGGTCCTTAAGAGAGCCTTAAGGAGCTGACATTGATCCAAAGAATCATTTTTGGCCTTTAGTTTTAAGAGTGTAGATCTGCATGGTATATCTTTGTTTATTTGTTATGGTAATACTGGCTTTGTCTGACATCACAGAAAGTTGCAAAATGCAAAAGCATTCACAGGATTCAAGACATGTCAGAATAACATACTCACTTGGTCACAATAAATGTTTCATTTTTAACATCACAAAAATAAAGGTGCCAAGTGGAACCACAAACTGGGTCCTTAAAGATGGTAACAGTTGTTTTTTTTGTTTTTTTTATCCCAGCCTCATTACATCCTTCAGTAACTACTTGGACTACAATTCAGACTGGCTGTTATTCTTAGGTTATAATTTTTTGTAATAAAAACTGGGCCATCCACTGGGTTATGGCTATTACAGGGGCTGAAGAGTCAGTTTTGTACTTCCATGCAGTGTAAAGGTTCTATACCAACTGAAGTATATCTCCCTAGATATGTGCATCCAAGCAAAAGACAAAAAAAAAACATTTAGGAACTTTTATATTTAAGAGTATCGAGCCAGCTAAAGCATGGAAAATAGAATTTTCCGGTACCGCTGGCTCTGAAGTTGACCGTGTCTGACTCTTGCTATAAACTGTAGGTGCTCAGTCAAGCATCGCACCACATTCCAGTCTGAGCACAACAGGCAAACAACATGCAAATACAACAGACATGAGAAAGCGAGCCGCTGCCTAGAGCTACACACCAGCGACGCAAACAATGGTCAGTGACGCAGTCTGAAACCCAGCAAAAAACAAGGTTGACTTATTGTTCCGAGCTATAGAAAATAGGCTATAAAAAAGAATGTACAGTCGTGCATCGCTCCTATCTGATTGTCCAAATTACTAACGTCCCCATTACTGCCTTTGCAAGCGTGAGGGATTTTTTTGTGATTAATTCGGTGACTCACCGCGCTTGCGTCATTCATACAAGTATTTCAAAATTCGACGAGGGATGATCATGCACCCACTGTCACTTTTAGCCTTATTTTTTGGCCTCCCAAGCCCTCTTCCCACACAGCTACGCAAAACTGCCTCTGTTTGAGATCCTTTTTCCTTCTAGCTAATGTGAATAGTCTTCACATACACATGGAATAAGTGTCAACATTGCTCTTGGGTTGAATATCTCTGCCTTTTACGCAACAGTGATTATAAATTGAAACATTTGGTAATACACATAGAGATTTAATGAAATATATAAATTATTTGGATTAATCCTACTGCAACAAGAAAAATGACTGTTTGTCCATGTCACAGCCTGCTGGGATTCTGGGATATGAGAATTGTGTGTGTGTGTGTGTGTGTGTGTGTGTGTGTGTGTGTGTGTGTGTGTGTGTGTGTGTGTGTGTGTGTGTGTGGGTGTGCGTAGTGAGTGGTGCGTGGTGCTGTATATAAAGGTGATGCAGTCTTAGCAGCATTCTTGAAGTGAGGATTAGGAGCATCTCTCTCTCTCTGTCTCTGTCTCTGTCTCTGTCGCTGTCTCTCTCTCTCTCTCTCTCTCTCTCTCTCTCTCTCTCTCTCTCCCTCTCTCGGCCCGTACAGAGGATCGCACAGTGCTTCAGTGGAATTGGCAGGGGGATTCTCATTAAGACTTAGCAGTCTGGTAGGTCAACACGCTGCCGGTCATGTTTGCTTTCCCATCTTAATTTGTGCAAACAGGATCAGTAAACAAGCTGCCTGTTACAGTCGAGGAAGTAAGTTAATTGTGCACTGCAATCCCATGTATTATGTTGGGAGAGAGAGTTCAGGGGGATGGGTCTATTTATATATAATTTTCGTTGCTGTTTCACATCTGATCGGGAACGAGGCCTCTGCAATGTTTTCATCTTAATTAATGCATTGAGGGTGCAGAGGGAGTGAGAGAGTGAGAAAGAAGGAGAGAGAGAGAGAGAGAGAGAGACCAGTACAGTTCTATAGAGATTTTTCTTTTTTTTCTTTTTTTTTTTTGAAAACTAGTAATCTGATGTATGTCCCCTGATAATCGGCAGGAAAGAAAGAGCAAAACATTTTAGGAATGAGTATTTTCAGGAACTGTACAGGGAAAATGTAAAAGAAAATAACACGTATATGTTTCCTTTATCTAGCGACAAGAATCACTGGCAGCTTAACACTATGGCACAGAAGGTGCAAGCAGTGAGAGGAAACTGATTTCACATGTAGGAGAAGAATTTACAGGAATTACAGACAGTGAGACAGATTTCATCGGATGTATATGAATTACGTTGTAAGAGATGCTGAAACTTATGCATGTGGATTCTCAGCACTTGTGATCTGTGATCTGACCTGTCATGTACATTAATTATTGATTTAAGGAAGCTAAGGGGTGACATTCAAAAGTAGAATCACATTAATTCCATGAAGAAAATATTCAGCATAGGAAGTACTCGACATATGTAAAAGGATTAGTGGACAGAGGGGACAGTTGCCCTGGGGCTCATGCCACGAGGGGGCCTGTAGTGACTGTGCCCCATAAATTCTTTTTTTGGGCTCCTCATATAGATACTGACACAGCTGTACACCCAAAACTCCCAGAAAGATTCAATTTCTTTTCAACTTAGCACAGCACACAGAAATCTGACATCTACCCTCCTTTTTTAAAACTTCTAAAAACTTCTCAGAAATCAATATAAAATCCATTATAATATGACAAAATAATTGTGGTCTTAATATATAGTCGGGTTAACACTGGATGCCAGAAGGGATTTATTTGTGTGATGCCATGGAAGAACCATTTTTGGCCTATAGAACCTCCACATAACATAAAGGTACTTGAAAAATTGTGAAGGTGTAAAGATAAGGAGTGTCTGTTTAATGTGGAAAAATAAAAATGGTTCTTGTGTAGCATCACTCAAAGAGCCCTATGTGGCACCTTTTTTTTTAAAAAAGAATGTAGGTGGTGATTTTTTGTTATTGTTTAAACACAGGAAAAACATTTTAATAGTATCAGAACCCATTTGATTGTATTGTTGCTGATGGCTTTTGACAATCGTGCAAACTGTATTGTTTATATAGATGGTTTGTTCCATTTTGTACATCTAAACAGCTGTGTGTTAATCTCAGAAATGGATGGAATTAGAATATTGATAGTAGGCCCCATTGTACGTGAGAGGTAGTGATAGAGTTGTGTATGTTTTTCTTGCCCCCTGGGCAGATGCTGAACTGATGTCGTTAAAGTTAATGGAGCTGCATAAGCTTGAACATTTCCAGCAATGGGACCATTTGTATTCAGAACAGTCTTTTCATTTCAATCAGTTTGACCTCTTAAGTAGTCACAGGGACTGTCATCAGTCTATTAGCTCTCCTTTATTTTCTCCTTTCTCCCTTTTTTGTCATGAAAAGGATTGATAGCCATTTTTTTGTGATTTTTTTTTTTTGAACAGCTCAATAAAGACTGTAGTAATGACAAATATGATTGTATTATTTTTAAGTACTTTGTTACTAAACGACTGCCGATGGTGACCACATTAAAGGATGATGATGCAATTAGTTTGTCCAGAGAAATGGCCATCATTCAACTTTTTTTGTCTCAAGTGCTGTAATTGCTGGAGCAGTGAACATAGTCTGAGTGATTTGGTGCTGACCATAAAGAGAGATAAAGACTGAGAATATGATGGTTTGACATCTTTTTTATTGAAGGTGTATGGAAATGATCAAGTCTCAGTGTCAGAAACAGGTAGCAGATTAAAATAATGGCTTATAATGTCTATGCCTAACAGTTAATTTACGAAAAAACAAAATTTAAACCATATGATGCAAATAATATTTTAATATCTGAATACTCCAGTGCAGTTATTAAGACTTTCTGGGGGGGTTTTTCAGTAAAAACATCTGATATCTACAGAAAGTGGTACATAGAATTATAATTATAAGCCAACCTTCACCACTGGAGTTTCCTGTTCTTTCTTTAATGGCTTTAAGAGGTTCCATACCAGTTTATTACTACACCTAACCTCCATAAACAGCCCAGTATGATCATGAAGATTCAGACAGTTATTTAGCATTTTGAACACTTAAACACGCTCCTTTTGGGCAAAGTTACCTGCCTTGTGTGCTGTTGTGTGTAGTTAGATGAGTATGCTGATACACATTTTGTATGGATGTTGATGGCTGGATATTTCTTGAGTGTTGGATCACTCTCAACCTAAAAGCGACACTGATGTGTATAGAAACTCAGCACACACTATCATGCCACTGCCAGCCAGTGTCACTTCTGTCACCGCTCCATCCAAATAATATCTGGTCAACTGTGGCCTTGTGGGAATAAAAGAAAAACTGTAACTCTACACCTATATAGTGGTCCTATAGGCAGATGGAACTCAAATGGCATGTAAGGCACATAAGAAGTAACAGAGCAGTCAGTCACCACCTAACATGAGTCTGCCGTACACAGCACTGTTTCTTGCTGTGTTAGTGCACAGGAATACATGTGGAGAAAAAAACTGCAAAATTACCTCCTTATTGACTTGTTTCCTCATAGAATCAACAGGATCCTCCTGAATTTAATTAAGCTTCCATGCTTCAAGCCTCCTAATTGTTCACACCAGGAGCAGCCAGTTTATATTAGTCTGTTTGTGTAGATTAAACTAATGTCTTAGCTTGTTTTATGAGTGAAGGCATAAAGGTTGGATGACATTTCATTTTTATTATTATTATTATTATTATTATTATTATTATTATTATTGGCAACACACCAATATATGAATATCGGAAGGCCAGTGCCGATATCTGATAACTTTTATGAAAAGTAGAAATCATTACTGGAGGTATCTGGAATGACATTTTGGACAAATATTTACTTCTGTAGGGGCATAAATTTTAGCACAGTAGCCCAACATCACCTCAACATTTTGAGTACAATAGAAACATCCTCAAATTTCAGTTTGAAATAGTAGTCAGATTTACACATCTGGCTGAATTTTTTCTCAGTCATTAATTCTCAGTAACATGTTTCTGATATCATTGTACATATTTGATCATTGCTGTTAAATACGTATATTGTCTTTATTTGTAATACCATAGTCCAGAAAGTAGGTATCAACTCCATAAAACAGATGACCAAATTATGACTCAACAAAGCATGTTACAATCGAAAAAAGCTGGCATGCTTATGTTTGCACACTTCTTTAGAAGCCGTATACTTTTCTCAACATCTGAGCAAACAGTTCACGGGTTAACAGTGTGAACCCACAGAGACAGAAAAAAAAGTCTGTCAGCAAAAGGAGTTACTGCACTGTCACAATACAGACTAATATTTCTCCAGAGTTGTGTTTAGAATCCAATTATATGGAGGCAGTACGCAGCAGAAAGCAGCCGTGGTGCAGAGGACTGATACGTTTCAGAAGGTGCTGACAACCCACGTGGGTGGAGGGATATCAAGAATGAGCATACATCACTAACCTTAAGAGACGCCGCTCCTGATTTATTGAAATGTGTGGCTTCCACAGCTAAACAGGCCGGAGTTAAAGGGGCGCTAGCATGGAGCGGTGTGGTTAGATGAAGTGAGTCCAATCTCCAAGTCCCACCAGTAAACTGAAATATGAAGTGAATTCCACTTTGCCCATTTATTTACTGAGGCCACTCTCAAGCTTGGTTTGGAGTTCACTGCTAACTGAGCTGACTAAAGGCAATCTCAAATGCAAGTTTGCTTCAGAGATACATCACTAACTTTGTTGCAGAAATGTAGATGTCACTCTACTTACAGCTGTAGATATTAGGCCATGGTGGACATTTGTGGTTATAAAAGCAATCTAGAATGATCTCACATACGATGTGTGGACATAATACGTAAATTATTACATAATACGTGAATTATTACTCTTTCTTTATTTTTGATAACAAGGGACACGGCAACATTTAGGAGGGTGGGCAGGACAATGGGGCCAGTAGACAATAGACCCATCACTTTTTAAGTTACTGGAGTGATGTGCTACCACTTTTTATTGATTTCAGACTATTTCAAGAAAAGAGTTTGTTCTTCCTGACCGCACACACCACTAACCTAGCGGCAAGAACAGACAGACAATTAGAACAAACAATTAAAATCTCCATTTCAGCTGGGGGGTGGGACTAAACAGTGAAACCTCACAGTAAATGTATTTTACTGCAATTCGACTAATATTTATGCACTTCTAGTTTATGTTCTAACGCTATTTGAAATTGACTAAATATCTGTGGCAGTATTTCATACATGTGATGTTCTTTAGAGATTAGCAAGCTAATATAGTTATCTGTGTGGGACCCAGTTAAGCATACAATGCCATGACACACTTTTTTGTTTTTCAAAACCAACTCACAACAGGAAAAGTGGAACAATATAAATGATCCAGGTTTTATTGGAATAAAATCTCATTACATTAACTTCCAATAAAATCGTTTTTTTTTTTTTTCCTTGGAGATTTAACATTTTGTTCACTCGGTCATGATATAAAATAGAGTATTCAGTAAAGAGTCCACATGACATAATTATCTTGCTATCAATGTAAAATCCTGATCTAACTTCTGCTCAGTTGTTTAAATCTAGATGTTGACTGCTGGATGTCAGAACACTTTAGAAAAGCAATCCATATGAAGCTATAGAAAAAGTTAGTTTTTAACTGTGTAGGCTGAAGCAACACTGTGGGCCAGATATACATACAAGGGCATAAGCAGCGCAAACTGTCCCTTAGAGTCTGAAATTCAGTGTGTTTGAAATGCGATTTACTGAGGCTGCTGCTGATCAAACAAACTGCACGCAGGACCACCTACAGTTGTGCGCTGGTGAGGCGCAGGATTTATTAGGTGCAGTGCAATAATGGAGCCATCAACAAACTTGAGACAAAATAGAAAATAAAATGTCTGGCAACTGTGTCTGCTGGCCACTGTTAAAGGACGTCTCTCAACAGCACGCCTTTGGGATGATTCTACAGATTTACACCTGATTTTACAAGACAAGAAAAAGCTGCCCACCTCAAGTTGCTCAAGCTTTAGGAAATTGAGTGGAATATATAATTAGCTGTGCTTCCAAAATCTCCACCCATTTTCCTAACCTGTTTCACGCTCTCCTCCCTCGAAAGCATATGCAATGATCACTGTTTGCATTTTTCCATGTTCACAGATGAGAAACATCTGGTGGAATGAGCCTGACTCGCACCTGAAGCTGTCGCAAAAGTCTGAAGCTATGTGCGTCAACCTTTCAGAGATAACAGCGCAATGAAAAATGAATGCAAAAACAGCAGGAAACACTCTTTTTTCCCTAAGAAATGCAGCACTGTGGATGTGTTTCTCCTCACAAAGGGAGACGTACGCACAACAGCTCAGTACTTCACTCCAATCAGTTTTCAATAACAATAACAAAAGTCGGACCAATGTTCGTGTACTAGATGAAATCAGATGAGCCAGTGTCTTCAATTCACACTTTATTCACTGCTGAAACTGACTCATACAGTGACAGATAAAAGAATTGGAGAGGCATTTGATGTTGACCGTACGTGCGGCTGTCTCTTATGTCAGAATTTTCCTCCTAATGTCCAGTCTCATCTGGAGATGTCAAGGTTTTTGTGTGTGTGTGTGTGTGTGTGTGTGTGTGTGTGTGTATGTGTGTGTGTGTGTAATAAAGTTAGGAAGGAGAGTGGCACGCAGTGCTTAAACTTGATACACTGGTAATGTTCCTGTCCTCCTTCTGTATCTCCATCTCCTCCACCGCCTCGCTCGCCATGGCCGCGCCTGATAGGCCGCCTCTATCTCGCAGCCTTTTCACGTTCGCAGCTCAAATTAAACAGCCACGCCGTAATAAAAGGTGCCGCTTCAGATTTGAATCTGTAATTGAAACAAACTGTGTATTGCTTTCTAATTTTAGCATGGGGCCACAACGGGGGAGCGCTCCGTCTGACTGTTAGTCATGAGGTCCCCGGTGACCTTGCACTTGTGGCCACCGGAATGATTAAAGATCAAGGCCCAGAACCATTTCCTTTCAAACAGGAAGATGAATGGTGGCTGTCGGAAGGCGGCTCGTACGTTGCCTGCTAGCAATTAGATTCCGGTGTCAAGCACGCAGCTACTACTGTATGTTAAAAGTACGAGAGGGAACAGAGTGCTCCGCAATGCATTTTCGCTGCAGGCTGTTTTTTGGCAAGAGCAGCTAGTAAGCAATGTGTTCCTCCCAAGATGTATTGTTCCACTGCAAGCATGAGAGACTACTCAGCGTACAGAACCGTAGTCTTCGGACGGTTTCATCCCTTTAGGCTATAGCATCAGAATGCAGCTAGTACCTCTTCCCTAGTACAGCACCTGAATCGCAGACAGGTCAGCCAGGGCGGTCGTTTATTTCACTGAGAGACTTATTTCCCACTTCACTCGCTCAATAAACAACCACAGCCACACCACGAGGCCGTGCCATGTCTCAGTGCAGTACTCAGCATCAGAATCAGTGAGGAAAAGTTAAAATCACACTGTCATGACTTCATCAGACACACAAATATTGCATGTACACACACGTTTGGATTCAATTATGACTGGACTGAATAGTTTGAAGTAGTTGTTTGTTACTTTGGTATTTATTTGTCTATTTAGTATTTGGAAGTTGTATTTTTAAAAATTCCTAGTTTAAATACCAAAAAAATCAGCATAATTTTTTAAATAGAGTTGTTATTGACAGGGACGTGAGGTGGGAGTACTGAAATTTTGCACGGCATATGTGTGACGAATACCTTGGTGATAATTTACATTAAACAGAATGTGTCATAACATGACACGAGAGATGACCATATACGCATCAAACTGATGCGTATATACAACCCACCCGAAAGTGGCCAACAGGGGCAGAAGGGAAGAGATTTGGGTTGCTGTGATGAAAATGCGGTGTTAAACAGTGCATATTAAACATATTAAACATCTACTGCATATTACGTAAATATAGCATAGAATAAAAATACAAACTCCACCCTAAAACGGCTATTTTGTTTTATTTTCAATTATTTCAAATGAACCGTTTCAGTTAACCAGTTCTGAAAGCTAGGAGTGCTGCAGCTCCCTTAGCACTGCTATTTCACACATCCCTGGTTATTGTTAATATATGGAAATTGATGATCATAAAGAAATGATAGCTGCTTTAGTTTAATGTGTCAGAATTTCATTCTAGCCATCTGCATTACATCGCTTCAGAGTGAAACACATTGCATTACTTTCAGCATAGCTATTAAAGCTAAAAGAGCAGAGATGCCTCAAAAATCACATGTGAAAATCCTTCAAATTACTGGACTGTTAGAAAAAAAGCTCATTGCAAAATTTACGATAAGAGGCCAGTATACTAAAGAGGAAAGCAAGCGTGTCAGTATAGTGATACTTATCTGAAAGTGGTAGGATACACTTATTGCTCTAAGAGATTGAGAGAGAAATCCTACTGAGGCTAGTTTAGCTTGATGCAGCATCACACACATGAGCCTGGTTTCTGGGGAACACTGTGTGAGATATAATGTCAGAAGACAGAGATGGTAGCGCAAGGACAGTTCCAGTCTTTTTGAAACAGATCTTCTCCCACGTTATTGATTCAACGTGTAAGACAAGCTGCTCGCTCTTCAGCCTGAACACAAGAGATGGACACGATAGCATCAGCCACTCATACAGCAAGGAGAGGAGAGATTATTATCTCCTGAAGAGAGCTGGTGAAAGTTTGCCTCTCTGCTTGGTCTCATGTTTGAAGCTCCGTTAAATCGTTTGACACGATCGCAAAGAGCACAGCCAGAGAGATGTCTTAATTACATGGCTGATTGAAATCTTATCTTAATAATTGGAGATGACATCACAGCATCATGCACAGAGCCAGGGTCTCATTATCTTAATTTGTCACACAGTCATCTAAGTCAGCCTCGCTTGGATTTATGGATAAAGGCAAGCGTTGGGGATAGTGGCACTCTTATGTATGCATGTATAACGTTAAAGCCCATTTTATAATTTTGTAATGCACAGTGGCGACCCTATTGGAATTAGGCCTTCAGTTTGAGCCTATAAAACCTATAAAACCCAATAAAATACCTTTTCTAATTGTGTTCATTTCTGCTAGCATCCCATAGAATTTACTAGTGTGTTTATCTATGTATGTATGTTTGTAAGAGGGATAAAGCTAAGGAGGGATAAAGCTAACACTGGTGTACATTCATATGTTTGTTTGTTCTAGATTCAGCATGGACATTTGCATGTCACATTTCTTTAAGCTTGTAAGAGACTAAGATAAATGCTAACTTGTATATTTCAGTTTACAGTGTCTCCTTCAGTCAAGGGCTGTATAGCTTGTCACCACTGTTTTCAATTTCTAATAACTGACTAAACTTGATGAGGCTAACAGGTTCTCTCAAGTTCTACTCATATTAACAGTCGGTCATGTGTCTAAGACTTTCAAAAGACTTAGAGTGATGTTTTTGTGCCTATCCATTCTAAATCAAAATGTGATTGGATGATTTCTCTTGCATCTCCTGGTTATTAAAGTGGGTAAACTAATGTATAAGGCTTTCAGTCCAGCTGCTGAAGGTCTAGCCAATGGGAGATTTCGCTTGAGCGTATTTTATCATAGACAATGGGGAAAAAATCATTAAGCATTTCAAGATCTTAAACCTTTGCATTACTACAATGCTTACAGAATAAATACAAGAAGCGTAATATTTAACAAACTCATCTTAAATGACAAGCACTTATTTGAATTCCCAGAACGCATTAAGCTTTCTCTGAAGGACTAGAAGACTCCGAGGGTTCTCCACTGTGAATGTGCAGGATTATCCAGGTAATAGCATAAGGTTTGCTGTATTTAACAGTCTTAGAGTTTGGGGAAACTTTGTTCTTTTTTGAAATGTTTGATTTTTACTGATGATCTACAGTTGAAGCCTCTGCAAAGCTTTTAACATTAAACGGGTATGATCTAATTCATTTGGGTATATTTAGCTTGAACACTGCTTCATGTTGATCAAAGTATCTTCCTCAGGGAAGGGGAAGTTTTGTAAGCAGAGGAAGTTTTGTATGAAGAGAAAGTTTTGCCTGAATAATGATTTGACAGTTTTCCTTTCCAAACTGTTGTTAAAAACACATGTTTACTTTCCTGGCCCAAAGGTGGTTTAAACACATAAAAGAAATCTAAGTTTCTGTACAATGAATCATTTCCCATCAAACCAAATATTATATCAATGACTGAATAATGTAAAAAGTAATATAATTCCTTTTTAATTAACTGTGCACAAGTGGTGTGTTCGCTATAAACCTGTGAGAGGAAGTTGACGAAGATGACACTCCGGATGATGAATATTTGATATATTCAGTTACAGTAACACTGCTTAGCCGTGTTAGTGTGACCATTAGGAACTTTGCTACTACGGTGGCTCCTTTTCACGAGATCTGCTCAATGCGTCCCTTGGGAAGAAGTTAAATATTACATCAGTGTTTTAAACCTCTGTCCCCTGTAATTCACAGTTAATCTATACATCTTCTAAGGCATCGACCATCCCCACACCTTAAATCAGGAGGGGCATAAAAACATGACACGAGGAACTTCTTAAATCTCCTAGATTATTCCACTGTCAGCACTTTCCTTGGTGCTGTATAATCGATTAGGAGTGGGGGCTGCTGTGAAATGAATGATTCAACCACCATCGACACTGTAAATCACATTCAGGGGTGCTATGTCTGTGTGATGTACATTCACAGGCTTTCCACTGAGGACATGCTTGATATATATGACCGGGCAGTTTGAGCTGAGCTCTGCTCAAAAATGTTATTTGTAAATATTTGTCGCTTCATTTCAAGAACGTTGAGTGTTTGCAAACATGTCGAAATTAATTTCACACAGTCCAGAGTGTCTATCGGCAAGAACTTTCAGCCGCCATGAACTCGTGTTGTTTAATTTCAGGCAGAGACGGTTATTTATTCACTGTGAGGGCTTTCTTCATATGCCGGTCAAGCTTAAGTGCTCTTATTTTTCTACGTCTATTTCTTACTGCAGTAACTAATTACAAAGGGTTCAGTGATGGTTTCAAACAGGTATAAAATTTTCTTTCACCTTAATGGAAATGGGGGAAAAAGAGCTTGGTTTTTTAGCCTTTTTTTCATTCGAGGAGACAAGTTAAAGAGCAGGTTTAGTACTGATGTTGTCAACTCAATAATAGGCTTTCTGTGTTAATGGGTTTAAGGCTTCCTGCGTGTGCATATAGCACTAATTTTAGTTTAAATGCTCCGCATTGCACAAAAGGGGCTCTCTGACCTCAATTAAATTACTTAGCGAGACAAGCCAAATGGAAAAGAACAACTCAATAGAAATGCCTAATTTTGAGGTTGTGGGGTCACAAGCACCATGTTTGTGGAGCAATTTGCTGCACACATAAATGTTCCTGTCACTCAGTACACACTGTACAGAAATATAGATTAACATGAAAAAAGTAGTCTGTATGGGGTTTATTTGGTGTTAGTGTACTATAATACATTTTATTTTTTATTTTATTTTATTTATTTACTTCTTTGCTTTTTTTTCTGAGATGGATTTTAGGACATGTATTTATTGTTGATTTGACTTCCATTTCAGGCTTGTCCACAGAAAAAAAAAACTTTGCAGAGCCTGTTAGTGTCTTTTCTTGTAAACAAAAATATCAAAATAAACAACCAGCATCCACTGGCAGTCTGACCTATGATTGTCTGCACTGAAGCTGTCTCTCATAGTGAGATCCTTTGCTTCCATATTTCTTTGACATTTCCAAACCGTCTGCCATCATTCGGTCTGCCTCCTGACCGATTCGTTGCTCCAGTCAACAGCTGCTACATGGAAAAATAATGAGAAGTCTGCTCTGCCAGCCATGTCCCTTCTTCCAACACACGTCAATAGCCGAGTGTACCGAGCCTATTTACCGGGGGAAATGCATGCAGAGGGCTTTATTTTGCCTGCATTTTTCAAGGTCAGCAGTCAGCAAAAAGTAGCGTTTTGTAGTAGACGATAACGGCCAGTAAAACCAGATTTTACACGGGTGCATTCAGCAGTTTTTCATACAAGTTGGCACCTCGTTTGACCTTTTTCTGTTTTTTCTTCTTTTTCTTTTCATCAAGTTGCTTTGAGTACACACTATACAGTTGAGCCGGTGAGAGGCTTTCATCCAACCCAACACACACACCTTCACCACCCCCCCATCCCCCTACCCTCATGTGAATCGTGAGGGTTGCCAGAGTAGTTAAATCTCTCTAATTGAGATGCTGCCCCTCTTCTGCTCCATCACTCCACAGCTCCCTCCTGCCTCCTGCACCCAGTAGGACGCTAATATTTCCTGGCACCGCTTGGCCAGCCTGTCAGTTATCTCTCAGCAGAGCCACAGTAAATATCCTGCATTGATTAAGCAGATTTGCATAGGCAGTGCGGGGCTCAAGGCAAAGAACTGAATGCTAACCATCGCCATCCACAATGTGACAGACCCAAAATACCATCCCTCTCTGTGGGGCTGCCAGGGACGCCTGAAGTGATCCGTACAGCCGTGGTCTGCTGGGGGCTTTTTTTTTTCTTCTTTTTTTAGAGTGCTGAGCACAGAACCCAGCCTGATCTCTGCCAAATCACAGTCTTTACACCTTGGCTTTGATGCCCTGTGATAGCTGCATTTGACTCCAGTGTAAACCAGTTCATGGCTACAGCTCCAGAGTGAACAATCCTTCTTTTGTGCCCTCTCTACTTTTCTCTCACGGTTTTCAAGGTGCATTCATTCTGGCTGGTTACCTTAAGGACAGCCATCTCACATCGCTGTGCGCAAAGTAGAGTCAGGAAAATTCAGCAAAGTATATTTTTACCCCCCTTTTTTGCAGAGTGGCCAGCTTTTGATGCAGCTTCCTTGATGGCAGTCACAATGAGCTTATCTGAGTGGGATTGCAGTCTCTGGCCTTCAAAGGATCAGGAGCACAGAGTTGGCTTCTCTACGCTTCTTTACCTGCTCAGGCTTTTTACCACATCCACTGCAGCGGCTTGCCGCTCTTTTCTTATTCTGTATAATATGTATCTATTTATTGTATTTTTTTTCCTTTGGGCAATCTTTCCATTATCAACAGATTAGCGAGCATGCTAGCTAGCTAAATGGCATCCTCTGGTTTAATCCTCGGAGAAAGCAGTGCTAGCTCCATGTTCAGTGGAACACCTGGCCGTTCTTCAAACTCAGGCTACTTAAACCGAATCCCTTCTCTGGAAGAAATCTACGCTTCCACAGTGCAAGGTGTCATCAGATTTCAATGGTGGGTCAGTGGTCAACCTCAGCCTCAGTTAGAGTCTCTTTATTCCTACCTCAATGCTGACGGCATCCACTGGAAGGGTGTATGCCAAACAGAACCACTAGCCCAGGCTAACTGGGTGAATACTATACAGATTTCCTATATCTGCACCCGAGGATGTAACAACTGATGCTGAGCTAAAAGGCACTAACAGAGACCAGAAGGCCTAGCCAGCTTTATCAACAAAAATAGAGAGAAATCAATAAATGGAGGAATCTTGATTTAGGGCTGCAAATCGTTTGTGCTTTAAATAATGCATAATTTCTTCAAGACTGAAAATAAATTGAAAGGATTTAGGCGGATTTGCTTATCTGTTGGACACCATGAAGCATTACACTCTCAAGGCTTTGGGAAGCATATGAAAAAGCACTAATCTCACAGGAGTTCAATATTAAGTTCCCGTCACTGTCAGGCCGGGTTTAAGAGAGGGACGCGATTAAGCCCTTCTGCGGAGATGAATGTTAAAAGCTTATGCACCGCAGAAACATATTCTGCCATTGTTAATGTGCGGATAAAGCTATTTTCTCCTTCCCAACAAAAGTATCAATAAATGATTATAGAGTGACATAATACAACTCACCACTGCACCATTTCTCTAATTGTAATGGGGGCTCATACGAAGAACACGCACACCCTGCACTGGCAGTTGCTGAAGGTGTGTGGTACTGATTTGGCTGCAGGTTTGAGCTATCATGTTAAATATTTGCGGGTGTTCGTAAACAGGTCAGTTTGCATTTGCAGCATTTAACACTTAGCAGCAATTGTGGGCCTGACTCTTACTTGTTTATGACATTTGACACTTCTCTCGTCATTCAGCGAGGGGAAAAACCCGAGATCATTTCAAATTTTCTCTGGAATCAGTCAATTACTTTTCTCATTGCTTTTTGCATCTGTGATCTTCCCCCCTTTCAGCCACAAGATGAAGCGTTTGCCACACTAAATATAAATTCAATGAATAATTTTATATTTACTTAGAGCAATATTCCACAGTACTCCGGCGTGGAAAGCCACCCTGCCTGCCATCTCACTGATGTGCATTTGAATGCATTTTTACCGCACAACTTTTTTCATCCTCAAACCAAAGTGGAGGAGGGGGTTCTCAGCCAAGTCCACCAAGAAAATGTGTGTGTGTGTGTGTGTGTGTGTGTGTGTGTGTGTCGGAGGGGGCATTTTATTAGCCCGTCAAGCCCAATCATATTTATGGTTCTGCGGCTTCACAGATGAGAGTACTCTCCATTACTCCTTGTGTTATTTATAATTTCATGAACCTGGTGTATGACAGTGCTTATTTTATCCTGCATTCTAATCTGCTCCTAATAAAGACATGCCAAGCTCTGGGTGTGAAAAACGAGTGCTCTGCATTGGCTGGCGAGAGCGTGGGGGGGATAAATCAGAAGTGGGGGCGATGCAGGCACACAGATAATCTCTGACTGCAGCGCTGCATTCACACACTCCACTCAATAGCAGTGATGTACAGTAATGAAAATCCATGCAAACTATTGAAGGGGCAGGATGGAGGTGACTCCCAGAAATGATTGGGGTCTGCAGTCAACCCCCAGATGAACAGCAGCTCCTCTGACTAGAAGAGCTACTGGAAGTGCGGTGAATACTCATTTAATAAATGTGAAACGGAAAATTAAAGTTATGATCTCTTTGGTTTAATTATAAGCTGAAACCTTTGGAAAAAATATCAAATTTCAACACTGCAAATAAAAGACATCTTAAATATAGTCAGGACATGTATGAAGTGCAATGAAGAGATTCTGGCAATAATTAAAATTCATTTTTATTTTTATTTTCTGCTCTTTTGTCTTTGACATGGCTGGATGAACCAAAGAGCACGGATGACATGGGCACGTCAGCCGAGTGCTCCAGCGATGATGAGGACTTGGAGGAGTGCAACCTCGAACATGCAGGTGGGCTAGGTCAGTTTAATTCTGCTTGCTCTTATGTGTTGGTCTTTCATTTGCAACAGAGGATTAGATCCTCAAAGCATCGCCGCCCCCCCATGGATAGATAAAGTGTAACTTTCTGTCTACCAAAAACCAAAGGCAAGCATGCAGACACATGTAGTCATTCAGGCACAAGCTTACTTCTTCTAACGCTAAACAATTCCACTCAGTAGTCAAAGTGTGAAGTGAGAACACAATCATTTTCCCCTTAAACTACATCGGTTATGAGCTACACTTGCCCATGGGGTTTTCCGAAGTGGTTAACATGCTCACATTTACTGCTAATTTTGTCTTCCCAGCTCCCTATGAGGGCATAAGTACAAAATTAGTACGAAGACGTGACATGTTCTCTGCATTGATGCTTCAAAATGTATCATATTCAGAGGTTTTCTGCAATGTGACAATGGATTGCATTTTGGTCCATGATACATTTTGAGATTTCTATTGAAATTTGCTTTCAGCTAACTTACAGTGTGATATGTAGAAGAGTTACTGTGATGGAAGTAGTGATTCAGACTTCTTTTGGTTCCCTCATTGAGGCTTAAGTTAAGCATTTTTAATAGAGAACAGATATCATCGAATTTCTGTGTACCGATTTTTGTTTGGTTTCATTTTGTTTTGTTTTTTTACTACCTGATTTTGATTGATTTAGTGTGAACAAGTTATTCTGCTCTTAGTTTTTTCGCCAATCCAAAAGCAAAAATATAAAATCAGTTTTAAAATCGTCTTGATTTCATGTTGAGTTTTGAAAGAAGTTGGGCATTGACTTTTTGATAGAAGTGTCATTTTATGCAAAGTAAAAAAAAAAAAAAGTCTGTCATCTCGATGTATAGAAACAAAAGAAAAACATTCTTACCTTTTCATGTAAGTTAATGTAACAAGCCTTTATTCAAAGTAATTTAGAGCATTTCTATTGGTCCACTCATCATAATATATTCACACAGCTTCTGCTGTGCTTGGACGCTATAAAAGAAATAAAAATAGGAAAAAATGGGCAAGATATGAATTCATTTTAGCAAAGTTTAATTTTCTTTTCTTCTTTGAGAGGTGACATAGAAAGCCATGTTTAGTTCTCTAATGCAAGGGCTCTCAAATGTTTTTCAGCCCTTCCAGTGTAATAAAAGTGAGACCCTTCCACTCAAACTCTTCACAAGATAGATTCATTACGCAAATATGTAGCTGTCTGTGGTGGTTACTTGGTGTTTAAGATGGGGAGAGCATTATGATTATATTTTATTATTTTTATGATAAACTTTCACAATACGCTTTATGCTGAGCATGTTGTGAATATTATTATATTGCTAGGTGCAAGTTTCATCATAAAGGGAGCATCAGTACCCCTGTTTAACTAGAAAAATTTTGAATCCAAATCATAAAATAGAATATTTTCAAATATAGCACTGTTGACTCTTTTTGACTGTACCAACTAAATATTTTGATTACTATATTTTTGCCATATCACCCACTTCTTATACAAGAGTTAGCCAGTGATAAGTGTTGAAAATCAGCTTAGGTCAAGTTTATAGACTCTAGAGAACCCTCTTGTAAATAAGGTGTATAATTTTGGAGAATCTCTTCAAGGTTTAAAGCACCTTCACATGATATTCAAATTCAATCCAGTTTAAAGCTTATTCCAAAGACCTTTATATTATTCATTATCTGCAGGTTATCTCATATGGTTCAACTGAAAGGCTTTTTTAGGGAGGCAATTCTTCTGTGCCATTGTGCAAAGAACTTTTTGTCACCTGTAGTTTTCACAGCATGTGGCACAAATAATAGCAGCATGCACAGCCTCATCCATTACAGTAATGATTATTGTTGAAGGAGATCATAATTTATAAGTCTATAGTGTACAGCATTTGTTAACAGATCATGCCCTGCAGTTCTTTCATCTAAAACACCCTCATCAGTTCTCAATGCAAAGAAGGCTTCATCTTTTACCTCACACGCACGGTGTGTGTGTGCTAATGGCTCTTTGTCCTGTATAAATTGGCTGTTATAAATATTTTACATGGACATGACAGACTGCTTAAAAGCTCGCTGTGTTTCACGAACAGCCAGCCCTCTTTATTTCCTACTGCCAATCCCAATTTCTTTCGAACGTCAGTCGTAGGCAGTTGTAGAGACAGTGGAAGCACTGCTACCTCTTGATCCATATCTTTATGTACTGTTAAAGAAAAAATATTGGCAGGGCCCCAATCATCCAGTCACGTTTACACAGAAATTCATGCCATTCTAACCCCAGCATCAGTTAACGTGGACAGTTGCATGAGACGCTGTTGTGACAGACAGTTTTCTGTAAAGCATGTCTGGCTGTATCTCTTCAGTTCTCAGAGTTGTCGTTTGATTGTGGTCCTTTTGAGTTTGGTTTTGTTTTGTTCTTTTTTTGTTTTCTTTTTCTTTTTAGACATTGTCTTCATCTATTTCCCAGCTATCCAAAAAAAAAAAAAAAAACAACAAAAAAAACATTCCTGTTGTCTTGCCTCATCTTGTGCCGCATGATTTTTTGGTGTTGAAATCGATTTTTTCCTCCATTATCTTGAGCATTTGTGCCATCAGGCTTCTACTTCAGCATCCCCATCTCTGATTAACAAAGCAAATAACTGGCAACAAAATCTTTTCTTGCCATCAGAACAAGCCCTCGGGCCTCCAGTGTTTACAGTAACGTTAAGAAAGTTGTGTTTAAAGAATGATGAATATTATCCGCTCCAGTCCCTCTCCCCTACCCTATTGCCGCTCAGAGCCGTTCTGCATATAAAGTCGTTTTTGAATGCAGATGGCATAAAAAGAATTTTATTGCCACAAAAATATCTGTTTTTTCCAATTTCATGTTCTCTCAAGCAGTCATTTGTGGCATGTTATATGATAGCTTTTCAGCTAGAATCATCCTCTAGAGAACTGTGCGTCTCTCTATCTCTCTCTCTGTCTCATCCTTTAGTGCATGGTGCCATTCCGTGTGCTCCACACATAACCCCCGTGTTCAGACTAACCGGATCGGTTTATGTATGAGCCAGTTTGAGTTTAGCATCATCCCGAGGTTACGGTTGCAACGTTTGCTGCTCCATTCCCTCGAGCTGTGTTTGCATCCATCCACTCGTCTGTGTCTTGAAGTGTTGTCACGTGATTCTGTTCTCTGTTCGTAAAACTGTTGGATTCCCCGGTTCCCCCCTCCTCCCCCTTTCAGGAATTCCATAAGAGGACTTGATTGATAAAGGTGATAAAACTGCCTGTTCTTTAAAGAGGAGGTTATCCTGACTGAATACTTGCAATATTCATATCATAATATCACGCTCATGCAAGGTGAGATCTGCCAATTAAGTATGAACTACAGACGTCATTTTGCCTATTCTGAAATGCTGCTAAATGCTCTCACTTTCACAGTGTTTGAAATTGACAGATCTTTTGAATGAGACAAAAGTAATCCTGACAATTAGGAGCAAAAAGCCCCCTGAGGCCTAATTACTGGGGCGGCTGTTACACCTGAGCTGTACTACAGCTCCAGCGGGGTGCCATGGTCAATTTGGGCTTACAATTTAGTTCGGCATCGCTCTTATCATGGTGGGGTTAAACATCGCCAGGGGTGAAACAAGATTCTTCATCCACCAAATTCCAAAGTCGGCTTTTGGAGCTTCCACTGGATGCTGGTCTAGACTAGAAATCATTTCTGAAGCACCTCCTGAGACTTTTTGAATTACTATAACACACCCAAGTGATTTTGCAATTCGTCTAAGATCTAGATCCAGTTAAAGACATTTATGGACATAACCAGTCCATAAACATGTCATGTCACATATCATATGCTGTCATGAGCGGTCAGATTATGTCCCTTAATATAACAGTGTCATGTTACCATCACCAGTAATTGTAATGACAGTGTTTGTCATAACAGTTTATGTGACATTTATGTGCTAAATTAATGTTCTGACATGAAGCATTATAACTGTCATGACAATTACCTGTAAGGGTAACAGCATATAACGTTATATTAATGGACTTAATCTGTCATGACAATTTATGACAGCGTATGACATCGGCCATGACATGTTTGTGACGTGGTTATGTCGATGTTATGTTGCAGGGTTCGAAACACAGTTAATGCAAAACATTTTATTCCAGATACTCTTTGCATAACTAATTTAATTAAGAACTTATCAGAGTAACAAGAGTCAGGCATTAACGAGAATGAGAAATCTGTAAAAGTGTTATATTGTCTTTCTCTTTAAGAATAGCAATTAATTGGTGCTATAGTTATTTATTGAGTCTTTATTTTTAAAATCCACCCAAGACTAATCTTTAAAATATCTCTATTTTTTTTTTTGTTATGATGGCCTTTGACATTAAGAACTAAGTGGTAGAAATGTAATAGCATGTATAGGAAAAATATAATGGGGACATATGACAGTAGAAAATCTATGTGTTAGCTAGTTCTGTACTCATAAATAGTTTAGCATTATTAGAGCTTTATTATTATCATTGTTTTCAATAAAAGAAGAACTCTCTACAGTACAGTCCATCTTATCTTGCAAATCTACCACTCTGGTGTAAAACCTGCTCATGATTTCATAGTTATATATGTGTCACATGGTATGCTGCTTTGATGGGTTCAGTCTAAAAAGGCAGAACTTTAAGTCTTACAAACCCTGTTCAGTGTAGGAGAACCATAATATATTATAATATGGTATAAGACTAGGCTTACAGTAGTCTTGAATTGTGGTCTTTTACATTTGTGCTGTGTGTCAAGCTACAAAGAACATATTCATGTTCGCTTTAGCCGAATTTCATAAAATGCATATTTTACTTCAGTGCTCAGTTCAGGAAGACTTTTAAATTCACTCAGACTTTTAAATTCGTATTCTCTCTGCGGGTGTCTGGAGGTCTGGTGGTGCTGATAAGTGGGGAGGTTTTAGTTTCACTTCCATGTCTTTGGAGACGACCATTATGGCAATTACACATTCTTATCTTTCCTTACTTTGAACACCAGATGGCATGATTTGTTAATCTCAGACCTTGAAGTCTCACAGCTCACAGTGCTCGTATGTTGACCTGGTTTAATTTACATGGACTTTTGCTTACTTCTTCAAGACACTTGCCCATATAGAATAAGAAGCAGCTGCATGCTTTGAAGTGCGTGGAGCTTGTCTTTCGCCACATACTGCTTACACCGAGGTGAAAACTTTCAGACTCAAACGCAATTAGGCACCTCTAAAATGCATGAAGCGAACATAAAGGCAAAAGAAAGGGAATAAAGGTGGAGATGGAACAGACGCTCTTGTTTGGCACCATCCTGCGCTGGTGGGGTTGTGGTTATAACATGCCAGCAGGTGGCTGATCAACAGTGGAGGTTTGGCTTAATTGCCCATCTATCGTGTAACCACAGTTAAGACACACCGCAGAGATCCGCCTCACATACATTAAAAGAGCAATAACTGGAATTGTTAGATTTCCCCGCCACCACGGACTTCCATTAAAACAGAAATGGAACAACTGCTCATTTCTTGGCCTGTGGGGTTTGTCGTGTGATCTCAGTCAAAGGCCCTACACTCAGAATCTTTGGTCAGTGAGTAGGACCTTCAGTGTCTCTAAACAACTCTCAGGCTTACGGGAAGTGTAGCTACACTATATGGACAAAAGTATTCGGACGCCTGACCATTACACCAAGAGGGACTATAATGACATTCCATTCAAATACATAGACGTTAATATGGAGTTGGTCCCCCCTTTGCCGCTATAACAGCTTCCACTCTTCTTGGAAGGATTTCCACAAGATTTTGGAGAGTTTCTGTGGGAATTTGTGCCCATTCATTCTGTAGAGCAGGGGTGCCCAACACGTCGATCGCGATCTACCGGTCGATCGCAAAGGCAACGCGAGTCGAT
>JBBPCZ010000001.1:48934196-48950604 GCA_037974445.1 Brycinus macrolepidotus | reverse complement strand
CCCCCCCCCCCCCCCCCCCCCCCAGTTATGATAAAACCTTAGTGGATGTTTAAATGCCAGGTAAATCATTGCAATTAACAGTGTGTCTTTATTGCTCACTGTATGCAGCTATTAAAACAAGTCTAAAGAGAAGAAATTGACTGATTAGTCACACAATAAAAACACAATATGATTACTTTTTACTGTAACAGCGGATTACAGTTTAAACTGACGGCGTGACTTTGTGAGCAGGGAGCTCCATAAGCTGTGTGAAATCTGTCAAAGCATCTATTTATGCTAATATGAAACTGATGGATAAAAATCCCTGAGCTAAAAAAAATGAAGTTATTAGTAACTTGTCATGGATTACTTTTTGAGTAGCTCCCCCCAACACTACTGATGACAGACAGGACTCATGATGTGTCTCAATCAATGTATTGTATGCTTTCTTTTAGTTACATCATAAAAACCAATCTCAAACCAATGGATGAAAATGTCCTCCCAGATTCTCATTCTGGTTGTTATGACTTACACATGTGATTACAAAAGCTAAAAACTGCAAAATAATCATCTTAAATAATTGCGATCAGCTCAAATTAAATGTGTAATTTGCCGTAATAAACCACAACAACAATCTGACTTTACTATATGATTCTTATAGGAATCCTAACAAATTTCCTGTAGTGTTTTTGTTGATCTTTATCATAAAGACCGTCACTGCATACAGCACCAGTCTGTCTTTATACAGCCAATCAGCTTCAGTCCTGGCCCAATTATTATTACAGTTTTGACTTTAAATGACATGTGACACTATCAGTGAAAAAATATTATTTCATGGCATAAAGATTGTGAAATATTTTTATACAACTGTACTAAATGATGGCTCAAAACAGTATATGCCACAATTATTTCAGATAAGATTTACTACTGAACACACAGTATGCAACAGCAGTTCAGTGTAGTTCTGTGGATCTGGTCTTTGCTGTATAATTCAGCCATGTCTCACCTTGCCTTTTTTGTTGTAAGTCAAAGCTCACATATTAACAGTTGGCCTAATTGAGCGCAAAGGGTCACATTTGCTTGCTGTGTTAAGCTCTCTCTTTTTTCATTTACCGTGTGCCATCACCTCATTACAATTTCATTCCATGCATAGAACACTAGCCCTTAAATCTGTGGATTCTTGAACCAAATCTGTGAGAAAATCTGCATTTATTTCCGCTTGATGATGTTCTCTGAAGCACGAAAGCTCCAGGACGGCTCACAGGCAGGGATGTAGTTAAGGAAATGATGATTATTATTATGATGCTGATCATGATAAATATGAAGCAATTCTTTGTTTAGTACATGCAATATACACAGAGTGAATTCAGTGCTTCCTTACGCTTACACAGTAGACCAAGAATATTATCAGACAAATGCACTGTATGTCCAAATATATGTAGACACCTGTTTCTTCTGAAATCAAGGGTATGGACAGGGAATTTCTGTCCTCCTTGCTACAGTACAGGCTATGATATTTTAAGAAGACTTTACACTAGATTTTGGAACATTGCTTTGGGGATTTGATTGCATTCAGGCACAAGAACATGAGATCAGGTATTGATGTTGGATGATTAATTCTGCTATTGGATGGAGCTCCATCACTCCAGAGTGCACAGTTCCACTGCTCCCCTGTCCAATGCTGGGGGCTTTATACTCCTCTAGCTGACATTTTGCATTAGGCATCATGATCTTTGACTTATGTGCTCAAGAGCAGCCCATTTTATAGGTGATACTTTCCATTGGAGATTATATAAACTGTGTGTCCAATTGAACTCCTGTGACAGCAATAGGTGTAAATTAAAGTAGTTGAATTCACTAATAAAAAGGGGTGTCTGGATACTTTTGGACATATATTGTATCACTATATGGGCCATTCAGTTACCTGATGGGGCTACTCTTTTGAAAACCAAGGTACCAAAAAGGGTTCTTTTGACCACTGAAGAACCGCTTCCAATGGATAATGACTCGAACCGTTCTTGTGGAATCATAGCTTGAAGAATCATAACGTAATGGTTCTGCCCTGTTCAAAGGTTTTTCTGGCCAAGAACCATTTAGGGACCTATATTAATATGAGCGTAATATAGTACAGCACCTGCTGCATCACCTCCAGCACTCTCCGTCCTCTTCTTCCTAAAGCAGATGCTTTACTCTTTGGAGTTTTTTTTCCAAACACCACAACCACAAAAATGAGATGCTCATGTATAACAGACCTGATACCAGGTAGACATATCCAGCCAGTATCAGTACAAAATGCTCGATCAAGTATGGGAAGGGAAAAAGGAATCTGGTCCAGTTCTGTAACAAATCTAGCCTGAAATAACACACACACACACACACACACACACCACACGTCTTGTTGTTACCTGTGTATTTTAGAGGGGGGGGGGGGGGGTTTAGAGTGTACTTTACGGTTATCATGAGTGAAGAGCTTCAGTGATAGCTTATCTTAAAACATAGTTTTTACAGAATAAATATCAGATCAGCATTAGCCAATAAGGTTTTACTCTCTGTAGAGGAACAGAAAAAAGTGGTATCATGTCATCTGATGTATATCATCTATATAAAAGCTGTTTTACTAAGGCTTTAATAGAAAGTATGTTATTTACCTGGGTGGTCTTACTGCTGCAGCACCTTTTTCCTAGGTACATTAAACTAAACAGCCATACAGGTTTCTTTCACTGATCACCTCCAGGCCCATTAAGCTGGAGTCTTGCTGGAGAAATCCTTCAGAATGTAATCCTGATTGTCAGCGATCATCTCATTTTTTATTGCAGTATTACTAGGTACATGGATATCCACAAACCTCTTAATAACTCTCGAGCCAACCTGCTGATAGTGACCCTTGGGTGCTCAGTAGTCAAATACATTACCATTCATGCATTTTTAAGTTTAGTTTTTTTAAACAGCATTCCTGTATTCACTAGCCAATTTGAATAAAAGAAACAGTTTTACCGTACAGTTTCTGTAAAACTTTGTTGTGTTCTGAGTCCTCTGCCCTCTTGTGGAATTCCTAGTTGAGTACTGTACAGCTTTCGAACCAAAGTCTGTGGGTGTCATGCATAACCATCCTTTTTTTCGTAGCAGAAACAGGTTGGAATTTGAATTACATTCAAACAGAATGACTCACGATTAAGAAAAGCTTTAAAAACTGTTTTTGTGCCTTTAGTAACACTCAAGAAGGTTAAAAAAAAACTGTGCCTTTGTAACCTGCAGGCCTTGGTTAGATGGCTCCTCTGCCTTTTAACCTCTCTCAGTCTTTAACGTGTTACCTGACCCCCAGCTTGCTGTGTTGTTTGTCTACTCTCCCTAAATGCAACTTACTTTAAGCATGCATCAACATCTTGCAGTAAAAAATTAACCCATTTTCAGCCAATTTTCTTCTCTCTTTGACGTACATCCAGACTGCACGCCTGTTTACATGTTTAAGACTAACAATAACAGATATATTTGTCTTTCAGATCACATGACAGAGGCGGCAGTTGTCCATCAGCTGTCCCTCTCGACTGTGTCTGTTTATAGTTTGTGCATCTGGTTGTAGTGTGTGAAAGTACAAAATTGCTTTGTTCTTTTTTTGTCTCTGGAATTTCTTTTTTTTTTTTTTTTTGCTTTAGTTTTTACACACTCAAATCAATTTCATTACTTTTTTCTGTTGGTTATCATTTTTTGAATAGCTGAATTTTTGGGTTTGTTCAAAATATAGTGTTGCAAAATTGAAGTAGATGTAAAGACCAAATCTCAACGATCATTAATTTGATACTATGCTTTTGATTTCCAGTCTTCCTTTTTTAGATTTGGAACTACTTCAGCGAATGTTTTATGTGCTCAAAATGATATAGCAACAAATTTGTTAGTGTGACAGTGAACAAAAATCTATTACAAATGGAAAAAAAAAAAACTATTTTAACAATTGAATTCTCACATTGAACAAACAATGCACATATGATTGTCGGTGAAACTGTTCCAGATCTTGATGTTCTCTTGTTTTTCAAATTTTGACAGCGATCTTGCTCAACAATTGACTTTTAATATGAATGGTTTCAAACTGCATGGCGAAGAAGTTGCAGTTTAGGGTTTGTCAGATTGTCAGTGTTAGAGTTTTGTTCTTTTTCGTAGATGGGCATGTATATGCTCATTGTTTGTATATCCCCATCCCTTCCTTACAGCCAAAAGCTCTAATGCCGCCCGACCGCTTCGTACTGCCTTTACATGGACATGGCAACTGACTTACACAATCACCCCCATCATTGTCATCTCCTATGTAGTATGTTCATAGGTCCAGCCCGACCCCTCCTCACACCCCCTTCCCTCGCCCCTTCTAGCTATGCTAAAATATGTACAGCCATCCATTCATTCAAACTTTAAGAGTAAATCAATCTAAGCAAAAAGTTTAATTACTAGAATGTAGATATTTATTGAAAAATGATATATCAAATCAAAGGCTCAAATATGTACAGTTTTTGTATGAAAACTGGATGATTTAATGAAGAAGAGAAAAAAAAACAAAACAGAATAATGGTGAAGTTTATTTTTCATGTTATGTGGTGTGGATGTATGTGTTGTTGCCTCCCTGTATACTCATGTCTGAAGAATATATCTAACAAAGAAATACAGTGGCTAGTAATTTTCTTTTCACAAGAAAAACCTGTCCAAGGACATTCTTACACAACTTTCTTTTGTGCACTTTTTTCTTCATGCCAAAATCATGCGGGCAATTTGTTGATGTAAGTTAACACAAATCTGGTCTACTTATTTTCCTTCAAATCCTTATTTGTGTATATGGTGTTACTTTTTTGAAAGCTTTCTTTAAATAATGAAGTTGTTTTGTTTCATGAAATGTCATTATCAGTTTAGACTGTGCTTGTGTGTTGTATAGTAATGTATTGCAGTAACTAGATGGCTAATGAATTCATTTGATAACTGCCTACATTTGTTATTGTCTGCATTTTCCGTTTGAAGCTACCTATAAGTTTTTTTATTGTGTAGTTCATATATGAAAACCTAAATGGGAAAAAAAGGCTGGCAGCTACAGTGACAGCTGGATTGTCTGTCAACCAGAGCTTCTAAAGGGAAACTTTCAAGAAATTACAATTCCTATAGCGTTCCCATATTCTTCATGTCTGTTCTGTCTGTGTGTTACACAATCTCAAATTAGATCTGTTGAACTACGCTACAGTCCTAGGAAATAACCATACCTAGCAATGTATTTGCAATTCTAATTTACAAAGTACACAATAATACTTTATATTATTTTATGAGCTGCATGTAAGTTCTACGGGTGTTTTTCCATGGATTTTGCTGGAGGTTATAAGTAGTAGGCTGTTTGTAAAAGCAGAAATGGCCATAGTGGTGCAAGCATTTGGCTCTAAATGGCCATATTGTTGGCAGTGTTATATAACATTAATATTACTATCATTTGTAGCTAATTAAGGCTTGTAGTTCTGATATATATATATATATATATATACACACATGAACAATACAAATCTGTGTCAACACTTACTCAAAGCTAGCTTTATCATTCTGGATAGACTGTGAAAGACGTGATGGATGATTGATTGTCATAGTCTTCAGATGATGTCTTCGGACCATTTAACAGATCTATTATCTAATATATTATCATGAATATGGCCAGTTATTTATCTTTTTATGTATACTCATTTCAATCCTGAGAAGACCTCAGGCCAACATAAAAGCTGCCAGACTGAGGATACGGGAGGATTGGTGTGAGCTCTGGGATCATTCAGCTGTCACTGTAGCGCGGAGGCAGGCCTGCCATTTTGGTTTCAGTATAAAGGCGTTCAAAAGGCATGAGGCCGGGGCAGCTGGGGAGCCAGATTTTTCCTCAGAGAGATTATAGCAAGTTCCAGTAGCATTTCATAAATGCTCCAGCAAACACAGTGTCCCTCATCTGAGTGTGCTGGAAGATATTTTGTTCTTTCGATATGGTTTACTTGTGGGGCTTTGGACAGATAGCCCCAGTATCTTGGTGTGTGGTGAATATTAATGAGTCTCATTCAAAAAGAGATGCCACACATATTGTGTAGTGGTCATTCATTTATCTGATCATGCACACATTTTATGCAAGAATATTACTACAGATATGCAGAAAAAGCCAGTATGTGGATTAAGCCCAGTCTTGGACTAATTTGCAATGCCAATGGTGATTCACCATTTAAAATCCTTTTTTAGTCCAGGCTTAGGCATAATCTGTGTGTGAAAAACTGGCCCAGTCTTAGTTTGAAACGGGTTCATTTTATTTTTTGGTCACTGGCTTGCCCACGAAGACCTCTGAAAGCCTTTTGAGATAACTTAGTAACTTTATTTTATACTTTACTTTTGATCAGTTTCATTTTTTATATTTATTCCTTTTGCTTAGTATCATTTCTTTTTTGTTTTTAGCCTCTTTGCAGATTCTGTGTTACCTTTAGGTCAAAAGCAAACACCCTCTAACATGATCTCCTGTTCGTTTTCTTCAATCCTAGGAGGTGAATTAATTATCCCAGTACATGTAGAAGATCCCTTAGAACTCCCTCCTGTAGCTACACGTGCACCCTCCATTCCTCTCCCCCCAACCCTCCGTCCCCCCCTCACCATTATTGAGACCACCAAAGAGTCCCTGTCCATGGCCACTGAGGCGGGGGTACCTTGCTTGTCGGACCAAGGCAGCGATGATTGTGATGATGATGGCTTGGTGATATCTGGGTATGGCTCTGGGGAAGCATTTGACTCTAACCTGCCCCCTACTGATGATGAAGATTTTTACACCACCTTCTCCTTGGTAACAGATAAGACCTTGTCTACGTCGGCCTTTGAAGGTGGCTACAAAGCTCACGCGCCTAAGTGGGAAGCCAAGGACTTTAGACCTAACAAAGCCTCCGAATATGGTAGGACTACTACCGCGTCTTTATCCCCCAAGCTGAGCCGCTCCACCACTACGTCCACGCCCGCAACGCCACCCAAACTGCCTGCAGGCAAAATGAATAACCGCGAGATTAAACCCCAGCCCGACATAGTCTTGCTGCCATTGCCCACTTCCTATGAGGTAGACAACACAAAGCTGAAGAGCCCATTAATAACCTCCCCCATGTTCCGTAATGTACCCACAGCAATTCCCACGGAGCCAGGCGTCAGGCGGGTTCCGGGGGCCTCCGAGGTGGTCCGTGAATCTAGCAGCACCACCGGAATGGTCGTCGGGATTGTTGCTGCTGCTGCTTTATGCATCCTTATTCTCCTGTACGCCATGTATAAGTACAGAAACAGGGACGAGGGATCATACCAAGTGGATGAGAGCAGAAATTACATAACCAACTCAGCACAGAGCAATGGTGCGGTCATGAAGGACAAGCAGCATAGCTCGAAAGGCAGCAACAAGAAACAGAAAAACAAGGACAAGGAATATTATGTTTGAGTGAAAAAAAAAAAAACAAAGTCGAGAGACAAAAAGAGACACTGTAAAACACTGACTGTATCGGGAGCTGCACTCGGAGAGAGTGAAGGAGAGATCGAGCGAGCGAGAGAGTGAGAGAGAGAGTGAGAGAGAGGGGAAATGGCACTGTGCTGAGGTGCTGACCACTCACATGAACTGTAATATAAAGCACACTTACTATTGTAAGCATACCAAGAAGGTAAATAGCGACATTAGTGACCTTATTCTTCAATCTGGTCGAAGACGTTATCAGTGTAGAAATACTTCACAGCTACATCATTATCCTAAGTGACTCTTAGAGGTATGTGATCCTTGGCGTAAAATCTCGTTTTTCTTTTATTTCTCTCTTTTCTTTTCTTTTTTTTTGTTTTGATTTTGTAATCCTGTAAAAAACATAAAAGAGGAGAAACTCATTCTCATGCAAGCATGTGAGCGACACGTAGTGTTGGCATCTTACGAGAGTGGGACAGTCAAAAAAAAAGAGAAAATATTTATTGTACAAACAGAGAAAGAAGGACTCCTGCCAAAAAATATCTATATATGAAAAAAAAAAGATTTGTATTGTTTATACATTATATGTGGTGTCATAATTTTTTTTTGCTCTCTACAGAAGAAGAAAAAAAAAACAATACTATGTAGTAAACAAAATCAAGTTGAGTGAAACTGCTGAGGACAGACCACCGAAGCTGTTGTGGCACTGTTATTTGAACTCGACCAAAATTATGTTGACTTTACAACACGACTGTGACATTGAAAAATTTGTGCATTGAGAGAAGTGGTGCATTTTTCTCGTCTCGGTAAAGCGACTGATTGTAATGCATGCCATCTTAACGCGACAATGTATGATGTTCGAGCGAGCTCGAGCAGACCAGGCCAGTCCATTCATCAGACACGCCTTCTTTTATCCCCTCAAAGTGACGACGATGGCAAACGTCCCTGTGAACCTTTATTTCTTTATTTATTTCCTTTTTTCCACAGCCAGTGCTGGTTTGATCTCTTTTTTTTTTTGCAGTCACATGTATGTCGGTCCATTTCCTCTTGTTCTCTTTTTTATGAAGCTGTCTGGTGCAGACTGGCACTCTACTATAAACGCTGTTACGGATGTCTATACGGAAAATAAATCTAATGTGAAAAGTGTGAATTCTATCTGTTGTCACAGTCAACTGTGTCAAACGACAAATTTGTTTACATATTTTATTACATTCTAGCGGTTGTACTTTTTAGGTAGATACTGTACATAATGAACTTAAGTTGTATTTTTTTTAGTGACTCTATTGTACAGAGAGATTCATTTGATTTATCCGTGTGTTTCATGAAGAAAATCCAACGTTGTTGACTTATGTGAAGAGAGACTTTGCAGTGATGAACACATATACACATATTTTGTAATGAAAAAGCAGAGAATATTGTTAGATTAGAGGTCTAATCTTTCTCGCAGATGTTTCTAAGTCGCATGGATATTTGACTACTTGACGCTGTCAATCAAATACAAGACACACTTCTTAATTGTACTAAGGCTTCCTTGTTATCGGTTGTTTTTATTTATAAAAGAATCAACAGAACATGTAACAATAAAAATTGAGTCAAATGGATGCAGACATGCAGCTCACACCATTTACATCGAGTGTGATTCTTACAGTCACGTCTTAATGAGCCAATCAGAGCGTGTTTCTCATTCAGATTTTAGTTCATTTCTTTTTTTTCTTTTTTTGTATTTAGCATCATAGTAGAAATACAGTGTGGAAATGTGACATGTTTTATTGAGTTACCAGTTTTTGTTATCATTTCATCACACCAGATTTAATTTTGCATTGCATTCTTTGGGAAGTTGTGTAATAAAACATTTAAGGAGGTTCTTCAATACATAACATTCATATCAAAGGTAGTGTGGGACTGTAGTGCCATTTGCAGCTTCAGGTAGGTAAACTGATGTGTATGGCTTGAAGGGAACTGTCACAGTTTTTTATATCTGCATAATTCAATAGTTAAGATGTAAACAAAGTCATTCAGAGTGGTTTGATGTGACGTGTTCTGGAGAAACCTGCTGACTTTGTTGGTGATAGGAACCACATGTCCAAAGCGTCTCATGCGTCTAAAGCAGGGAGTTATTACAAAAAATGACTACAGATATGCTGTCTGATGCCTGAGATACTGTTTTCCGATATTTTTGAGTCCCTTTTAAATCAGTTATAAGTCAAAATAGTCCACAGTTAAAAACATTACATTTGCCTGTATGTCTTACCTTTAACAAAATGACATTAGCATTACGTACCAAATCAGTTGTAAATTCACTGTTGGCTTTGCATAGTGTTTTATTACAATGAACTATTTTCAAACCAGACTACTCAGAATGATCTTGTTTACTCAGTAACTGAATTATGTAAATATGTAAAAAAAAAAAAAAAAAATCAGTGCATTTCCATTTTAATTTAGTTTTATACTGAAATAACAGAGGTGGGTCTCAAATATTTGTCTTGACTATCAATATTTTAATCAAATTTAGCCTGTTTTTAGCTGCATGTTGCACTAGCTGCAGTGGCCACAATCTCACAAACAGTTGGACGTTTGCATTGTGGATTTCCGTCTCATACCCCGCAGATGATGGCGTCTTCAGTTTTCTCTTTCTGAAGCCTCTTCTTGATGTAGGCACAGTAAGTATGCAGTGTGAAGGCAATGTCTCTCTGAAATCCTGACTTATGCCAAATTTATTCATGTTTCACTCACTCACACAGGCCATCAAAGTTAAAATCCATTCCATCTCAGTGTTCTTGGTTTTTTTTGGTTTGTTTTTTGTAATTATTTCATGGAAACCACAGAATTTGTGTGAATATGATCTGAATAGGAACCGAATAGGATCTTCATTAACAGACCATATTTCTTTCTCAGACTGTGGTGTAACTACTGGGGGCAAGGGGGCCAATCACGCTAGTGCAGAGGGACCCATGGTGTGGTTGGTGGGTGGGCTGCAGTATTTTGTTAATGAAAGATGCAGGACATTCATTTCTGACATAGTTCAAAACCTATTTCCTTATAAACAAATAAACAAACAGATCTCTATTATGGCATACCTGTAAACCTCACCTTCTTTCTCAGTTTTAACATTGTCTGATAATGCTCGCTGCCCCATACATAATGTGAATATTTTATTATGAATAAGTCTATAGACATGGTCTAAATTTATTGGAATAAAACCTTTAACAGTAACTTACATTAACAGTTGTTTTCCCTTTTTTTGTAAACCTCACATTTCACAGGCTTTAGTTACAACCAAAAAAGTTGTTTGTTGATAGTAGGCTATGCCACTCTTGCTCAGTTACTTAGATTGAACAGAATTTCATGTTTTATTAATTATATTAGTAAATAATGAATTTATATGTTTCCACCTTATCTCTTTTGTTATGTAGCATCATGTGTGTTCAAAGTCTTAGTGCCAAAAGTCACTGGAGGATTTTATTGATCTTTAATGCGTTCCACCACTGCATTCAGCCCTGATGTAAAACCTGAATCAAGCTGAATGGCCTGCTGAGGAGCCAGAGCTCATTACCATTCCTCAGCACAGTTTTCCACTAAGTATGCTGGGTGTTTGCCCTGATCCCCAGTTAGGCACTCACCGGCAGACCACGGAGCCTCCTCTGAATGAAAGCAAAGTGTGAAATGTACAATTTCAAAATGAACATCTTATTACATGGGTGGCTGGCTTATTGAACCACATTGACTGAAGCAACCCCTTTCCAGGCGATGAGAAAGTTAATTAAAATTCTGCAAAGGCTTAAAATTCAATAATCCCTCCACAACTTCCAGATGAGCTCTGGTGATTAGGAAGATTCATTATAGCGAGCCTCCTTTATGCTAAGACTAAATCCTGCGTTCTGCGTGTCAGAGGCAGATGCCTAATCAAACTGCTATCACAATGTACACTTGAGTTCTATTCTCATCTTATGCAAACAACTTGTGTTGAGTGATGGTTTAAAAACATTCACATTTGTAATTATATTCTGAGTTGCCAGATTAAACACCATCCACATAGGTGTACTTTCTTTATACGAAGAAATTGTAGCCCATTTATGTCTGCATAATTTATCAGCACCCTTTTTCCCCGTCTATCACTGGAATAGACCATGATAGGGCCACCAGCCCACAAGATATTATTCAGGTAGTGGAACATTCTCAAAACAACAGTGACACTGAGATGGTGGTTGCATGGGTACCACATAAGTTGTGCTATCTGGCTTGTGTGGACCAGGGACAGCTGGTATAAATGGGCTAGTAAGCCATAGCCCTCCCTCTCTTTCAAGAACAAAAGACATCAAAAATAAGGTTTAATTTTGGCATCCCTATGGTTTTATTTGCAGTTAGAAATCTGAGTGTGTTTGGACTTCTGTGGACCTACAAATGACATCAAGTTGTGAGAAATATGTGATTTGGTTATGATGGGGCTGATTTACCTCCAGCCCCAGCGGTGGAGTGGAAATGGAATGAAACACCCCCTAGACTGGTCTACACTGAGGCTAATTAGTTTAGCCCACAATGTCCAGCTCCACCTTCCTGCAGTCTACTTCACTTTAGGTCAAGTTAGACTGATCCAGCCAATTACAGCTAATCTGAGAAGAGAACAAGTTCAGAGTCCATTGAAGTAACTAATGTTATGTGCATGAGAAAAGGCCTTTGGATTTATTTAGTTAGACAGCATTGTTACCACTAGCTAGCAAGTTAAAGTGTGAGTAACTCTGTGTTTCTGGGCCATCTTTTACACCACTGCATTTTCCCATCCTGAAATTTTTATTTTGAAGCCTGAATTTGTCTGAGCTTGGTAATTATTAAGGAAGCCATAATGGATGGAAGGGGGTTCGGGTAGCAGAAAATAAAGCATGACTGAGGTGGTAATGCAGTCTTGGTGTTTCTTAGGACATAAAAACATGTTTGATGTGCACTATAAGGCCTGAAGTCATTACGTAATAGTACATGCTGGTAAATTTAGTATGTTATGGTGTGCTGTATGTACCTGATATTATTTACACACTGTTGACACAAAGGACATGTAGAAATGCAAGATGTTCATGATGATTTGGTATTTTTTTTCAAGTGTAAATTACCTCCCTCTCCCAGAATCCTCTCACTTTTAAAAAAGGCCCCTGACTCGGAGGCCCTTGTAACATTGAGGTAAGGTGTTTTTAATATTTTTTTTAAAATATTGCTAGTTTACACAGTCCTTCAGTAATGATTTGAGGGGGGGTCTCAAATGTGGGGCTACAGTGTGTGAGCTCATGTATTTGTTTAGGCCTCCCATCCAATATTATGACCAGCCATCACTACAGTGTATATATTCTCTACTCAAGTTTATTTTGATCAACCAGAGTCCCTGAAACATCAGATAAAATGACAGATGTGAAAATACAGCTGCACTGAACTTCCACATTTGCCTCCTCACTATAAATGCCAGTCAATTTCACTCTTAAAAATAAAGTAAGCAACCTGGTTTCCTGGTTTTTAGTTTAAGCTTATAATATATTGTTATATAACACAGCACTGACATAACCACCCCAAAACCATGTCATGGCCGATGTCATAAGTTGTCTTGATTGGTTAGGTCTATTAAAATAACAATGTAAATATATCAGTGTCATGGTCCTGTTGTGGCAGATGAATTTGATAATTGTCATTACAGATTCTGCAATGTTTGGTGTCATGACATTAAACTGGCTCGTGACATAAATTGTCATGACATCAAACACTCCAGCATCTGTCTTGACAGTTGCCAGGAATGGTAACACGACAGTTATATTAATAGATATAACCTGTCATAACAACTCTTGGCAACATATGACATCTGCCACAACATGTTTGTCAGTGTTATGTAGCAGGGTTAAGGATTACATTTGATTCATACTGAATTTAAATTATATATATATATATATATATATATACACACATGCATACATACATACATAATATATATATTTGTGTGTGTGTGTACTGTAAACACACATAGATAGATAGATAGATATATTTACAGTTAATGTTTATATAGATATATTAAAATGCATTAATTAATAAACTGTGTGCAGTGTTTCTCAACCACCTGCACTGCACTATTTTCTTGCTCGTACCTGATTCAGCTCTTGGAGGCTCTCTTCAATATTCCGGTACTGATGAAACTGAGGTGCAGGGAGAACACCAGACCTTCCAGCACAAGTGGCTGAACATGGAAAACACCACTATACCTGACTCTGATTTGCCTTATTACTTATTATCCACATATTTGTCTGCCTTAAAACATTCATGAAATATTATCTTTATCATTTTACTCTTTGCGTAACATGCACAACGTTGCTGTCGGAACGAAACCTTGTATCTCTAAAATGTTAACTATACTGCAGAAGAAAGTAAACATTCTTAACATTTAATGAATGTTAATGTAAGTACATTTCATTTTTCCAAGTCATTTTGATCTATTGCTGTTGGTTCATTGGTCATAAAAGAATCAAACAATGTAAAGGTCAACTGGCGCTTTAAGGCATGTTATTCATTATTCATTTGCAACTACGTGCAAAGTAATGTAAACGGATTGGGTTATTCTCAAGTTAGGAATTTGGAACAGAAGCGTGGACCCGCCAGCAGCTCCTGGCCATTAAAAGATAGAGAGCATTTTATAATTGGATGACAAAAGGTTATTCATTCGTTAACTCACTAATCTCTAGTTTTTTATCGCTGAAACGTCTAAAGATTCAAAGTTGGTATTCCCAACACGTGAGCAAAACCTATGCGCTTTTCCATCCTCAGTGTTAAACAATGTCTTGAATTCTCCAGTTCTGCCGCCGTGAATAGCAGCAGGACCTGTCGTACAAAAAGGGAACAATTCCTTTCTTTTCCCAAGCTCAAGAGACCCATTGTCTCTACTTAAACAGTGCAACACTCAGGCCTGCAGAGAGTCTCTGTGGAGTACAAGTGTTTCAATCTCCCATTTACGTCCAATAAAATATTAATTGAAGTTCATTAGATGTATTTGACATCACTGAAAAAAGACCTTACTCCTCTGCACCCTTGAAAATTCAGGTTATTTAATGGTTTTTGGCTTGTAGGAAAGGGCTTTAATTGATATAGAGCCTTTAGATCAAAGATAGGTTTGTTAAACTTACACATCGCATCACTCAAAAGTGATGCTTCAAAGCGTTTTTATGAAAGGTTAGAGAATCAAAAGTGGCTCCTCAGTAGTATCTGGCTCTGAAGAATTCTTTATTTGTAAGAGTGCTGGCTTTGGATTTTGATGTTTTAATGACCATATTGCATTAGAATGGTGAAGATTTGTCCTCTACACATGCAGAGTAAAAAGAATGCTGCAAATATGTAGACAGCTCCATTTTAGCGGCTGTAGTCTTGTGCTGTAATGAGTTGAAGACCGCTGTTATCGCTGGACCAAAACCTCTCTTGATTTGGCAAATATTTTTGACCAAAATCTTTAACCCCTACACTCATTAAACATACTGTGTTCACTGGAGCTTAGAAACTGGTTAAAGGTCCCTGATACCCTCATATGTAACTGCACACTTCCTTACACATTCAGGCCTAATGTGAAATCCTTTATCCAATGTGTTGCTATCACACTATAGTTCAAGGTAACTGTACCATTCTCAGCCACACAGTGACCTTTAACTTGCTCCATGCTACTATTGAGTTGCATCGCTTCTGCATAAATTAATGGTCAATGCAAAGTATCACCACCCAGGAAACTGAAGCATGTCCTGGCTTGACCTTTCCCAAAGAAAACTGAATATTTCTGCTCTTCCATCTCTTTGACATCCCAAGAACAGAAGCGAACAATATGCAATTCCAGACATTCTTCTAAAATTCCTTACTATGAACCATAAAATGACAAGGAGTCTTTAAGCATCAGGTGTTTTCTGTTTCATCCCAGCATCTGGTACAAATGCCTGCCCTGTATATGTTAAAATAACGTATGAATGAGCAGGTGGACAGGCAGGTAAAATAACAGGGAGAAGGATGGACTCATAAATGAACTAGACAGTAGATTGAACAATTGATCAAAAATAAATCTTCATTGTCTTCTTAGGAGGAACTATAGGAGAATATTGACTTCAGGCAACACAAATCCTCCACAGCATAAAGTCAGTTCAATACCAGTCAGTCTGTACTGGTCCTGGAAATGTTGGCTAATGGCACGCCTATTACTTTGTACAGGAGATCGAATTTTCTGTCACTACCCTTATAGTGAATCTTCTAACCTCCCTTCCTTCTTGATTATTTTTCAAGTGGATCTGTCCTTAATATTGTTCACACTAGCAGTGTATAGTGAGCATGTAAAGGTATTAGAACTGTCTAGTTTAAAATCAGTCAGATCCCCACCCTGGATTTAACATAGCAACTCTGTGGATTCTTAAGTGGAGAACATACTGCGAACGTCTCCTGCCCTTAAAGCAATGCTTTGGCAAAAATGTTAGTTTTCATTTTCATGATTTTCCCATTTACTTCTAGTACAGTCAGTCAGAAAATGGTGTCTGAAATTTGCTTCTTTATTTTTGCACCAGAGCTATGAAGTCTAATCATAGCTAACAAGTCATAGAAGTTTATATCCCTTACTAGCACTGTGCAAACCGCATGCCTAGATCACTGCGTGCCACCTGCCTCAATCCGCATCACATTACATAATCTTAAATAGACTTGCTTATGTGGTTTCTTGCACTGTTATAATGCTGTGAATTGTAGACAGTTGCTACAGTTTGTAGCTATGCAACATATTTGTGTATAAATAGTTTTTATAGATGCCAAAAACACGATTGAACAAATACCTTCAGGTGAGAGAAAAACTGTACATTTGTATTTTGAACAGTCACTGCCTTAAAAGAATGGTTCAAAGACCAAACTTCATAGCAAACAATTAAAAATTATACACACACACACAGTGTCTCTCTCTCTATATATATATATATATATATAAATACATAT
>JBBPCZ010000001.1:48911709-48929539 GCA_037974445.1 Brycinus macrolepidotus | reverse complement strand
GTATTGGAGTAACATTTGACCAGTGGTATCTGTACTTTCACTTAAGTAATGAATGTGAGTACTTTGTCCACCTCTGCATTTTTGCTTGGGCCCAAGCATAAATGTGTAAGGGTAATGGACTACAATCTGAAATTTTCTCAGAAATTGTTGTGGTTAAATTACATGATGTTTGTGCATTGCCATGTTGTTTCTGTCATTTTCACTTTCACAAATGTGTTGGTTTGATGATAGTTTTGAAAAGTCACTTCAGTGACAAACACACTAATAAATGTCTGTTTCACAAATTTATTATCAGCTGCTGTTTTAGCATAAATGCTCCGTATTCTGAATCATTATTCTTACTATAGAACTCTTTCAAGCAGGGGTGCACCACTCCGATCCTGGAGCGCCAGTATCCACCACAGTTTGGTGGTAAACCTTAACAGATGAGTTGAACCAGGTTGGTTTGATCACAGAATCCACCAAAGTCTGCTGGACACTGACCCTCCAGGAGTAAAGTTGCACGTCCCTGATCTAGAGATTTAAGTGACTAAGTTTTTTCATGTTCACAATTGCTTGTCCTAAATGATGCCCTAAGCCCTGCCATCCTCTTACACATCTGCACTTTGGTGACAGACATTTTTGGTTGGTTTCATTCGTATAGGTAGGTGTCCTTCCTACCAATGTCTAGGCCTTCCACACTTCCACTGGTGTCTACTTTGTTAGCTTCAGGGTCATCAGCCAGGGACCACCACTCATAGATGTCCCTTATCCTAGGAACATGTTCTTGTGACTAGGCTGTGACCGGCGATTTGTCTCTGAAATGCCCTGAAGCTAACCTTTTTTGTCCTCTATCCCTTTCTCCCCCTCCCTCCTTCCCTGCCTCAGGGCCAATTGCACTGTGGTTTTCAACCCGGCTTTGGGGCCTGTTTGTCTGACCTGCCTTTTCTGCGTTTCATCCTTCCCATATGGATGTAAAGTCCCCTGAGTGCTGTTGTTTTTTCCTTCCACACTAGCACTTCCGAAGAATCCTCATCTCGTTTGTCGCTGTCCTTCGTTTTGTTGCTATTTGATATATCCTGGTAAGTCTTTCTTACATACCACTTCTTGGAGAGCTGTTTCCTTTGTCTGGTTTTTGTAATATAGCTTGGGTGTCTCTCAGGAAACTAGAGGATAGGGTTACTGATGCAGTCTGTCCTGCAGCCACCAGTCTTTCTTGGTTGTCCTCCAGTCTTCTCTGGAATCTTCACAGTAGTCACTGTCTCCAGAGAAGGATTTCTTCATATTTTTCTTCCAAAGAGCCAGACTTTCTTGTATTTTTATGTAGTCTTGAGGAACAGTTCTCCAAGCTCTCATTATCAATGTTTTTTGTTTGTTAAGCCACACACTGACCTACGCATGAATCATTCATGCAGAACAAAGCACATCCAACGTAAGTCCTGAACCAATGAAGAAACAGGTGCAGATGATTCCAGATGATCAGTATACTGGTGGTGCTGAATCCTGAGTGGTTGGAGCACCTTCATCTTTAGGCTCTTTGCAGCCTGTCACAGTAGAACATTTGCTCCCATTTCTATAATTTAATCTACTCTGTATGACAGTTTGACAGGCATCAAATAGTATTTTTGCACCAACAAGGTGATTCAAAGCTAAATATAAAGAAATTACTAATTTGTTTATGTGACAAGCATAATGAGAATGTTAATTATTAAACATGTGCATTTGAACATGGCATAGAAGAAGAATATCTTCTTCTCTGCTGTTTTGTTCAGGCAGCTGTAAATGTCTCTGCTATGATTGGTCCTAGCGTGTAGCACAGAACATTTTGGGCCACTGCTGTTGGGAGTTCGGCACATAGAGCACATAAAGGGCGCTCCTGAGTACTCTTTTGAATGCCAAAATGAGAAATGGGACACCCTACGGCCTCATGGTCCTCTCGGGTATGCGTAAATGAGGACCAGTTTGTGCGCCAATTGGATCAGGGCTCAAGTCTGGTTTGCCTTTGAGTTTAGTTCCATAACACAAATGGCTGCCAAGCTTGGACATGAATCTACATCACCTGATGATGTAGTAAAATATATTTAGAAGTGAGGACAGGCTTCCCAGCATGTGGGTCCACATTTCAATTCCACTATCATAACTACTCTAGAATGGTTTAGGGTCATTACTGAATAAGAAGTCTTAAAAGAGGTTAAAGGTGTTTTTTTTCTATGGATAACTGCTTGCTTTGTCTTTTCCGTTTAAAAATAGGCACATGAGGTGACCTGAGATATCAGGTGTGCATATATGTCATCATGCATCTTATTTTGGACATTTTTGCCACAAAATGCTAAACATAAGCTGGGCATGTTTGCACAGTGTCACAAATTTAATGTGAGCCTTTAACACTAGAGGTCTCTATTTAGCGATATTAAAAGGATGAATGAAAGTAATGTGTGAGTTCAGGCATGTGAGGGGTGTGGGATGGAGAGGGGTTAGGTGCTGAAGCACCTGCCTCTCTGGCCTTAGTGCCCTTTCTGACAAGGTTCCCATCTACAACACTTTTGTTTGATTTTGTGTTGCCCCCATCACCCTCCCCAACCCTGCTTTCATTTGATTACTTGCCTCGCAGTAGGATTCTGCATAGCCCTGTACAAGTTAGAAAGTTATGAGTGTAAGTAAATGAATGAAGTGACACTAAATATGGGATTTAAGGGGTCAATGTGGACTCAAAGGTTTAAGTATTACCATATTTACCTCCTTTCCTTATTGTTTACCTTGGTTTAGGCAGTCTACGTAATATTAATTTGATTCCCCTGGCTTCTGGATGACACTTTGGTGACTCTGATGACTTCTCCATAGCTGGACTGCATTGGCAGTCAAAAAGCTGGAAAAAGAGGTTCCAGAGGAACAGCTCTCATTGCAGCTGGAACACAGACAGCAGTACTCCAGAAGTCTATTCAGTGCAGTCTGTGAAAGTGTGAGTCGTTTTCCTGAATACTGATGTTAAATTTGTGTTGCTGAGCCAACATCAGGCCGTGCCGTGGACTATGCGTGCTGACGTGCATGTTTGCATGCATGCAGTGATGGAAGGTTGCATCAGCATGATGTAACTGTTATGAAGCGCCATATGGTCAAGTGCTGCGCTCAGAGAGAGAACAGGAAGCAATGCTTATACGGATTCTAGAGTATAAGACACTGGAAATAACGCTTGGAAACTGTCCAACACTAATAATAATGACTGACATCTTTAAGTACAAATGGCGAACAGATTCCTGGACCCATTAATGGATGAAAAAAGGACTAGATTCGAATTAGTTCATGTTTAACCCCCTAAAACCTGTCTGTATGCAGTTCTTCACTTCTGCATTAGTTTTGTAGTATTAACCTAACAAGTCTTAAGATAAAAAAAATCGATAATAAAGCTGTAGTGGAGATCAGCATGACACTTAAAAGTGTTGTTTTATTTCCCCTCTTTTGTCACCTTTGTCAATGATCCAGCTGAATTTGGTGCAAGCACTAGCCTTGGGTTTTTTAAAAGGAGTATTTTTAGGGCAAGGCTGAATAGCTTTTCTTTTTTCATCTCAGATTTATATTTCAGCGGAAGAAAAGGGGTGGACTAAGTATGAATAAAATGCTTGGCATCTACAGGGGAGAGTTGGAGTTGATTTATAAGAGATATTGATACCAGACATGGGATAATTTGGCCATCCAAATCAAATAATCCATTGTATAAGTAAGGACATAAAGGCCTTATCTTCCGAGCACAGACGCATACATTTAATTGCTTATATCAACATTTTGTTTTAATTTATATAGGCTGGTTTGGCTAACTCGGGCCATTACTATGCTTTATGTCTTTGCTGTAGCTAAATAAATGGGAGCAGCCCCCCCCCACCACCCCTTATTCCTCACTTCAGGGGGTTCAGCCCTTGTAAATGAGGACACTTCCTAACGAGCTGCTTATGATTCTGTCCAGCACCTGTTTACCAGACGTAGTTGCTAAAAAGTACTCTGCGAGGCTCCTTCCTGGAGTGGGCTTGTATGGTGCTGTTATGTGAGTCTGTGCCCTACCACCTCCATCCGTGATGTTGGCAACCTCCCTGTCCCACAGCGCTGTGCACTGCTTTCCAAGATCCAGGCAGTCCGTGAATAACGCCTCAGTGGCTCCAACGCGCCCGTTCCGCTCGGATAAACGATGCCCGGCCGCAACAAGGGTTTCTGTTTCATGGCGCTTCCCCAGGACATGTTCTCCCTGAGGCTTTGCTCTTTGGTTATTGGCAGCTTCCAAGGTGCAGAAGTTCAGCCAGAACCCTTCTGCGTCACACCGTTTGATAGTGCTGCACATGTTCAGACCCATCACCAAGGGCATGTCTGCAGACATGGCTTTAATGGAAACAAAAACAGCAGCGCTTCCCCCACCCTGAAAAGGCTAGGTTCCTCAGCTGCACGTCAGTTTTTCCTCTCTCGTTCTCTCACTTTTGTTTCTCTCAAGACGTTTGTGCTGTCACCCAAAGAATGCCTCCATCTGGACTCGTATGCTAACTTCCATCCAGCTACTCACTGCGAATTTCCCAGAACCAACTCACACCATATAGAGAGAAAAACTCACGCAGTCAGCAGCAAAAAGTTGAGCTTTATTTTTCCTTTTTTTTTCTTCTTTTTTTTCCTCTCATAGTATAAAAGCAGCTGGTTTGCACAACATGGGTCTGACTATCTGAATATGCAAGTGTAGTAAATGTGTAAATGGAGCCTAAAAACAGTTAAGATCTCAGCATGTCTACAGGAACACTCATTTGGATCAGAACAAAAAGGTGTGGCTCTTCTCATCCAGCCACAGACAGGACCCAGGGCCCTTTCGTCAGTGGCCTTCATTCACACACCAGTTTGTCTTTGATATAAATGAGGGTTCTGTAGGTGATAAATTAGGGTCTGTATTACTGGACACCACTTTCTGGAACGCTTCCCCTTAACATTCAATGTAGTTCTCCCTCAGCCTCCTTGTACTCTGTGTCAAAATGCAGCATTCAAGCAAAACTACGTGGCAAAGACTTTTTCTTGAATCACTGGTCTATAACCATGGTTCTTTCAGTCTGCATCTGTCAGTACATCACCATACCATTAGCATTACTGACCATCCTTAAAAAAATATTTCACTTTGCTATTTAAAGAGAGCACGAAAATCTCAATATTTCTACATTTCTTGTGCTATTGGCAGGGAACAGATCTGCACCAACAGCTTCCAGGGATTGGGGCAGATGTGTAAAACAGTGCGTCAAGCATGAAAAAGTTGATGAAATTTACCAGTAAAATGGAATATGAGTGATTGTCAACTTCAAAAAGGGAAAAAATATTACATAAACAGGCCACATATTAAAAACAATAAACATGAAGAGTCAACAAAAATAAATTATCTTTTTTATATATATATAAAAGCTGGGTATCTGTGCTTTCTTCTCTGTTCAGAAATTTGGTTGAATATTATTTAGTGGAAAAAGTATTACACAATGTAATACTACATTAATAGCAAATGACTGTTACTGATAGTGCACATACAAATCTGTTTTCTGTGGTCAGCAATGTCATATCAAAAACTGAAAGTGCAATGCTTAGTGTTTAGTGTCTCTATTCAATGTGTATAAAAGAGGTTAGGAATGTTGGATTCCACCCAGGAGACTCGTTGATCATTTCAGAGAATTCAGGAAATTGACTTGGAGCTTGGCCCGTGTTGCCACTGGAGTCACCTTAAAACAGTTCTGAAAGCACTTTACCTTCCTTTTTTCTCCATTATACAAAAATAAACTATTCCACCATTCATAAAAGAGGCTTTCTGACATCCCGGTAAGAAATTACCGCTTTCCATAGCTCTGTTCAAGCCAGCGCTGTACATCTTTAAGGTTGTAATAAAATGGACCCTTTCCCCCCAGATAAGCTATTTTCTTCTTCTGCACAATGCACACCCTCTCGTAGGAGACGCCATAGGCTACGTTGGCATTGTTATCCATGCAGTCAGCCACCAGCTGGCACTGTGGGGGTAAAGAGAAGTGCTCCACCAGCTTTCGCGCTGCCATCACGCGCTCTTCCAGATTCCTGTGTTTTCTGACCTTGAATGAGTGGGGCTTCATAGGTGGAGCCGCCCAGCCGTCCGAGGGGTGAGCCTCGTCGATGTAGACCAGCATAAAGTCCGCCACGTCGGAAAAGTTCTCCACCAGCTGCCGGAAGACCGGTAGCTGGCTTATGAATGGGGGTCAGGTGGCTGAGCCAAAGTTGACCACCAAGGGTCGATCAGATGACTCAAAGTCCAGCAGGTGGCACTCGTCCACGCTCTTTCCACCAGCGCTCCATCGGCAGGTGTTGATTCCGGGGACCCTCACCACTTTGGAATTCGGAGCCGCCTCCCCCAACTTCACCTGACAAAAGACAAAAGAAAGGAAACACATTTCAGCGAGGGCACAGATACACTCTTAAAAAAGAAAGGAGCCAAAAAGGGTTCCTTGGACAGATGCCATGGGAAAAGCACTTTTGATTCACGAAAGAACCTTTCAGTGGACCCCTTAAACACCAAACTCATATTATACACTTCTAGGATAGCTCAGCAAGTTTGCACTGTACACTCATAGCAAAAACCGTTCTATGTAATACCAAAAAGGTTATAGATGATCTCTTTGGTGCTCTATAAAACCAATTACAACAGGTCTTAAATCAGAGAGAAAAAATCTTTAATCAGGCAAAGAACCATTTATGCATTTAAATGGTTCTTTGAGTGTAGTGTGTTCTGTAGAAAACCACTGCTGCTGCTAAAGAACCCTTATGGAAACATTTTTAGGGGTTAGTCCATGTAGTTTTTGAATAATAAGTCTTAGGAAATCAAAAGCCTTTAAGGAACCTATTTTGTAAATGTGAGAGTAAACAACTTTTTAAAAAACTTTTTAAAAGGTTCTACACCAATCCTGGTCCTGAAGAAGTGCTCCACATGCTTGGTCCTGGAGATCTACCAGCCTGTAGAGTTTAGCTCCAACCCTAATCGAACACACCTGATTCAGGTAATGAAGGCTTTAAGGGGAAATCTGAATACTACAGCCAGGTGTGTTGGATTAGGGTTGGAGCTAAACTCTGCAGGGTAGTAGATCTCCAGGACCAGGACTGGGCACCCCTGTTCTATACCAATTAAAGGATTTTTCCTTGAACAGTGCATCCAAGCCAAGAACCGTTTAAGAAACTTTTTTTTAAAGAATGTACCAATTCACCATTTATGAGACACAATTCATTAGGCACTACAGAGTGCACACACACAATGACACACCAACGTCTGCAGTAACAGGAGAGGCCCAGTTAAAAGCTGTGAAGGTGATGCACAACTGTCATACACACACACACACCACACAGCCCAGGGGAGTGTGTCAGGCACTTGAGGAATTATTTAAAGAGTGGTTTGGTTTCTGTGGAAACATTAAGGATGTTCCTAAATAAAAGGAAGTCAAAAGTCCAAATCTTCAGCCTCAGCTATAAGCACAAAACAATCTACTAAATACTTAGGAATGTAGTTTATCCAGGTCTGCCAATCTCTATAACTTTCCGAGTCTTTCCAGCAAGTGTTTATTTGAGCTCCAGAACTCTTCGAATCAATTTAAAATCTTAGACTATAAACTGTGGTGGATAAACAAAGTGAAGGAAGCACATGTAAGGCACATGACCCATTTCATCCATCATAAACCCACACAGGACAATAGAGCTGGTAAGAGATTTACAGAAATGAAATGTTGAAACATTAAGCCCATTACAGCGCTGATCCTGAATAAAATATATCTTGGATTACAGAGTGGGCATGTGAAACAGTTAGGTAAAACTGATTAGTCACTGAAGTGTCTATGATAATGAAAAAAAAAAATGCATTCAACTGTTCTAGCTGACATTCTCCCTCTATCTGCTCTCAGTGTGGAACAAATCCTCCTGCTTACAACACAGCAGAGTATGACTCAAGGTAGAAATATGATACAGGCTTTTGCCTGACCCAGAAACAAACACAAACAAATGTATTCCCCTGGCTTAGTTTAATTGTTTCTTCTGTGCCACCAGTTGAATGCCAGTTGTATAAATCACCCTGGCACTCATCAGCTGGGGCATTGGGGCCCTCTAGAGAGCCGGCAGAGCATTAATGGTTGAGGATGCTGATAGCACTGAACTGACAGGCCTGTGAGCTACTATGCTATACTGGGCAATCTTTGATAGATTTCAAGTTAAAAAGTAACACCAACGGGGACCAGACATTTGGCAAAGTTTCCAACAAATTTAAAGGGCATTGCCCTGCAGGGCCATTGACTGTCTGGAGTTCGAAGTTCAAAATTCTTTATATTGAATGGAATCACCCACGTGATACTATCACCCTTTGCCTTTGCTCTGAAAAGAGGCAAATGGACATTTACAGCTTACAACCATTAAAATGCAACCTTGGATTTAGATTTGTTTGTTTGTTGCAGTATGGATGCATGCTATAGGTTAGTGAAGCAGTAAGTGTAGCCCTGCATGCATCTGGCAGTAAGTCCAGATGTGCTTGTGTGCATGCAACAGAAAGTTCAGTGGATTCAGTCTGGCTAACCTGTTCGAATGCATGCATGTTACCCATAGAAGAGCAGCTCGTTTGCTGACATGCATCCAGTGGGACGTGCAGCTGTGCTCATAAGCCCAGCTGAAAGTTTGGCCAGCTGTGCAGACGTGCGCGCCTGCAGCTGCCCATGTGAGGGCTGCTTACCTGCTTGTAGGCGTCCAGGAGGAAGCTGTTCCAGATGGACTTCAGGCCAGCCGCGGTCAGCATGCGCTGCCACTCGCCCCCGGAACCCGAGCAGCTCAGCAGAGACACCACGCGCTTCACCAGGACCACCGAGTCGTACAGCACGAAGAACAGGCAGTTGGAGAAGAAGCCTGGCAGGATCTGCAGAGTGACCAGCAGGTCCACGCTCAGGGCGCCCATGTTCCGCCGGCGCCCGGGGGGTCTCCTGCCTCCACACCTCACCTGTCCAGGCTCATGGTGGCCCTCACGCACCGTCATCAAACTTGGAGCAAAAAGTGTGTGGGGGGGGCGAGCCAGGCGCGCGCGCGTGTCTCTCTGCAGGCTGGAGTGGGTGACACTCTCGCCACTTCTCTTTGCCCCCTTCTTCCTGTTGCACTGCCAAAGGCTCCCCGGTGAGAAGGAGCCCCTTTTATACCCTCCACCATTCCCGTCTTTCGGACAGACCGCCAGCGCGTCCCGGGGCAGGACCCTGACGTCACGCGGAGGGGGGGAGACGCAATAAAAGCGAGGGGACGGGACTCACAGCTTTCTCACAGCTTAGAGCAGCTTTAGAGGGTAAAACAAGAGGTTTAGAGAGGAGAGATCCTGTAAGTATATAAGATAGATAGATAAACAGATAGACAGATAGATAGATAAACAGATAGATAGATAGACAGATAGACAGTTAGATAGATAGATACAGACAGACATAGATAGACAGATAGATACAGACATACATACCTACATACATAGATACATAGATGGCTAGAGCTCTTTTTTTTTTATAAAATACGTTATACATGTTATACGTTATACATGGAACAGAACAGATCATTGATTTGGCTGTTTACTGACTAAATGGTAAAGGAAAGTTTTACATAAAAAAACAAACATTAAATAAATAAATGGTTAAAGGTATTAGTATTTTTTCTTCTGAAAAATTTTGCCTAATGTAAACAATATTAAGAACTATTACTGTAACTATTAATATAACAACACACCTTCGTACATCCTTATAACTTTTTCCCTCTTAGTGCATACGTAGTGGTTGCTTTGACTTTGTCGTACAGTTCAGTGCTATAAATCAGCCGCTCTTATGTTGCCATTGCTTTCTTCTGTGTTGTAACATGGCACTAAACAGACTCTTATTTCTGAGGTGGGAATTAGCAGGCCTGGAACAGAGTTGCTATAGAGTAGAATGAGCAACCTGATGTGTTTATTATATTATTAAAGATACAAATCTGTTCAGAGTTTGTGGGCTCAAAACAGAAAGAATTAAGTTGGCTGCACTTTGGTCGCTAGTGTAAATGACACATACACACAAACAAGCACACTCACACACACACAAATAAATACATTCACACAGAAGGAAATGCCTAGCAATGTACTGATGTGTCCTACAGTGTAAAAAAAAAGTGTTTTCATATTTTTGCTGAATAGTAAGTCAGACTGTGTCTTTCCCTCTATTTGTATAGTGTTACATTTTTATCCTATTTTCATGGCAATATTTATTATTGTTATTCCCTGCCTCATAAAGCTTTGCATTTTATGCACATTTAACTACTTGGTGGCTGAAAAACAGTATCTGACCCAATATTGTATTCACTCTCACTTGATTCTGTTGCTGCTTTTTGGTCAGCTGCACTGTACGCTGTCCTGTCTTGTAATATTATATGTTTTTCTCTATCGTGTCCTGTAATATTGCATTGTTTGCTCTTGTGTTTGAAAGTCTTGCACTTGTAGTCTTTTCCTCTCCACACTTGGTTAGTCTTGTGTTGCACCATGGTCCTGGAGGATCGATCTTTCGTTCAAATGCGTACTTGTGTTAAAAATGACAATAAACACCTAACTGACTTGACTTGACTTGATAAAACACAAATCTGCTTTACATACTATCTAGTCTATCAAAGTCCAATAAACTCAAAAATTTAAGGCAGCCTGTAATATTTAGTAATCTATATAATATATAATATATATAATATAGTATATAGACACTAGCCTGGATTTGAGACCACAGTCTCAATCAGTTAAACAGCCCTTTGGGGAGGGAGTATCACACACACACCCATCATTTGAATCCAGTGACTCTAAACCTCAAACACATGATGAGGCAGGACTGACAGCCTTATTTTTTTCAATATGTTAAACTGAGTTAGCAAATAAATTGTTGTGCACTAAAATTTAAGATTGTTGTCAAGATTTGGAGATACGTATTCATGCCTTTATATTTTGCTGAGTTGACTATTACAGTTGTCTTCTCATTGGCCTCACCAATGAGAACATCTGCAGTTTATTCAAAACGCTGCTGCTAGAGTTCTAACAAAAAACAAGAAAAGCACATTATTCAGATTCTTAGGTTCTTAAACTGGCCTCCAGTTAGATACAGTATTCAATTAAAAGTATTACTCATTGTTTTTAAGTCCCCCAGTGGTTTGGGCAATGAATAGATCTCTTAAATGTTTGATGAATATCAACATGTGAGGTCTTGCTCTGCTAGTGATGCCCAGATTTGAAACTAAGCAAGGTGAAACGGCATTTAGGCATTATGCTACCCACTGCTGGAAAAAAAATCCCTACAGAGATCAGATCTGGCTCACCTCTTGCCGGTTTTAAAAGGAAGCTAAAAGCCTTTTCACTCCCTTCAATTAATTAGTGGTTTGTAAATGGGCACATAAATCATGCCCTTTTGTCTGTGTTTTATATTGCTTTTTTTGTTTAGCTTATTTTACATTTTACTTATATTATTCTATATTCATTTTATTACTTACTTTTTCTTTTTTATTTTATCTTTGTGAAGCACACTGAATGACCTCTGTATGATAATGTGCTATAAAAATAAATTTGCTTTGCCTTTCCCTGTAGACGATGTGTTTACACATTTTCACAGAAAATCACCAAAACATTTGACTGGGGATGAACACATTTTTCCATAAGACTGTATAAACACTCATGTGGGTTTTGAAAACAGTGTTTGATTTTGAAATGTTACATAATTACACAAAATTACGTAAGAAGTCCCTAATATTGAACACGCAACCGGAAAAAAAGAAATAATGAGCTAATTAACTGTTTGAATGACCACATCGATTTACAACTAATTATTGAGGTCACTCAAGGCCAGAGGGTCTCTGCCCCTGCTTTTGTAATGATGTTAGACTTGTATTGTTGCTTACCCCACTGACCCAAAAACCCCATCCAAGCCAATCAGGGTCAGCAAGACAAGGATTTCTTTGTCCCATGTTCATTTGCATCTCAAACACACATATCAATCTCTTCTTGTACTCACAGTGCTTATATGAGATGTTACATATACACATTTTCGCCTTAGATCTTTGTCCAAAAGAAAACAAGGAGGATAGCGGGGGATGGAAGAATAATGAAAATATGTTTTGCTTAAATATCAGTGACTCCCAGATGAATAGTGCCATAACAATAGTAGGATTGATGAGCGGGGTGGACAGCGGCCGCTGCTTTCCCTTTTAGCCTTTTCTTGTGACCAGCTGTTTGGTCCCCTTTGACTTGACAGTCCACTCACGGGCTTGCATGCGATGGGTCAGTGGGTTTATCCTGCTTTATACTGTACAACTACTCCCAGAACGTTCTTTAAGAAAGTATTTGGGTACTTGAGTCCAGTCCAATGTCACTCGCACACAAAACTCTAACAAGGTTTCGATGCATAGTTGAGGACATGGTCACATAAATATTGCTATTATGTTCTTGGTCCGCTCAGTCTAATTAATGCAGCATGATATGTTAGTGTTCTGGGAAATGTCGCACTCTGCAAAACTTGTGGATGCAGCGTGTGGTCCATTTTATGTTTACATGAGGAGTTTGTAAAAGATTTTGACTGTCACACAGTACGTCCAAGGACTGAGGGATAAAGACAAAATCTGTTATTTCCTAGCAAGACAGTGTTTATCCAATTCTCTTAGGCTAGTTGGGGGTAATGCATGTCTACAGATTCCCACAAAATAAACATGTTGTGCTTGTGTAATTTGCAAGCTCATTTAGGTACCAGAGCCTCTGGTTTAAAAAGTCTCCCCAGACTTGATGTTGTAATTGAGAAATGTAGTCATCTGTGCTCAAGTATCCACAGTGGAAGCCAAACTTTTTATGCTATCTGCGCTATCGCCTTGTTAGAGGTATACAACGACAGAGGTATAAAAAAGTGTTCACAATCACAAAGCATTTCTTTCCAGCTGGTGTATGTTATAGTTAACAGTCCCAGGACTTCATAACTGCACATCGTCTTCTGAAAACCTACCCCAAGACCAATTTTGGTCTGAAATGAGTGCTAATAAACACTGGTAGTTGTTTGTCCTTATTAATGTACTCAAATTTTATACAAATATTCAGTCCTCTGCTTTAACTGTGCTTCTATAGGACTGTCTAAATCATTGCATGCTTAATAAACTCATAACCACCTTCATCTTGTGCCTAGAGTTTCTAATCTTTTACAATGTAATTATTTTTATTCTCCCTGTAATTGTTTTAGTTGATTGCTGTTTTGGCTGTTTTCTTAAATTTCTTACTTTTTCAGATGTTTTATCAACTTTTTTGTTGTTGTTTGTTGTTTCAAGACCTGTTTTATTTTTGTTTTAGTTTTTTATTGTCATTATTTTACTGTTCATCATTTACTGTTCTATAAGCCTATTTCTTAACTTATTATCACCTTGCTTAAATAGAGAATAATGACAATAAACACCTACAGTCCCCCAAACAGGTTGATGTTAACTAACATAAGGTACTGAAACATTTGAATAAAACAGGATCTTCCTTTAATACTGAAATGGGATTTAAGTGTTAGAAAGTGTGCCTGTAATTAAGCATTGACGGAAATTTACAAAGCAAATGCAGTAGAATCCTGGGTCCACCAGGTGGCCCCAGACGGCCTTAGCAGAACTTCTGCTCTTGCTAGCTTCGAAGCAGGGATTTTTTACTCAGGAAAATAACACTGAAAGTAATGCTAGCTTCAGAATATAAGATATTCTGAAACGCTGGTAATTAGAGCTGTGCCGAAGACAAAAAAAAGTTGGCTCTAAAAAGTTCCCTAAACCTTTGTGTTACATGAAAACATTTGCTGTGTTACCACAACATCAACAGACCTTGAGTTATTTCCCTGCCTGGTCGGCATACTACTGCCTGTCACACACAGACGAGATGAAGAGCGATCACTTGTGTGATTGAGATGCAAATCCTGTTTTGATGATCCTAAGTATTGCCACTGACATGCAAATTACAGCTCGCCTAACAAGAGCTCATGTCTTTGCATGTCTTTGTGGATATGAGACATGGGTGATGTTTTCTTTAAAATCAACACTAAGGAATGTTGGAGCAGAATCAGTCCAGACAGCTTGGACGGAGAGCAGGCTAACTAGTGTTTGGTATCTAACAGATGCGGAGTCATTAGAGCTTTAAGAAACATGGCCAGCTCTCTTTCAGCATAGCCAAATACTGAATCTGTTGTGCTATATCACTGCATTATCTCAGCCCAGTCCTACATGCTGACACATGACCAGTAAACCCCAGGTGCAGTGCAACAGCATAAAAACGATATCAACCATTTTAATCTATAGCAGTTAACAATGATAAATGTGTGAGCGTTCGAAAGGCCTGACAGTTCCTTACAGCAATTGTTGTAGCTGTGTTGAAAGTCACACACACACACTTACACATTTTTGTATTTCTGTCTTTCGGGGGGGGGGGGGGGGGGGGGAGGGAAATGCTGCACCCACCCACACTCACACTCACACTTAACCTCAGGAACCAAAAGTACATCTTGTACAAATAAAAGCTAAAAAAAAAAAGATAAAAAAAAACCCCACATTTTTCCTTTCAGGCAACAGATAAATGTCCCCAATACTTCAAAATGTTCATGTTTTATCATCTTGGGACCTTTTGGTCCCCCAAAGAGCTCTGGCCTAAATTGAAAGATCTGTCATGAAGAAGGTGGCCAAACAGCTCGTTCTGCCTGGGGGTGTCAAAGTGACATAAAGGTACGAGTGATTGACCTGATCCCACTGACATACATATGGACAAAATGGGGTTCAAACTACTGTTTTGTTCGGGAGCTGTCTTTCTCATGAGTCACAGAAGAAGCAGATGCTGCAGCCGAGGAAGCAACTATTCCACCTTACTCATGGATAAAGAATGTAATTCTGTTTATTATATAAACACCACTAATTTCATGGAGATTAAGTGACTGTCTGGTATAAACAGTGTCCTATGGCTGCTCCTGACAAATATTTACCTTCATCACCACAATGTGTACAAGCAGGACTAAAGCCAAGAGACAATGAGCTCCAATAATGCAAACTTGGCGCGCAACATCTGTATAGAATGTTTATCCACAACAATGTATAATGAGAATTTAGCCAAGAATTCAATCACTGCCAGTGGAATAAGTGCAAACAACAGGACTCAAATCATGTACACATTCCCCATAGTCCTATATGTCTTTAGAGACACCAGAGTCCTCTGGGGGTGAGGGCTTATTCACTCCAAAGTGGAATGTTAAGATGTATGTAGTGTATATAATATTTATATAGACGGAGATAAGAAGTAACCACTAGACCAGCTAGAAAGTTACAGGCCATTCCATGCTTGACCCAGTTCCAGCGAGAAAGCGCTCTATTGGTCAGGGTTCTGGACACAGTAGCCCGAACTTTTAGAACTCTGACCAATCCAGCAAACCCTGTTCGGGATTAGTTGCTTCTCTCTCATACCAAGAAATATAAGATCGGGATCGTACATAAGAGGATCAGGGCATATTTTGTGGCAAAATGTGAAAGGATGCCCTGTGAAACTGTACCACTGGGTCAGCTGATTCCTCCGAAACTCCTGCCCGTGTTTTGGAGGGATGCAGCAGAATGCTAAAGGATTAAAACTATGGGTGTGTGTCATAAGCCCAAATCTCAGCCATAAGCCATGCGATCGTCACTGCAAGCGTGTATATACAATGAGACAGGCTTATGTTCTTTAAACGCAGCAAGGTTTCAGCAAATTGAATCTTGTAAAAACACTGCTGTGCACTGCAACCATTTAAACTAATTTGAATGGACTCCCAAGTGGCAGACACGTTAAAAACACTGCATAGAAGATAACTCTCTGCTTAGACATATTGTAGGTTTTTTTCCAAGTGTTTTCAGGCGTGCTTGGTGACCACTAGTTTGAAAAGCTCCTAGGCTGCTTGCACTCTCATGTGATAAGATTGGATGAGACTGTGAACAGGCCACTATTACACTGTGAGGATAATGAAGCCATAGATAAAGTACAAATACTTTAAAGCAGTTACCACTATTTCTAGAACCTTCTCATGATTAGCCTGAGATAATTGTGCTTATCTATATTTTATTGATGGAGTCCCCTACTTTCCTAAAAGCCTTCTTTAAAGTCATTGGGTTCACTAAAGGAAACTTTTCCAAAAGATTATTATATGGGCTGATTTAGGTCCACGTAAAATATAGTGTGTCAAATGTCTACCTTCAAAAGTGTGGAAATATTTTGCTCTTGGTCTGAGTATGAGCTCCAAATCCAAAAACTTTTAACACCCGCCTTCCTCCCCATGAGTTATGACTTTACTCTAGACATAATGTGGAAATATAACACAATTCACAACTGAAGCCAAATCCACTCCCTGAGCTGTATGCACTATAGAACGTCAGTGTAATTCAGGGCTGGATCCAGTTATTAAAAAATACAGTTTACAATCATGTTTCAGTACCAAGTTCACTTTTTCAAAACTCTTCACACCCCTCCCTGAATTAACTCTATTTGCCACAAAAGCTCATTTGATGCTAAAACTGCTCTGCAGCAACCAAAACACTGCAAACACTATAATTTACAATAAAACAAGGATACTTTGTCAATCAAAACACCTACGGAATTGCAATATATATCTGAATGAAAACCTAACAGGTGCAGTAAATGCTTAGTTTAGTCTCATCCACAGATCATCTAACATCCTCTCTAGCAGTGCTGGGCCTCCAGAAGCGGCCCCTACTTTTTATGGACAGGTTTTATAGATACATTCAAGCAGTTCAGTAGTTTGTTTCCATAACCAGTTTAATTTGATTGCTGTCCAATACAGTATTTCTGGCCTATCAAAATGATGGGCCGTTTATTTTCATGTTATTGCTGAATCGTTGTGTAAAAGTGTTTGTAAGCATTTGTAATTTGAGCTCTAGAAATACACAGTTTGGCAAAAGGCTGAGACTGAGTGAGAAGTGAATAAGGAAAGAGTCTTATGGTGCTAACTGTGCTAAAAAGGGAACTCAGTAATAAAATGTAATACGCATAAAATAAAATGAGTAATAAAACTAATGTGTGAAGCAACTATCTATTTAACCTCTATAAAGTTAGAACATACAATATGCCAACCTATAAAGCCTGCAGAATGGCTGGCAGCTGAGGAGCTCAGTCCTTTTTAACATGCAACAGAGAAATACTTTCAGTGAAGGTGTGGTGTAACACAGTCAAGCAGTTAGCTGCCCATCCTATACATCCATTTCCTCATTCTATAAAAGTGCTCACTCAGCTGTCAGCAATTAAAGACAGATTCTGACAGTTCACAGCTCACTATGTCTGAGCTCACCCAAGTGAAAGACCTCCTGCAAATTTCCTTGAAATGTTGACAAGGAGCTTTGCTCACCACATCAGCGGTTTGTTCTCAGAGCTGTCCAGTTTGGTTATCTGCTAGTCTGAGTGAACATACCAGTCTGAACATGGCCCTTGACTCACTTCCAAACTACATTCTAAAACATTTCCGCCAATAATAATAATAATAATAATAATAACAACAATAATAACAGTAATAATAACCATAAACTGAATATGTGTTTATTGTAAAAATCTGTGTGACTAGTTCTACAAATGTGATGGAATAGTGTGACACTCTGACTGACCAACAAAATCAGCAAACCTCAATCCCAGTTCTCAAAGTGGATGAGAAGGTGAAGTTCTGAAATAGACATATGAGTAGCATTTGTCACTGTTAGTTTCCTACAACTATGAATATACATATGGACAGAAGTATTGGGACACACCTCTTAATTACTGAATTCAGGTGGCCCCTTACTTCCAGTGAAGGGCAATCTTAATGCTTCA
>JBBPCZ010000001.1:48882653-48892657 GCA_037974445.1 Brycinus macrolepidotus | reverse complement strand
GTAGAATGCTTGTCTGCTGCAAACAAATTGCCTTCGGGAAATAAATAAAGATGAACTGAACTGAACTGAACTGAACTGAGGCTAATGTAGTGAAAAAATTTAGGGAAACATCAATTTCCATTTCTTTTTATCTACATTAGCCGCATAGCTCCAAACAAGAAGTTAACTTCTGACACCCAACAAGTCTTGGCCAATTAACAACAGTTGAAGTTAGTAGAAAATTGTGTAACTCTGAATTTTCAGTATACCATTCCTTTAAGCCATTGATTAATGAACACGGTCCAATAAGGTGAAAATAAGTCACACAGTGATATTAGAGTGTGCTACCATTTGCTCCCAGACTGCATCAGCTATTTCCTCCCAGCACCGTGAGTGCTCACACAGCCAAATACAGTTTGTAATAAGAAAAACAGAAAACACTGCAAAATTCAAGCATGGCCAAAGAATAAATGGCACTTCATTGGCAGAAGGGAATACCATTTAGACCGTGGAGAAATGATATATCTTGATAAATCATATTACAAACATCATATATGTAATAAAATGACTTATTTTTTACACCAAAATAGTCATGTAACTGTTTTTTGTTTACATCCTCAAGAATAATGAGTGTCATTTCTGTATAATTTCCAAGCTGGTTCTCAAACTGAAGGAAGCACATATGAGTAAGTGCACACTGGTAATGCCTGAGCACCATTCACCACCCAGAGGGGTCACAACGCCACAATCAAACAACAGAAGAAATTAAAACAGTTAATGGCAAACACTGGCACGTGTCTTATCAGGTGAACTGATATTCATGTGTTCAGATTTAGACTAAGCCCTCACGATTACTATGGTGGAGATTAACAGGAATTACAAGACATGCTCAAAATGATCAGCCTCTCTGCTAGTGCTGTCGAGCTGACCAAAGCTGAAACTACATTTAGAGAGGACTAAAACATAACATCAATGTACTCATTCATACATTCTGGAAAAAAAACTGGCTTTACCAGGAATCTACTAATCTAGGATTCTTTAGGAACCCTAAAGTAATCAAAGCTTATTATCAACAGTTGCCAGAATAAATCAGCACATGTCATTCCTGCATTTAACACTTTTCTGATTATCAGGATCACTCAGTAATGCTACAATTAAAGGGATATTCACGAGTCGGGGGAGGGGAGTAAAACAGGCAACACTAAAGCCACCATGATAACTGGGATAAACCATCAAGTTTTCCAGAGATGAGGATGAAAAGATTATGGCATGTTTGGTAAAGATCTGCCGGTACCCTGAAACACAAGCTCCGGCCTGCACGAGGAGATCAAACAAATGCAAAAGAAAAATAAAGAAATAAATAAGCACAATAGGAGACTTAAAACAGAACAAAAATTCCTCTTTCCCTCTCAGTCCTAAAGGCTATAGATAAACTCTGACCTCCTCTGAAAGGTTCCAGAGCTTCTTAGATTACCTCTCTCTGCTCTAAAACTCAATCACAGGGGCTTTTGTCAGACTCCAATGTCTGGAGAGAGAGGGAAGAGCACCACAGTGACCTTTCCACAATAGCCCCGTTCCAAAATATGAACTGTTGAGCTTAACGGCACCAAATGAAACCGGTTCTATTCTGAAGTGACAATTGCATTCACTGGGTGGACTAGTGTCTGCTCTGCAGTCAACCATCAAAAACATCAGCTCCTGAATTAAAGCGCCTCGGTTGGTCATCGAGGGGTCATCATCTTCAGGGAGAGAGAGGGCAGGCCAGACAAACAGCAGCTTTTCATTGTGAAGCCCTGATGACATCGCAGCTATCGCAGCGTGTACGGGCGTCCACTCCGTCCCTCACCGGCCAAAGCCAACAGGGCCATGACAGCCTTTTAATAGCCATCATACTTACATTGGAAGGATTCTACACATTCATGGACGTCATAATAATTACCCTTGGAAAAATAACATAAACATCCCATAGTTAGGGGCCGAACTGGGTTGATTTGGACAGCGTTAGTGTTGCGCCATAAATATGACAAGATCATATACATTGGGAGAAGGGTTTGAAAGATTGCTTGAGGTTTCTCTCCTGGCTGTGCATCACAAAGAAATAAGCTGCTATTGAGTTGGCTTGCTCATACGTGAATAAATGATGTGTGAACGTCTCACTCAATTGAGATACACACACGCATGCCAGCATGAAGTCATGCAACTCCATACAATCCCAGGATGGAGCACAGGGGGGCTAGGCCGAGGGATGAATGGGGTGAGTGGTTGAGGGGCTGTGAGGTGTTGCTGTTTGGGGTAGTGTGTATATGTGTGTGGAAGGAGGGGTACAGAATTCCCAGGACATCACAAGACCTTTGGATGAAACCTCCTTGTTTTTTCACTATAAAAACAGAAAAAAAAACCTGCTCTCTTTTGTGCGCAAAAACAGTCTGATCCAGCTTTTAATGGTTCCAAGCTTATAATCTGGAGGATGCAGCAGTCTACACTGAGCAGCTGTATATGAGAATGTAAAAATGGCAGACAGGTTTGAAAACTTTATATCTAAACCATGTGAAAAGATTTACCTAGACATTCCACAGAGATCATCATGGTCTGATGGCCTGCATGGCAATCTTTGATCCGTGGGCGACTTAGGTTCTGCCATCTAATTGGTCAACAGAGGAGTTTTGGACGGAAGGCTTGGCCGCCTTCCCCGACCTTCAGCACAGCGCACCAGACAAAGAGCAAACGGACAGATGGAAAGAGAGATAAACGGACAGACAGAAAGACAGATGGCTGGATGTGACATCTGAACACACTTGGATCGGCCCAGACATGGTTGCTCATTCTTGCAAGCCTTGGAGACTGACGCTAGTAAACTTGGCAGCACCTGCTTTATGTTGCCCGCGTCCACACCCCACGCAGTAAATCAATACTGCACCACGTGCCCCATGGCCAACATGCCATGCTAGTGAGGCGCCCACAGCAGGGTGGTAAACCCTCCAGTGTGAGCCTGCATGAGACTTTTACTCATCCTGTTTTCCACACCATCATCCATAGCAGTCATGGGCTACAAGCATAAGCTGAGCCAAACTACATTTGCAAACAAGAACCTGCTGACCCACTGCTTACATTATATATAGAACAGATGATTTATTGCGTGAGTATGAACCACTTACAAAAATGAAGGCCAAGAAAAGCATCCCATATGGCGATATTTCAATGCAGCTGTGTTGGAGTGGCGCCCTCTACTGGATGGGATTTGAAAGTACTCCATTTCTGCCATTGTCCATTAAGAATTCCACCACTTTCTCAAAATTGCTGTGTAATGCAAACGATCAGATGTGAACAAAGAGCGGTTTGATGTCAAATGGAACATTACAGATCAACTTACTTAGATTTTTTTTTTACAATAGTGGCAATACAAACCAGGCGTCACCATGTCAGTGCAATTATAGCTTTTATTCATAATCCAAAATGACCAGTAAACCTAAACATGCCTTTGGAGATTTCACACATGAAGTTGATCACTGTAAACTGGTGATAAATTAGAAAGATTTTTTTTTTGTTTGTTTTTTTTTGTTAATAGAAACCGTTCTGTGGGTACTATTTTGCCTCACAACGCTCTGCATGTACCTCTCTACCATTAATGGATTAAACAAATGTTTAGATCGAAACTTTAGTCACTAATCAGAATTACAGTAAAACTGTATCTAAGGCATCACAGCATATTTGTAATAATTTTACATTTTCTGAAAATCTGAAATTCTGAAAAATCCCCTTTTAACTAACAGAGGGTGGTTGGAATTTACTAGAAATGATACATTCCCATACAATTTACATCATAGCCGATGAAGGCTTGGAAATGTTTCACAAAGTCTGCTGGAAAAAAAAAAAGTCTGATCTTAACAGCCACTGAATCCGCAGTCTAACAGCAGAATAATTTCACACAGTGTCGAAGCTATTACTCCTCAACAAACTTCACAGCATTGCAGTGCTCAGGCTCGGTCTGGATTTTTTCTACATCCCGACAGAAGAAAAAAAAATACATATAATGAAGCAGTAGGAGCAGCAGGTGTGTTCTTCAGCAGCCCTTTCCATCACTTCGCCTGCATTTCAATTTTCATGATGATACCCAGTGAAACGGTCTGGCTGAGATGAAAATATGCAGGCCACAGGTTTGACAGAAATTTTAGATTAAGTTCATGTGTGGTTATGATTCATTTCAGTAAATTATTCTTTTTACATAGACCAGAAGAATTGTATTCAAAGCGATAGGGGTGGGGAGGGCTTTTCCCCCCAAACTGACCACCTGGACTTCCCTGTTCTAAAACTGCCAAAAATGATTCCTTTCATTTGTGAAGAAAAACATCATGCATTGTAAAATACTGCCCTCATGTGGACCTGGGCTGATTTAGGCCTACATCCTTTTATTTACGTCAATGACTCAGCAGTCTATCTGCAAATTGCAGTATTTACCTCAGTGGTTAAGTAGATGGCTTAGGGGCTGTAACTCTTTGTCCTGTGACCCCCCGCTTGCTTTTAGCCACATCATCCTGCTCTAAGAAACAAGGTTTTACCAAAAGTTCTAACCCACAAACAGTCTAACGCCGTTTTTTCCCCTCCTCAGATCTTTCTTAGAGATTCAATGAATCAAACTGCCAAATTTTATCAGGCCTAAAGTACATTCCCCACAAGCTCCTTACTCAGGCCAAGAAAGCTATTCAACTATGAAACGCCCCAAAGAACAGCTGAATACGCCCCAGTCACACTCCGTTCTAAAGCTGAAATGGGAATTAATGAGTCTGACAAAAACTACTTAAACAACTGCTGTAACCAGAGAAGGGAATACCAATTAAAAAAACGAATTCTCTACGAAATAAAAAATAATGGTTTACTTACTTTCACCCGATCTTAAACATGCCTGTGTTTCACAAGTGCACTTTACCTATGGTTTTGTCATGAATCCCGTTTAAAACTGCTGGACAGATGTTGATTAAGGCAAAGATGGCTTGTCTGTGTCCTCGGCTCTCGCGTGGGTTTGTCCTAATGGCAAACACACACAAGATGGTTTGGTCTTGTCCTAGTCCTTGGCTCCAACCCGGCTCCAGACAACTCTATGCAGGACATATTAAATTCTATAAGTAATCGAATTTAATATGTTCAGCATAGATTTGCCTTTAGTTAACATCTAGAGTGCTGGACATATTAAACTCTATATGCTCACCAGTTGTTAACTAAAGGCAACTCTATGCTGGACATAGTAAATTCCATTGCATTTGGAAATAATTGCTTATACTATCGCCTTCTTCAAACAGGATTGAGCCAGATCATATCAACCATTAGCAATGACTATGATAAATAATACATAAACATTACTTTTTAATGATAATGGTTCTATAGACAACCTGAGCAGCAGACGATACATTCATCCATCAAAACTGTTTAGTGTTTATTCTCCAGTCAGAATGTACACACATTCTAGAAGAGCTTAAAGACAGAATACAGTACCTGTTTATCTTTTTTGCATGACAGAAACACACAGTTGTACACACAGCCCTGCTCACACTGTCAGTTTTTTTAAAAATCAAGAAAAAAAGCGTACACCACTGACTTTTAAAACATGTACTTTCTGTTATACGGGACTTACTGTCCTTGTTGGAACAAAACCTTTTATCTCCAAGAATGATAGTTTCATAGAAGAAGAATAAACATTCCTAAATTTTAAAGGAAGTTAATGTACACCCTATCCCAAGTAATTTTGGAACATTTTATCAATTCATTATGAAAAAAAGATTTAGTCTCAATGTCAACAATATACTTTATACAATATACAATACTCTCACTATTCCAGTATGTGACTGTCAAGGATTATTAATTTATGGGGTTTTCAATAAACTTAAAAAAATAATAACAATAAAAAATATCAACATCCACGCTTTCCCATTAGTAATCAATAAGAAATCAGACACAGAGAAACAATTAATAATTATAAAATGTTAAGAAGAATGAATCACTTGAATCTGTTAAACATTAGTAATGAAAAATGAAAGTTTATGTGGAAATAAAGACTGTGATTTGATGTTTTTAAACCAAAAGGTCCACCATGGGCAATTTCTTTAAACACCCCAAACATTTTACACAGTGCAACAAGTCACTGTGACCAAAGAGTCATCATAAGGGGGGGGGGGGAAGAAATGACTTATTTGACAATTCTGATTAGAAATGCAATTTAAAATTAAACAGGAAACAAAATCACATAATCAACCCAGTTGATTAACCTTTTGATGACCAAACTGTCTGCCAGATCACATACTGGTCAAACTGGTCACTGCAGCCCAAATAAACTTATGAAAAAAAAAAATAGTAGTGCAACACATCACAGATCTCCAACCTCCATCAGTTAGTAACATTAGTAAAAAGAAAAAGTACATCATACAGTCAAAGCACAAGAAAACAAATGAATTTCTCAATTTCTCTATACTAACAAACCCTCCACATAAAAAATACAGCAGTTTCACAAAATAACATTGTTAAGCCCTTACTTATCATTAAGACATGAGAAATAACTGGATCTACACTGAAAGAGGATTATATCACAATACAAAGTGCAGCAAAATCCCAGTTTAACACCTTAATATCCTAATATTTTACTACGATATCTGACCAAGAGCTCCATTTGTCCGTTTCCAAAATGTCAATGTATTCATGGTTGAATTCCATGTCAATGAAAAATAAAAAGGTCATTTTCATACCAGGACTAAGGTTAAAAAAAAAGAATAATGAAATAAAATAATACAGTGTATACACAATTCCCAATGATTTATAAATGAGTCCCAAATCTCTCCCTTTAGGCCTCCCTGTTGGAAGGCCACAGTCAATTAGTTTTCAGTTAATGACTGTGGTGTTATGATACATTAGTAATGTATAGACTTATTATACAGCATTGGTAATTTATACTGTACCTTGTGAAAGTGTTATAGCTACATTCTCAGCTGTAAAGTCCTAAAATACTGTAAATGATAGGTCAACTGTCTACTGTGAGTCCATGTGAGGACTGAAAGTAAGAATAATGCTGATCACAATACCATCCGCATTCACACACAGAGATTAGACGGATTTGTTTTCTGTTTTCCTCTTGGTTTGCCCCCCTCTGTTGCTGCTTTTAAGGAAAAGAGAGAACCATAAGAAACATGGGTATTAGTTAAGATCATCCACCACCAAGCAAAGCTAAGGCTTTTTGTTTAGACACACTGGAAAAAAAAAGTGATCATTCTTATGCTTTCAAAAATCAGTGAACTTTGAAAGGAGGTTCTAGATTCTCTTGCCATTTACCATGCTGACATTATCATGTGACAGCTGCTAAATTTTATTTTGCACTTACACAAAATAAAATTTTCTGTATAATTCTAGAAATGCTTTCCTGGAGTAAGCAGAATTAACTGGCTATGGCATCTAATGCATCTTCTGACCCAGTCCATGTTCTTTTGTCAAGGTTTTCTAAACGCAGTTCATACCAAAGATGTACAACAAACTCCCAAAGATAAATCATTCCATGGCAGGAAAATGTAAACTTTCAAAGACGTCAATTTATTTTAACGCTGACGTTCAATAACGTTTCCTCATTCATCAAAGTGCAAGTTTTCCACAAATAAAGGGTTCATGGATCCCTCCTCACTGCTGAGAGCACTCCCCTGGCTGCTCCTGCTCATGACGATCCGTCTTTCCCTCATTCTTATGCTCTATCCCCACCTACAGGAAAACAGGAGAAAAAATAAGCCAAAGTGAGCTGTAATGACAAACTGCTCCCACCAGAGGGCAATCATTTGCAATCAAAACCACAAAGAACATTTGGAAAGTATTAAAACATGAGCAGTGTTGCATAGGTTAGAGTTCACGCTTAGTCCATCAAATCATGATATTCCTTTGAATTTTAAAAAAAATACATTTATAAATCATTGAAGAAAGGTAATGTTTCAGATCAAACTTCCACCTTAAATTTCACTCAAATCAATGTACTCGGGGATCAATGAGCTCAGCAGCATTTTACTGGCTTTGCATATTCATTGGCATTTCTGAGCGAGAACTGAAACACTCGAAATCATCTTTTTTGAATAATATTTATGTTTCAAAATTTACTATAATTTTAAGTATTTGCTGCTGCAGTTCAACATATATCCAAGAGGTGGCAACAATGTATCAACAGTGCACTGCTTGCATGCCATATGTTGATATATAAGCTTCGCTTGTAGCCCTTCATTCAAATACAGCTTCTGTATTTGAGCGGCGTAGATGGTAAAGGTTGCAACAAATTAGAACTATTATTTTATTTATCATCATCAGGGTTATAGTTTTAGTTCTCCTGTACTGGTAGACAGGTATTGGGCTCTAAGCCCCACCAGAGTAGAAACCAGATAACCCTATGTAAACACAGATAACATTATGCAACTAGAACTCAAGCGCGCATTTATTTGGTTAATCCATTCAACTGATCCGGAATCTAAGTGATCCAGCCATACAAAAGAAACGTGGCCTGATCAACAATGTTGCCCCAGCTCACTGAGGTCAGGACCACCTGCTGCCCCACTACACCTCAGCTATCGTGACACAAATATCAACCTTGTGCTAAAACCTTTTTTTCTCCCTCCCCAGGGCCTACAGTGGTGTAAGAGTAAAAGTCCTGCTAGTCCACCCTGCAGTTTTTAAAACGCTCCTGCACGGTGACAGTGGAGCTGATTTCCTCTGTAAGGCTGATGAGAGGTAATGGGAGCAGATGCTTGTGGGAGACAGCTCCAGCCACCTTAATGACATGTTTGGATTGCAGCAAGGAAAACAGCTCTGGCAGCTGAGACAGTAGGTTGCTGTAGGGTGACTGCCTGTCGTCCAGTCACACTGTCAGACGGCTGATGAAGTTTAGCAGGAACTGACTCATCCCCAAAGGGCACACAAATCACTCTAATGCAGCTAAAATGTGCGCTGAATGCAGCACCATCACAAGGTGTTTATTGTATATTGAAAAATTAGTCAGGACTATTGCTGGGTGGGGACAGCAGTAGTACAAACAGAAATATTTACTGCATAAACACCCCCCCCACCCTTTTTTTTTTTACACTATGTCAAGATATTGGGTTATATGTGTGTCTAAATGTGTTAGGTAACTACCTATATAAATAATACCTATCTGCACCCATAAGCCAAAACATCAAAACCACCCACCTAAAACTGTGTAGGTCCCCCTTGCGCTGCCAGAACAGGTCTGACCTGTTGAGGCATAGACCTTACAAGATCTCTGAAGGTGTGTTGTGGTATCTGGCACCAAGACATTCTTGGTCTTCATGCTCAAACGGATCGAGATCTGGCAAATTTGGAGTCAACTAAACACCTTGAACTCTCTCACATTCCTCAAGCCATTCCTGAACATTTCTGTAGTCAGGCAGGCCACTTTGTCCTGGTGATGTGAGGGAATACCGTTGCCATGAAGGGGTGTACTTCGTCTGCAATAATGTTTAGGCAGGTGGTACATGTCAAAGTAAAATCCACATGAATGCCTGCACCCAAGGTTCCCCAGCAGAACATTGCTCAGAGCATCAAACTGCCTCTGCTTGCTTGTCTTACTCTGCCAGTGCATCCTGGGTCATCTCTTCCACAGGTAAGTTATGCATTGTGCGTTCTGATACCCTTCTATCATAGACAGCAGTAACTTTTTTTGTGCTACAGGAGCTCTTCTGCGAGATCAAACCAGACAGACTAGAATTTGCTAACCAAGCACATCAGTGAGCCTTGGGCGTCCATGACCCTGCTATCGGGTATCCTTCCTTGGACATTTTCAGTAGATACTGACCGCTGCATACCTGGAACATCCCACAAAACCTGACCCAGTTGTCTACCCATCACAATTAGCCCTTGGAGGGTCTCTTCCACCCTACACCAAAATGAACATCCACCATCCAACTCACACACACACTCATATATGCACACACTCTCTCACACACACACTCACATACACACACACACACACACACACACACACACACACACACACACACACA
>JBBPCZ010000001.1:48850743-48861688 GCA_037974445.1 Brycinus macrolepidotus | reverse complement strand
CACACACACACACACACACACACACACACACACACACACACACACACACACACACACACACACACACACACAGTGCTCATTCAATAAGCTGTGTTTTCCAAACAAGCAGGTGTTTTCATTGAACAACAAAGAGAGACTATTACATATTCACAGTGAGGGAAGAGTGCTTTAGCAAACAGATTACACATCATGGATGAGAGAGTGTGTAGCATGATCTGATGGGCATCAGACCTGTTATACAGCGCTGCAATCAATCAGTTCAGTGGTAGTAATTAGCACTGCTGTAAATGTCATTAAATGCAAGAGCACTTTTGTTCTCAATCACTGCATTACAGAGCTCTGAATTCACAAAAAGAGATAAATACTGCACAATAACTTTAGCAAATTTACATTTGCTTGATTCTGTGTCAAAATATGAGACAAAAAAATACATTCCTCATTGCTAAAGTTGATGCAAAAAATGTGGGCACCAGTGGTCATGTGAAAGGTATATATTTCCAACACACTTCTGAACATTTTAATGCACGCTTACTGTCTATTTCCTAAAGTTAACATATTTGAAAAAGAACAAAATTAAAAGCTAAACAAACATCTTTAGCAAAAGTTGTGGAACATTTTATATTTGATGCTTTATTTTTTTCCAATATGTTAATATAAATAGATAAACAGATTTAGATCAATAGATAAACACTCAAATGTCAAATTTTAATTCTCTGGAGAGAATTTTTTTTTCACCCAGAAATCAACAAAACATGTTATTTGATTGGGGATTTTTAATTTGCATATGATTATATATCACAGCACAAATGTTTTGGTACAGTGTTTTGAACCCATCCATGCACCCGTGCTATATAATTTCAAGTCAAACACGTTCCACTCAGAACCTCTGATTGAAGAGCCATTCTCTGGTGTCGTTTAGTAGTGACAGTGAGAAAATTACTTTTTTTCCTATGTCAGCATGTTTAGTTTAAAAAGCTTGTACAGCAGGAAAAAAATCATTAATATTGTACCTATTTGTCAGAAATCAATGAACAAAAATTGGATTTTTAACCTTCCCTATCAACTTTGCTTTATGTTTTAAGCATAGAGCGTCTCTGCAGTCTGATCTAACAGAGGAAATAGGCACAGAAACATGCACTCAAAATACATTAGTGCTAAAGACACATCCATGCACATCTATTGATTGATATAAACATCAGACATGGGATCACTGATATAAAAAGTCAAAACTGGCATCTGTTTTCTCTCATATTGAATAAGATTCTATGAAGACATGGTTGTGGAAGCTGATGATCGTCAGTATTCAGGGCCAGTCATCTTTTGACGTTAAACGGAAGGAAAAAAGAAATCCAAACAATTACAAAGACTTTTTCTTTCCATTTAAGAGACTTAAATACTGAGTGTAGTTTGGAATCAATAAAACAAGGTTCAACAAAAACATCATCCTGTGAACAGACAGTCATTAGTTACCTTTCATTTACACGTCAAAATGTCCAGCAATTGTGCGCTCCTTTTCGAATGGATGAGTAATTTCCCTACAGTTTTGTACTTGTGCAAGCTGTCAGAAAGCTGTCTGGAGAGTTGAGTACATTTACACCTCTCTGCAAGACAATTACCACACACTGCCTGTCTGATCACCTCAACAGCAGTTCAGCAAATCTAAATGTGAGCTTTGAGCATTTATCAGCCCATCAACATCTGACTGGGGTGTATTTTTGAAATTTTGTAGGCCATAACCCCAACTCTATCAAGCAAAATTAGTCAACTCCAGGCGTTAGCAATACTGTATCATGTTGATGACAGCTATGCATATTCGGGCTACAAGAGAGACTGCTTTGCAGAAAACACCAGGCACGCATGAAGTACTTCGATTCATTTTCACACATTTCATGAAGCTACCAAGGCTCAGAACCAGGCGCGCACACATGAGGGAGCAGCTTTCAGTGTAACAGGATTGCAAGCCTTTCCAAGCCCATTATCTCAAGGCAGCAAATTTCAAATGGATCATTTTTCTTCCATAACACTCCTTAATGGAAACTCTCTTTTTTCCCAGTCATGCATAAAAATGCATTGCATTCGCTCACATGAAGCTTTAGCAAATGAAGTAATGGTGAGATTTATTGAGATCACCATGGCAACACAATGTCTTTGGCATCCCACATTTGGTCAATTTGCGAGCGCTGTGGGAGATGTTACTGAGATCAATCTCTCAGCGCTGCTAAGACAACCAATATTTTTACTTCACAAAGGCAGATGTCACAGCGCATGACTTGAGGCATGTGAGGGATGTACGAGTCATGGCCAGGTACTTTTCTGTAGCTTTAAAATGATCTCAGTCATCTCTAGGGATTTAGAAAGATTGGTAGTTCTATTCCCTCTCCATAATTAAGTAAACACACATGACGGAGCGAATTCACCCCAAATTATTGGTGTTCATAGTAATAACAAAAGCACAGAGACAGAAGTGATGAAGCGGTTAAAAATCCTGCACACCCATGCACAATCGTGCACTGGGTTTATCTTAAGAGACCTGATGCTACATCAGCCTTCCCTCAGGCAGACTCCAAGCAAGCGCAGGCAGAGAGACAAACTCAGAGTGGCGTTAATTAGAAAGGTTTGGCCATTTGAGTGCTGCTGCTCCCAGCCCTCTCATGAGGGATTTGCACAGAGTCGGCTGCTGGCAGTGCACCAGGGCTTCATCTGACAGGGCAGGCTGAATCATGGTATATGCGTATGTGTGTGTGTGTGTGTGTGTGTGTGTGTGTGTGTGTCAGAAACAAGAAGAGAGAAAGACAAACAGACAGCAAGAAACAGGCAATCACACACTACATATTTCATACTGAACACTCCATGATATTCTGTTGTGTCTCATCGGGAAAGCAATGGTGGAAAATTAAATAAAAATAGCAAATCTCAGTTCTGAAAAACAGCAGTATGTTCATTCAATGACAATCACTGCTTTTGATCCATATGTAGTTCCCCATATTTGCTCTTTAACATAAAAAGTTTAACATCACCTGTGGATTATATTTCATCCCACACAAGGGAGACTGGAGTTTGTTTTTCTATTCAGGCACAAATACTACTATAAGTTAGATATTAAATACAGCATTCTTCACACCACATTCACTTACCAATATACATGCTATAGCATGCTGAACATGCTAAGTGCATCTACTAAATACATCAAGCCATTAGTAATAACCTAATATTGTGTAGGTCACCCTTGTGCTGCCCTTGTGCTTCACAAGACCACTGAAGGTGTACTGTGGTATCTGGCACCAAGACGTTAACAGAAAACCTTTACATACAGTGAGTTGTGAGGTGGGGCCTCTATGAATTAGACTATTTTGTACAGCGCATCTCACAGGTGCTCAATCGTATTGAGATCTGTGGAATTTGGAGGCCAAGTCAACAACTTCAACTCTTTCTTATGTTCCTCAAACCATTCCTGAGAATTTTTTCCAGTAAGACAGAGAAAATTATCATGCTGAAATAAGCCACTGTCATTAGAGAACATGGTTGCCATGAAGTGGTGTACTTGGTCTGCAATAATGTTAAGGTAGGTTTATGTTTAGAGGTGAAACACATCAAAGTACCATCCACATAACTGACAGGTGTTTCCCCGCAGAACATTGTCCACAGCATCACACTGCCTCTGCCTGCTTGCCTTATTCCCATAATGCATCCTGGTGCCATCTCTTCTCCGGGTAAGCAAAACACACACACCTGGGCGTCCATATGAAAAAGAAAGTAATTTGTGCTACTGTAGCTCTTCTGTGCAATGGGGTAAGACTTCACTCCCCACCCACATAATGAGTGTTGGGCCCTGTTGGCGGTTCACCAATCATCCTTTCTTGGACCACTTTTATTAGGTTTTAACCAGCAAATCACCTACTATATCTCATATTTCCCTATATATATGGTTTTAATGTTGTGGCTGATAGGTGTAAAAGTTTAATATCTATGCATTTGGGCAGCACGGTGCCACAGTGGGCAGCATCGTTGTCTCACAGCAAGAAGGTAGTGGGTTCAATTCCTGGCCAAGCACCCTTTTTATATGTTCTACCCCTGTCCACATGTGTTTCCACTGGTTACTCTGGTTTCCTCCCACAGTCCAAAGACATACACGTCAGGCCAACTGAAGACGCTAAACTGCCAAATTGGAGGTGCTATGCATGCCAGCTCCATTAATCAGTACTTGTTTTAAGCATTAATATTTGTGATGCTGCTTGCAAAACACTAAAGTAATCAACTTATCATGTATCTTAATAAAAGGTACTGCAGTCTTTGTCACATGAGACAAACGAATACCTACAGAAGGTATGGAGAGCAATAAGGCTTGTACTGTTGTGTTGCATTGTAAAAGATAAAATCATTTATCACACAGAACTTTGATTGACAGCAGTGCTGGGGCGAGGCAAAGTGAGAGGAAACTACAGAAGGCAAAACAGGTTAATTAGTCAATTAATCAAATAAGAGTAAACAGATTAGTTGATTACAGAAATAATCATTAGCTGCAGCCCTAGGATAATAGGGGGATATTCTGCCAGTAGAACAGTGACATTTTTGACGAGGTGTCATACCTTTTACCTGCGGTGGAGGTGGAGATGGAGACCAGGGCTTTTCATCAAACTGCACCCAGCTACTGCGCTGCTGCACAGCCACAGGGGCAGAGGAGTCTGCTGAAGACGAGGGAAAACTCGCCATTCCCACAATGCTTTTTTCTGTTGAGCAGAAAAACACACACACACTTAACAGAATGTACACATGTCATATATGTATTATAAATAGGTGTCTATGTAGTGTAATATTAAATGCTACATTTATTATTTATACAGTGGGCCCATGGGTCTGAGACCACTAGAGAAACTGCTCTTTTGTATTATTTTCTATTCTTTTATAATTACAAATTATATTAGAATCAGAATAACAATTTAAGTGAAAAGTAGTAGTGCAAGTAGTAGCTGCTTTAATGACAGTGTGCACTCAAGCCTCTGCTGAGAAGATCAAATACACCTGAGAGTCACCTGAACACACACTAGAAAAAGTGAAGAATCTGAATAAGAAGTACTTCTTGGCCACTATTCAAATTTAAGCAAATTTATGACGATGACCAGGTGTTCTTACTAAAAGGTCAGATATTATCCCTTCTACTAAAGCGCATGTTCAGACAACTCTTAGGTGATCTACTCATCAAAGACTTTTGCACAAACATGTGGAGTCCATCCTAGCTCGAGCAAATGCTGCCATTAAAGTAAAAGAGGGACAGACCAACTATTCAGAAATTCATATAAAAATGTCAAAGATTGTAGTGTTTGCTAGAATTTTTCCACATAAACCAGCAAGTCACTTCATTAAGTACATCTACTTGTATTCACACTTATTTTTTTCAGCTCCACTTGTAGGTGGAAAATATATAAAACACACAGAGAGGGAGGCAAACACCAGGCTACAGTTTGGTGTTAAATCTAGCAGAGAGTGTGTGTTCTCACACAGCCCACATCTCTCTGGCTCAGTGTGATTAGCTCAAGTCACAGGAATTTCACAGCAAGTTGACAATACATTCTCATGGCAAACACAGGCAAGGTAACTGTCCAAAATATGCCCTCTTTGATGAGTTCCTGTGCGATAACATTATTAACTCCACATATTGTTGCTACCATATAAAGCAAATGCAGTGGCACCAGAATGTATTTGTATTTGGACATGTGTACCATACTTACAACTTACTTAGGTCACTAAGCTAAGAAACACGTCAAACCCTGGGGCATTCATTTTAAATAGGCCATTCAAAAACTAACAAAGTATTCTTTCAAAAGAGTTTGAGCAGTTTCTCTGCGTATTTCCATAAGTTTACATTCAAATGCTGTTATGCCTCTGCGCCCTATGAATGAACACAAGCTCACCTTCAGCTTCATCATCAATGATTAGTTATAGGCCAATGGAGTTATAAATAAATGTATAATTCTTTAACAAGGGAAGTTGAGCACAGCATATTTAATGTTGCTTTAACGCATTTAAAGAGGGTTTCACAGGACAGTCTGTTACAGTGTGTTAAGACTTTACTCAGCACAGACACATACCATGCATAACTAAAAACAAATTCTGGACTTAAACACAAGATAATGCAAAAAGCTGAGAGGGCAAATGAGGTCTTTATACTCAGGAGGTATTTAATGAAGGCAGGGCCATGTGCTCTTAGTAAGCCCACAGTAAATGCCAGGAAGTGTTCTGAGTGTATTAGCATGTACCTGCCTGCTGGTGCATACCTGTCTGCTCGGCCTCATCACTGAAAGCCACCCAGCCAGGCCGGGCACTTACGCCTGTGCTGCTGGCTGTGGCTGCCATGGAGCTGAGGGCCAGCAGTCCACTGATTTATACTCGACTCTTCAGTCCTTCACAAGCACTGGAACATTGTGTGCATGAAGAGACTGAAAGAAAATAGATTATCAGAAAGCTGGCTTAAAGCTGAATTTAAAAAAAAAATAGAATTGTTATTCAGAGTGTTTTGATGCAAAATGCACCAGAAATGTGGAACTTTTAATTGTTCACAGCAATGCTGAAAGAAACTACACATCTGAGGTAATTAATACCTCTAAAAGCTACCACACAGAAAATTCATGGTCATGAATATTCTTCCTGATGGCTGAGACATTGTTTTAGAACAATTTTGAGAGCATAAAGCGTATATTTAGAAAAAAAAAATATGCAGTGTAAGCTGTACAGGGTGTTGTAAGGTAAAATAGTACCCAAAGAAAACATATCACCCATCACCACCTCTGCAAAAAAAATCCAAGTTGATAAGTTTCTCTACAACACAATTCTCTGCCAAATGCATATTGACACTTTTATATTAAACTGGGTCACTCCATTGTTCCAGTTTTTAATTTACACTAATTGAAATATCTAGCTGCCCGTTACATTGAGCAAATATTTCATGATGAACAGACCAATCAAAATGGTCTAAAATAACACGAAAAAAAATCTCTTTATATTAATACATATTAAAGTAGTTACATTCTTACATAAGGTTCCCAACTTGAAGACACAAGATTTTTGCACTAGATATTGTTATAGCAGTGCATTTATATCTACACAGTAGCTCAAGTTCAAGAAGGACTTCAACCATACGGAGATATACACTGAAATGAAACAACATTCCTTCAGGACTACGAATCACATATAAGACCTCATCTATACTACATACCTATATGTGGTTGACAAAGTTCTTGTGCATCTTGTTTTGCTATGGTACAACCTTTCAGTGACTGATCCAGAGACAGTCTTATGATTCTCAAGAATGAGAGGACTCAGGGGTGTTAATGTCTAACCCCCAAATTACTCAATCCATCACAAAATGTCAAGGGCAATTATTTTAGGACAATTCATTTTAAATACAATTTTACTGCAATTCGATATTTGAATAAATCAAGTATTTTTTTAAATACACTCAACACAAACGGAAAATACACCATTTTTTGAGTTAGATTTACTAACAATCATTAGTGACTGCCTTTGAGAATACTTCACTGAATATTTAATTATATTCAATATAGTTCATTCCAACACCCCAAAACCGATGCAGCTGGATTGCCAACCCTAGACTCCTAAACGCAATTCTGGCATGCTGTGAGTAAACACATAACAGTCATATGAGTGTGTTTGACCATGAGGCTACAGAGAACATTTCCAGGCAGGGCACATTACACAACAGAAACCAGAGAAAGCGCCTCCAAAAACCACAGGAAGGATCTGACATTGTCTGATAAATCCTTAAAGACAATTCTGCTCACTACATAAGCTATACATGCCCTATGACTACTAGACTTTCAAGTCTATAAAAAGAAGAACATATGTAGGGTATACATTATGTATATAACATTTTCTTGCCTCTCAAGTTTAAAGCATCTTCAAAGCACACACACAACACAAGCCATTATCAGTATTCGCTGGGAACCAGGAAAAGCTTCAAAGCACCTGAGGCTCTAGAAAGGTCAAAGACAAAGGATAAAAACATCCTGAAAGTGGAGTGATAACCATTCTTATCCGTTTTTCCATAACAGACGAAATGGAGACAGGCAGCTGTCCTCTTGGCTACTCTGGGAGATGCAACAGGAAACACATTCTGACTTATCAAACTGTGTAGTAAAACTTAGCACTCTGTGAGACGCTCTTTCTGTTGATTTGTAGTCCAGACACATGCTCGCCTGACCGCCCTCTCCCTCCCTCTCTCCCTCCCTCTCTCGACACAAAGCAAGCCCCTCCCTCTCTCCAAGGGCTTCATTCAACATCTCCCAGAAACACTTCACACCCACTGTTTGTTGACCAACTCCAGGGTTTCGTTTGCCATAAGGACACGCCCAGAAACCAAAACCAAAGCCAAAGTCACTTCAAGGTGCTGCAGAACAGAAACAGAGTCTGATCTTTAAACAGCAACTCAACACTTTAATAGTAACACATATATATCACTTATATCAGGACAAAAAATGAACATTGTCCAGCATCCAGTTATGTAAAAAAGCATTAACATTCAGAACTTAAACCAGTGATCATTTTGTGCATTCAGGCTAAGTAAGTCCAGATCACTAACCGTTCTGTGCCCTGAGGTAATCATTTTAGCATTTAGAACTCAGGCCAATTATCATTTTGTGCACATAAAATTTTATGTTCAAATCACTGACTTTTTAGCATTTTTTTTGTGAAAAAATCATTTGGAATTCAAACTAATGATCCAATCAGAAGTGCACTTAAGTAAAAAGTACACATACTCAGACCAGTGACTATTTTGTGCAAGAATTGGAATTTGGCATTCATTCTGTGTCCAAGGACAAACAATAATAGCATTTATAACACTGTTCATATTTTTGTGCAGATTAGTGAAAAATCAGTGCCTAACATCCAGACCTGCTGCTATCCTCAGTTTCACACTGACCAAAAAGTTTCCTCCAGGTCCATCATTGTCCTCTCGCAGCAGCTGGCTCCTCTACACTTCTCTCAAACTTCAGACCAACATTAGCTCTGGCAGGACATCCCACGTGCACCATGGTTGGCCGAGTGTGCACCGTCCTCCGAACAGCATGCACCGTACGAACACGCACACACACACTCCAGCTCCACCAAACCAAACCCTCTCTGACCTCCACTCACATCAGCTTATGTCTGGGAACAGTGATGACATCATCAGCCAGATTGTGTTTTTAGACAGCGCTCTCTTTCCTGTTCCCACCCCTTAGTGGCCCTGATCTGTTCCCAGTCACACAAATACTCTGTTTAATTTGAGGCAAAATGATACAAATATGTACTCATTCCTCACATGAGTACAGTACGTTTTATCCCCCAAAGAACTGCATTTTGGTGGCACACTCATAAAACATTGTGCGTACACAATTATCATCATCCTGAGAGTGATTATGCAATGTGAGAAAGAGTTTGTCATCCTTCCTCTGTCTGTGGTGTTTACAGCAGATGGAAAGAGAGTGCAGCAGCCAAAGATAACACAAAGCGTCGTCCAGTTCTGCCAAGAAAATACAAAATAAACGGCACGCCAAGTGCACAGACAACTGTGTACAGAGAATATCTTCTCCAGATAACTACACCTCAGCTCAGGCCTGCTGAAAACAGCAGCCTTTCAAATTAAGTGCAAGGTGATGTATATCATCTATATTGGTGTTGGTTTAACAATAGCTTTTTATTTTTAGGGGTGATGACACTAAGAGCAGGCAAAATGACAATATTTGATTGTATCAAACATGCTTTTGAGTACACTGTGGATATTATTAGGACTTAATGGAACATTAAACAGCTGCATGTTTCATTAAGAACATAATGGGTTCCAGTTAATAGGATTTAGTGCAACTCAGCATGTGAAGCACTGAATAAAAATTGTTGCACTATGTTCAAATCAAACCTCAGAAAAAATACATTTCACGTATTGTGAAAATGTCATTACATAGCACCGAATAATATATTAATCATTAATGTGATCAGTTATGTCACAATATCAGTATTTTCAAAAGAGGCACTACTGGCTCTTTTTTGTATGTTTAAGGTGTTTTTTAGCAAAAATGTTGAAGTGTGATGATATTATATTTTATATTGCTTCTATCTATTTCTACCTTCAAGTATTATGATGTATTTTTGCCATATTGCCCAAATCCAAGTGAGAATAATAAAAACACTAAGTTTCTTTTATGCAAATGCACTATCGGTCAATTAAGGCTTACAGTGCTGTTTATGGCCCCATTTGTGTGGTCTTCTCTTAAAATGAAAACAAATGAGGCCTTAAACAGTATTTTTAAATGAGGCACTACTGCCCCTTTTTTGGACATTTCAATTTATCAGAAGGGGGAAAAACTGCATCATGACCTAGCGTAAGAAGAAAATTATTTCAAGTATCATATTTTTGCTACACTGCTCATTTCTATCTTCTGTATTATGATATTATATGTTTGCCTTTTTCCCAGCTCTAAGTAAGAGAATAAAAAATAATAATTTTAAGTTTTCTTTCTGCAAATGCGCTTTCAGTCTGATTAATGTTTACAATACTGTTCTTCTCCATTTGTTGTCATTTTAGGAATAGACCACACAAGGTGTGGAAGACATTCTTCAGCACTGAGGACCTGTAATCAGTCTAGTAAGCACAGATTTATGGTTTGCATTGATGGTTAATAATTTGCATAAACAGCTGAGTGATAACACTGTCAGACAATGACGACCTACACTTTTACTGGTGCTGATAATTACAGACTTTTTTGGTCGTGGCACCAGCAGAGAAACTCATTGTGTCACAGTCATAACTACATAACTACACTGCATGGACAAAAGTATTGAGAAACACCTCTTAATTATTGAATTCATGTGGCTCTTTACTTCCAGTGAAGGGCAATCTTAATGCTTCAGCAGACCAAGACATTTTGGACAACGGCATGCTTCCAACTTTGTG
>JBBPCZ010000001.1:48832053-48849588 GCA_037974445.1 Brycinus macrolepidotus | reverse complement strand
GTGGAAGCTGTTATAGCTGCAAAGGGGGACCAACTCCACATTAAAGTCTATGTATTTGAATGCAATGTCATTAAAGTCCCTGTTGGTGTAATGGTCAGGCATCCCAATACGTTTGTCCATATAGTGTAAAAAGTAAAATGTATCCAAATTGTTAAAATAACCACCACCAGCGCTACAATATTCATACTATCTTAAGACTGTAAGTTGCTTATTATTTAAGTGATAAGAAGTGACTAAAACACTTGGAATATAAAATGAAATTATGAAACAAATATTTGAGTAAACATTATCGATTCTAAAATCAGTATCAGCCACAAAATATTTATGTCAGTCAGGAGCTGCTAAATTTGGAAAATGTGATTCCTTCCAACACTGAGAGAAAGAGAGAGAGAGAGAGAGAGAGAGAGGGAGAGCGTGAGTAAGAGCCAGAGATTCAAAACTAGCCAAACATGAGGGACTGTAATCAGGCTTGGCCCAGCAAGCTTTATGACAGTTGACTGAAGCAGATGAAAGAGATTTCTACTCTGACAGTACCAGCTGCTCTGTTTCCCCTCAGGTGATGTGCCCTGATGAATAAAGATTAGCAGCAATGACCTCTCTTTGTATCTGACCCCTCCGTGTTCACACACAGAATGCTGAGAGCACACTTCACAGCCGTGCTCAGGAAGTGTCATAACAGTGTTCAACAGCAAACCTTTACTATGCCAAGCCACTGGGATACTTTCATGTGTGTGTGTGTGTGTGTGTGTGTGTGTGTGTGAAAGCAGAACAGAAGGAAACTGTGTGTTGGGCTCTGGGTTATTACTCAGCATCAAAACAGCATCGCCCTGCCGCATTAGCCAGAACTCCCTCATTAAAACAAAAATCTCAGATTGGTACATGAGCATGACCCAGAAAACAAACATAGAAGACACACTGCTGGACATCAGTGATGAGTGAGGGTGGGAGCTTCAAGGCTATTTTTATAATGCACAATAATGCAAGACAATATTTTGTTTTTTTGCGGTTTGGCCTGAAGTTTAAACAGACAACAGCCACAAGCACCATGTTGTTAAAAGGCTGTGGAAAAACTGCACTATACGGACAACAGTATTCTGACGCCTGACCATTATGCCAACAGGGACGTCAATGACATTGCATTCAGATACATAGACTTTAATATGGAGTTGGTCCACCACTTTTCTGAGAAGGCTTTCCACAACATTTTGGAGTTTCTGTGGGAATTTGTGCCCATTCTTTCTGTATAGCATTTATGAGGTCAGGCACTGATGCTGGACGAGATGGCCTGGCTCACAGTCTCTGTTCCAGTTCAACCCAAAGGTGTCGGATGGGGTTGAGGTCAGGGCCCTGAGTTCTTCCACACCAAACTCATCCAACCATGTCTTTATGGACCTTCCTTTGTGCACTGTGGCACAGTCATGCTGGAATAGAAAAGGGTCTTCCCCAAACTAGGTCCACAAAATTGTTATGCTGAAGTAAGGGGGCCTAGCCCAAACCCTGAAAAAACAGGTGTGTCCTAATATTTTTGTCCATATAGTGTATAGGTACAATAAAAAAGAAAGAAAAGCAACATATGTACAAAAATTGTTTAAGAAAAAAAAGAGAAGACACCAACTGACCAGAGACGGCAGAACAAAATTAGAGATGACACTGACATGATACTAGGTATCAGTACCAGGTCGATATCAGCAAAAAAAAATGACTGGATATGACTGGAAAGAAAAAATAATTAATATGATCCAATCTTTTGACAAATCTAGCCTGAAACAGCTCTAACTCATACTGTGTAATGTCCTGTTGTCAGTGGTAGTAGCCTAGTGGGTAAAACACATGCCCGTAAACCCGATAACCACAAAGTCGCAGGTTCAAACCCCCAATTTCTACCATCGTGTCTCTAAGCAAGACACTTAACCCTCAGCTGCTCCAGGGGGAATGTCCCTGTAACTAATGACTGTAAGTGGCTCTGGATAAGGGCGTCTGCCAAATGCCACTTTACTTTACTTGTCAGTTGTGTTCCTGCTGTGGGCCACTGGGATGTTTGACTAGTTTGAGCATGATGGCCTACTTTTAGATGCTCATCTTAAGTGAAGAGCTTCAAACAAAAATAGCTCATCTTTAAGCATAGTAGTTTATAAAGAAGAAATGTCGGACTGTATCTGTATCTGTCGATGCTTAAGGTTTCAATACTTGTTCTGGTAAAAGGTGGCACTGTTCCATCTCTAGTAAAAATAAATTGAATAATATATTACAATGATAATGTGCCAGTCAGATACCATAAATTACAGATCGTGTACGCATGTTGTTTTTGTACAGGCTCTCACTAATCCTGAGTCAAAAACAGGCTTGTTTTCACTGAATAGGAAATGTCCAAATTCTGGGAAACTGTTTTGTCCAACTCTTGGCGAGATAATTATGAATATATCACCAAGCAATGTGGAAGTGATATGTTACAAAGACAAGTGGATGATCTGCGGGTAAGGAATGCATTACTAAACCGAAGCAGACCAAATCAATTATTGGTACATTACTTGTGGGAGTATGTTACAGAATAAACTCTTTTTTATTTTATTAATTTCATTATATTTGACTGATTCCTCTCCACAGAGAGAGAGAGAGAGAGAGAGAGAGGGAGAGAAAGAAAGAAAGAAAAAGAAATCAAGAGAAAAAGAAAGAGAGACAGAAAGAGAGAAAGAAACAAACAGAAAGAGAGACAGAAAGTGAGAGAAAGGATAAAAAAAAAGAAATAAACAAAGACACAGAGAGACTGAGACAGAGAGAAAGAAAGAGACTGTGAAACAGAGAGAGAAAGAAAAAGAAAAAAGAGAAAGAACGAGAGACAGAGATGTTGATGATAATGATAGACATGTACTGAGCCTACTCTTAAACTTTCGTCTTGGTTTAGTTCTTGGGTTAAGATTAACCGATCTATTCTATTGATCTGATCTACTACTCAAATCTAACCTGTTAATGTTGAGCCATAAAAAGCCCAGTAACCCAGTAAAGCCAGCCAACAATCTCTGCTTTGTGAAACAAGAGATTAAACTCAATTTTGTTAAAACAAAATGCTACACAATGACAAATAAACAAACTGGAACAATCACTGAACGCGTTATAAAGTAAACCTTCAGCACCAAGCAAGAAAACCCACATTTTTTTTACTATTTTTACCCAAAATAAACAACTTGATCCCTTTCGATAACCTGAACAACCTGTTAACGCTGCCTACTGGGAGCTACACTGACTGTAAACGTCTATGTCACACGCAAAAGACGAATATGAGCAACCAGAAATCGCAATTAGCAGATATTACAGCTGAAAATAAACAAACAAACAGATAAACAAACAAACAAACAACTCGTAGCTTCTCCAGCTTACGCAGCGAATCTCCCGGGAAACCGCCACCGCCTTGCCGTCCTCTGATTGGACAGCCTTCGGGTTACGTCACAGCTGGACGAAAACTTCGTTTTGTCGCTCCTTTGGAAAGCAAAATGGCCCTAAAGAGACGATTTACTCCAAAACATGATCATATTCAACGGCAGGTGCTGCTGCTACGTCCCCGCACTGCTATACCCTGGACATTTTGCAGCACATGCTGGAGTTACAGCCTTGTATTCGCCTCCAGAGGAGCTGCACTGCACCCCCTGCTGAATTTAAGACGCCCCTGCAGTCTGACACAGGGGGAAAATGTATAAGGTGTACATGAAGCTGGATCCTGGAGGATAAATTTACACATTCAACGTTTAGAATGTGAAAAATAAAGGTTGGACGATGTGAACTGGGACTGTAAGGATTAATTGGATCGTTTGTCTTTGGTCTGTCCTCACTGGCATAGTCATATTTTGTCCAGAAGGTGGAGACACAGCTCTTGAAACAGTATACCGTACACAAAGTGTGCGTATATATATATATATATATATATATATACACAGAGAGAGAGAGAGAGAGAGAGAAAATAATGTTTTATGAGCAAAATCTGGGCCCAGTACTTGTGCTCTCAAAGTTTACTCCCCTGTGTTCTGAAAAGCTTTCACTGTCTACAGGATTCCCCAAATTGTTACAAATTATTATTGATTAGAACTGGGATCTAATCAATAAAATAGATGTTTCTGAACTTATGGATGCACCCAAAACAACAGCTGTAATGTATTTTTCTTTGCTAAACTGTGTGAGCTCTTGGTGATTATAGTGTGGCAGGTTACCATTCTGCTCCAATTTACATGGTGTGGCATGTTGTGCTTCGGCCTACAGGAAGAGCAATTAGGAAACCACATAATGCTACATGTTTGGGCAAGTTGCTATGCCAAGTCTAGTCTTTAATAAGACACTGTTTAACCCACAGTGATGGACTCGGGGCCTTGTCCAAGAGCTAAACATAGCAGTGTGTGTGTGTGTGAGGTCAGTGTCGCCAAAGTCAGAGGAGTTAGAGGTCTTCTCTGAGTCTTCCGGCCCTGCTGATCTCTCATACTTTTCAAACATTTCTATGAATGACCAACTTTCTAGAAATAACAAACATACAATAAACTTTTAATGACAACTTTATTTTTTTATCAGTGGGTGCAACAGCAGGGTGATTTATCTTTTTGTGTGTATTTATGTGTGTGTGTGTGTGTGTGTGTGTGTGTGTGTGTGTGGGTGGGTGGGTGGCTGGATGTATATTTCTGTGTGGAGTGGAGGAGACCCCTGTTGGGCTATTCAAGTGCTTTAATGGAACAGCTAGCCCACTCTCAGGCCTAGCCATGACTGTCTGTGTTAGTGTGTTGCATAACCGCCAGTGACGCCTGTGCTCTAATACTGTTGCTAAGGACAGCAGACGTCTGCCCCCAACCCCCAATAATATCTGTCTCCAGAGCCAAAATTTTACAACATCCAGACCAGTGATGTTCAGCACATGCGCTGACACCCGTTTTGGTTCATCTTAGCGACTGATGGGCCAATCAACATTTGAAAAAGTTTAGGTCGGTTTCAGATACATTTGTGATCTAAAACTGAAATAAAGCAACGCGAGTGTCATTAACACTTTTACAGTTTTCTTCTCAACTTTTGTTTTTGAACACATTTACGCATTCATAGTTACATGCACAGTGCACTGTAGCTTATGTGACCTTGTGTTGTATGTTGCACCTATGCTCCAGGAGGATGATATTTCATCTCACTGTGTACTTAATGTATATGGCTGGGATGACAATAAAGCTCTTACTTACTTACTTACTTACTTAAGGGCTTCATATTTTACATAGCTGAAATGTTTATCAGAACAAAACATCCCTAGATTATCCTTAAATTTAACCTCAACATTGATAGTGGGGTTTAATGATAAATGGGCTTTATGTGTACACTTACACTGCATGTGCAGGAATAAAACTTTACTTCAAACAGGCTTAAATTTAGCCAATTATTAGCACCAAAAGAATTTCACAAGGGAGAATACAACTTCACTGACATTTACCTGCTGCTGTTCGCCTATAATATTCTGTGGAATAAAAAGAGCAGTAAAATTTGTCACAGCATGTATAACATCGCTCAAATATTAGCACCAGTTTCCATTCCTGAATGGTAATATGCATGGTGACACAAAACCAGGACAAATAGTCGCTGTCTACAATCACGTGAGTTATTTTGTTGACCTCTTCAGGCAGCACTGTAGGAGGAAGACACAGCGGATCCTCCCGGATCCCAGCCACAGATTCTTCACAATCCCGTGATCAGGCAGGCGGTACAGGAGCCTCCCCTTGAAACCTGTTTCTTCTTCATTCACTTTAAAACTACACTAACTTTGGGGCTGCTGTTGGCCTTTTGGTTAGGGAGTTGCTCCTGTGATCAGAAGATTGTGGGTTTGAATCCCAGGACTGCCAGTGGCACCACTGTGGTACCCTTGATGAAGGTGCCATCCAAACACACTGCTCCCTGGGTGTTGTGTCGCTGGGTGCCCACTGCTTCACTTGGTGAATGGGTTAAATGCAGAGAAAGAATTTCACATTGTTCACACTGTGTGCTGTGCTGTGGTGTGACCATAAGGGCCACTTTATTTTTTACTTTTACTTTAAATGTACCTTCTGTACATACGCAGGATTGTGAATATATATATATATATATATATATATATGTACATGTACACACTACAGACATTTCATAAATACAAGCAAATGTTAAACGCTGTCTACTATGCACCATATTCTTTTACTGTTTATTTTACTACAAGAGTACTTTTACTACTTTACCAAGTTTATTTTATTCTACTTGTGAAACTGCTGCTCTGACACTGTAGCTCTTCAGTCAGACCCTTTTTAGCCAACCCCCCCACCACCACTACTTCCCTCGTAGAAGAGCCATCCCGGAAATCCCACAGCCCTGGCATCCAAGCACAGGACACTCAGCTTCACAGCCAAACTGTCATCACTAGTCACTCAGAGAGGGCCGTTTAGTGCTCCAGTGTACTTCCCCACCCATGCCTGCTGTGCCCTGGAGTAGTTTTGGTTTCAGAAGTGTGTGAGCAGAGCAGCGTTTACTGTAAACTTTACTATCTGGAAAACAGTTTTTTTTTCCATTGGTACTCAGAATATGCTCTCATAAAATGAACTTACATCTCTTTGCCTCTCCTTTTGCTTGGAATATTTAAAACTAATTTCTTTTCTTCTTCATCTTTACCGCATTAGCACTCAGACGGTAGCAGGGCATATCTTCTCATATCTCTCATTACTCCTAATGTAACCATGGAAATGGGAGTAGTATAACTATGGAAAGGAGTGTAGCATAATCATGAAAATGGGCCCACTGATCTAAATATTTAAATATCAGTGCTGAAGTCTATTTCAGACATGTGCTATAATTCTCTTTTACGGTCTTGTTTTATTTCTGTCATCAAACATCCACATCAAAGCAGATGGGCAGTAGACCTGCCCTATTCAGTGATTTTCCTTTTAACCTCCAGCTGACTACGCTATATGTCACTAATATTTGTACGCAACTGCTCATTTCCTCTGGAACCAAGGGTCTGAACAGTTTGTCCCCCTTTTCTGCAGTATGTGCTATTTCTGGAAAGCCTTTACACTAGATGTTATGACATTGCTGTGTGGATTTGATTGCATTCGTACCTAGAGCACTAGTGAGTTTACGTACTGATTTTGGATGATTAGTGCCAACTACTTCTCCAGGTCATCCCAGTGCTTTTCTATTGAGATTAATTTATGAAAGGTGTGTGTGAACAGTTGAACTCCTGTGTGAGCAGTGGAGGTATTTTATATTTACATTTGCATTTACAGCATTTGGCAGAGGCTCTTATCCAGAGCCATGTACATGGGTGCTTTGTAGTCCACAAGAAAACACGTCCCCATATTAGTAAGCCTACACTTAAAATTGAGAGCTGCAAGAAGACTAAGATTCAAAGAGAGATGAAGTTAGTACTCCCTAAAGTAGCTGAACTGACCAAATGGAATACACAGGGCACAGTGTATGTGTGAATGCCACACACACCAGTCACGTGATGCGCACGGGATCCCGGAAGTGACGCGCAACACGGGGTACATAAACAGGAAGTAGGTAACACACAGTGCTCAGTCATTTGAGTCCCATGCCAGGCCCAACTCCTACTCCAGTCTTCTGGTACCGTGAGTACTCCGGTCTCCTTTTCTCTCTTATATACTAACTGTGTGTGTGTGAGAACGTAGGTTCCTGGTGGGAACCTTTACTCTCTAGTGGAGCGTTCTCAGAACAAAGTGCGTGGTTTACCAACACTTTCGTGTCTTGTCCGCGATTGGGTTCATCCGCTACGCTACACTGGGCTAACTGTCGGTTCAGGTACGTTCTTGTCTTTCTCCGTGACAGTGAATGGAGCAAAGAGGGGATTCTCCCTGTCTCCTGTGACAACTATGCTGCTGCAGATGAGCTTTTACTGCCTCAACATACATCCCCTGCAGCTCCACTCAATTCACCATTGTCCATGTTATAGGTATGACGAAGAGGGGCTATGCGGTAATGGAGAAGGCCGCTGAGAGAGAAATGGATCCCTCTGCACAGATTCATGTAGCACATCAAAAGTTCAAGGTTAGAGACAAGACCGGCCTCCACATCCCTCAGCCCCTCATCCATTCCATATTATGACCATAATTTATCCCACGGTTAACCTACTTTCAAGGCAATTAAAATGCCCAATGCTCCCTCTCTCTCTCTTTCTTCCTCTCCCTCTCTCTCTTCACCCTCCCTCCTCAGGTGTCATGAACACATTATAGACTAGCCAAGGCCCTGATTCACTTGTGGAACATCAGAAGACAAGCGGCGAGTAAATTTCGTATCATCTCACAACGCGTCTCACATACATATTTATGTACACAAGCACGTCCGCAGCTTGGTGAAGACAATTTGCAGAATCCCAAGCTGCCATCGGCAGTAAGTGAGACATTATGACTTGTCCCTGGTGAGGTCTAATTCGAGCGCTGATTTAAGAAGTCTCATGCTTATTTCCAATCCAGTGTGGTTCCCTCAGACCCCCCAATGTTATAAAAGTCTGATGAATACAGCTGGCCACTAAGGGAGAGTAAATCTGTCCGGTTAAATGAAATTGCAGAGCTAGATCTGCATCTGTAAACAGGCCCAAATGAATCTATCAAACAGCCTGATTTTATAATGGCACTCTGGATCGTCGTAACTGTAGCTGCGTGCCAAGACACATTAATTCTCTAAATAAGTTCTCAATTAAGTCATGGCAAATCAATGGGCCCTCCTTTGTCAGCAGGTGGCCTGACTGTACAGGGAAGGGACTAATAGGCTCGGGTTGATTGCTGCTCTGTGTTGGGAGTGATCAATAGCGCAGAGTGTTTACCCACAGGCCTGTGCTCCCTCACCCTGCCCTGGCATTGCTCAATCATGGGTTTTACTCTCCTTGTCCAATAAGGTTAATTTCCTGTTGGAGCAGGTGGTTGAATACATAACCACACAGGAGAGGGGTTACGTAACTCTAATTCAAAGATTTGGCACTGAAATAGGATCACACCTAGTGTGCCCTTCTGTGTATTCTTCTACACTAAATATCCAAAAGCGTTCAGCCCTTCTAATGAGTGAATTCAGCTGATTCAGGTGATTGCTGACACAGAGGATCAATCAAGCACAAACAATATGTAAAATCTCCACGGTCTGATGCTCTGAAGGAGCCACACACAAGTCTAAGGTCACCATGCCCTATGCCAGCCATGGGCGGTTAGGAAATACTTTTGTGAATAGGATGTGTGAGTATTGAAGCATCTTTTTAAAGGGTAATAACATTCACATAATGTAAAGGTTTAATATTAATTAATGCTTTTTCTGTACATCCCAGCCAAGTCCCACTGAAGAACATTTTTTCCACCACTGGATACCCTTTTCTCTGTAAAGTCTACAGCTTCTTTCTACGACTCATAACAAGCCGAATGCTTTTTATAGCAACAGCTCATTTTTGTCCAAGCTCCAGCCAGAACCTTCTGGAAGAGAAATGGGGGCCAAGTTGGGCAGTGAGGGGAGAAGGACGGTGCAGTGTGTGATGACTCCACGTTTTTGAAGGATGAGAGGATGCCTGAGCCTGGCCATCTCTCTCTCTCTCCCTCTCACTCCACACTGTCCTTCGCTCTGCTGGCTCCGGCTCCCCCTCAGGTGCTTTAGGTAGAGTCCTAATGAAAGATCAAGGGCATTAGCTGCACGGAGTGCAGAAATGGGGTACCTGCAGTTAGCAGCGCTGTTACAGAACATTAATTTTACCGCAGACTCATTTGTAAGGGGTGAGGGGGCAGAGAGAGAGGGGGAGAGAGAGAAAGCGAGAGAGAAAGAGAGAGAGAGAGCAGCTAGAAGAAAAGAGAGAACAAGTGAGAGGGAGAGACAGATAAAACACAAGCGAGAGGAAGAAAGGGGGAAAGAGAGAAAAACAGACAAAGAAGAGAACAGAGGGAGCTACAAACAAAAAAAAAGTGAAAACAAAGAGAATACAGAGACCTATGGAAAAAGAGGGAGAACAGTGAAGGAAGAGAGAGAGAGGGAGAGAGAGCAAGACAGAGAGCGAGAGAGAGAGAGAGAGAGAGAGAGAGAGAGAGAGAGAGAAAGAGGGAGAGAGAGAGAGAGAGAGAGAGAGAGAGAGAGAGAGAGAGAGAGAGAGAGAAAGAGGGAGGGAGAGAGAGAGAGGGAGACAGAGCAAGACAGAGAGAGAGCCATAGTGTGAGGCTCTAACAGAAGCGTGGTGTGGAAACTTCAGCCATGGTGTAGAAATACGAGTCATTCAGGCTGGCATTTCCACCTGCTTTGTCAGCACAGCCTGCATGGAAAATGTCAAATTCATTACCTGCAGAGCCCCCACCATCTCTCTTTCTTTCTCTCTCTCTCTCTCTCTCTCTTTCCTAATTCACTGCTTCTCACTTTTACTAATTTGCAATATAAGTATACTTTGTTTTTATTCTATTTGTTTCCTTTTAACCGAGGCAATGCATTTGTGTCCTGGTTTTTATGTCAATGTTTATACTTTGTCCCAGGAAAAGGGTCTGTCTGGCTATCTCTCTCTCTCTCCCCCATCACTCTTCCCCCTCTCTTTCTTTCTTACTCCTCATGTTTCTCTTGTTCTCTTCTGTCTCTCTTTTCTGTGCCATGAGCGCACACACACACACACACACACACACACGCACACACACACACACACACACACACACACATTCCTAAGAATGATTCACACTGCTGGTGCTACTTTCTTTACTTCTTTATGTCCCATTGTGTCCTGAGTGAAAAAAAACACTAATGCAAACAATTCACTCAGCAGTTTGTTTTCTGTCTCAATAAGGAACATGTTTAACACGGCTGCTGTTGTTTGGGGGGCAAATAAGGTCAGGTGGAAAAAAAACGGTCCTGTGGGGTCATGACCTGATCAGGTCAGCAGAGGAGAGGAGCGTGTGTGTGTGCGTGTGTGTGTGTGTGTGGGTGGGTGGATGACAGAGCCTGTGCTGTGGCAATAGAGGAACGAGAAGCGCCTTTACTTTACTTTATTTGTTTCATTATCAATTAAATCTTGAACATTTACATAAGCAGGTACACATTCACTGACCACTTTATTTGGTACACTTACCCTTTATCCACAGCCATTTTATCAGGCCCACTTACCATATACAAGCACAGGTCATTCTAAAATTACAGACTGCAGTCCATTCATTGGTCAGGACCCCAAAAACGGCAATAAGCAGGTATTATTTGGGTGGTGGATCATTCTCAGCACAGCACTGACGCGTTAGTGTGTGTGTGTGGTGCACAGAGTGGATCACACACAGCAGTGCTGCAAAGTTTTTAAACACTTCAGTATCACAGCTATTCTGAGTGTAGCCAACAAATCACAACTATCCAATCAACAGTGGCCAGAAACTGACTACTAATGAATGACTAGAGGATAAAGTAAAGTGGCCCCTTACTGTCAGGCCTGAACACACCACAGCACAGCGAAATTCTTTCTCTGCAGTGGGCTGCCACCTACTGGGGCCGCCCAGGGAGCAGTGGGTGAGGACAGTACCTTGATTGAGGGTACCTCAGTGGTGCCACTAGCAGTCCTGGGATTTGAACACATGACTTTCTGATCGCAGGGGCAACTCCCTAACCACTAGGCCACCAGCTGCCCACAACACAAACTGGGCATCTTCTGATGAACTATCATCTGTATCTTCATCTACAACAATGGTTGAGAATGCTCCTCCACCCAAATCACACATCAGACTCCAGTCCTGGTGGACCACAGTAGTTAGCCTCAGCTGATTCACCTCATCAAATAATTAACAAGGCCTTTGTTAAGGAAATTAAAGCATTATACAAGTGAAAACATTAATTCAACTGGCCTAGAGGGAAACCAGTTTGACAAGCCAGACCCAAGAGATTCAAGATCCTGTATAACTATGCACATGAGAATCTTGAATCTTGAATCTCTTGAATCTCTTGACCCAAATAATGCCTGCACAGAGGTGGTCCTGTGGGGTCCTGACCATTCACGAATGAAGGAGAGACTACAATCTATTCTGGCAGAACTACAAAGTACACCTAAATGGTAAGTGGAGCTGATAAAATGGACAGTGAGCACAGATGGTGATAGGTGTAAAAGGAATGGTTAATGAGTGTTATGTCTGGTTATGTTAGAACAGTGGACAACATTAATGAATTAAATGTTACACATTTTGTTTAGCGTGTTGTTTTAAATGTACTTTACGAGTAAAGTTTACTCACTTCACACTGCTTTCTTTTGTTAGCCTTTTAAAATATGAACAATTCATCACAAAAAGCCACAAGGCAGTATGACATCAGGACATAGTCACAGAGCTCATATAAAACAAACACATAAAGCATTGAGGTAAACACAAAAATGGCACGTAGAGCACATTCATCACGCACACCAGTGATGAAGAAGTCTCCACACGCTTTCAGCAGGAAAGATTCTAATTTCTCTTCAAATCCCCAACCTGCCCCCCCCCCCCCCCAATGCAAATCAGCCAGATTAAAACCAGGTGTATCGACTCAAATGTATTCAAACATTCAACCCTTAATGCCACAGATTTGCTGTAATACCCCCATATTTGTGCCTGCCTTACAAGGACCGTGGGACAAATTAAAGGCGCAGTGTGGTGGATTTGGACAGTTATCAGCTCTTTGCGTGTTCCTTCACGGCGAGAGCACTTATTGATTTTCGCCTCTGAGGAGAACCCCCATTTCCTGATACCTTGGAAACTGAATAAATGAGACACTAATTACTGAAAGAGTTCTGGTATAAGCTCCAAGCACCCAAACACAGACGTGCCCTCCCATCTGGGTTGGTGGGGGGGTGGATGTGGTCCACAGCTGCAGTCTAAGAACAGCAGTTAATAACATATGTGGAAAGATGGCTATTCTCTGTCAGGTACAGAAGAAAGTTGTTACTGGTATGAGCCACCTCTGTTTGTTTCCTTGGCAACAAAAACATGCAATATGTCTTTTGTAGCTGCATTCTGGCGCTGTGCACCGGTTCCCTCGGGACTCTCGCAAGAAAACATTTACTGAATAAATGAAACAGCCTTTTGATTGCCATGGTGATATTTGCAGTAAACGGATGCCAGGCTTGACGGCATGCCAAATTTCATCCAGCCATTAAAACGGATCCGGGATTTAATAATGTCAGGTGTTTGCAGTTTCGAAACTAATGTCGCGCAAAGAAGACTGGGTAATCACCATTTCCACTTCTCCAACCTGTAAATAACCCTTGCAAAATAGATGAACTCTGTCTGTCAGCGTCTGGCAACATGCTTCTTGTACATTTTCTGCCTTTCTTCCCCTGCAGTTGCATAGCAACCCAGTTGAGCATGGGTGTGGTGACACTGTACAGGGAGGTAGTTGTGTATGATTTCCAGACTCTACCTCTTTAATTAAGAATGGACCTCGGTGTTCACACGGAGCCTTTCAGATGGCATCTATGAATTATACAGCGAGTGTAAACAAGGCCATGGCAAAAACTACACCTCTAGAGCAAATGTAAATGCTTAAATACAAATACAGACATGGGGATTTGAAGAGCCATCATGAATGTGGGTCATCCTCACTTGTACATTTGAAGTGAATGTGTAGTGACTTCATACAAATTAGGACTGACCTATCCATGCCGCCCCCACAACTGCGATCATTTGTTGCTGGGATGGACATTGCAGAAGGCTCCTACAACTCACTGAATTTTGCTGCGAAATTCTGTTGTTCTGAGGTAGACTTTGTTGTTGTAGCTAATCCAAGCCAAATATCAGTATTTTCCAATAAACAATAACTGTTTGTCACTGCAAGAATGTCTCGCACTTTGCATTCATAGAAATAACATATTTTAAACATAATAATGCATTCTAAACTGAGGTACTAAAAGCTGAGTTTTAATTAGGATAAATTGAACTTTTGGTGATGTCCTGTGAAGCTTATCCAACCTTACAACAGTTGTAATGAAAGAAAGCAAAGAAATTCATATTTATGTTGAGGTGACAGATTATGCATGGACTACTGATCCACTACATAGTGGGATTTGGGGATGTGCGATGCATAATCAGATACTGAAGCAGTGTAAAAAGTCCATATTCACTTAACTCTGATCCAATGCTGGTGCCTGACATGTTGATGATGCTGTCACAGGAGTGTATGCGGTTTGGCAGGTTCGGCACATGCTCCCCTCTGAAGGTACCACCCAGACAGGAGTGACGGCGCTCTCTAAACATCACTGCTTCTCTTCATCTCTCCCAGGTCCTCTTCCTCACCCTCAGTTTTCTGTATCTCTGTACACACTGACTGACATGCCGTCTTCGTCAGTGTGCCAACAAAACACTCAAGAAACCGAAATGAAGAAAGGCCTTGGAAAAAAAAATTGTTTATTGTTGCTGGCAAATATCCATACAGAAAGTAATATGATGAAAATATTCGGCAATATATCAAATTTATATTTTGGGATATACTGGCAATATATAACAAAATATTAAGTTTGCATGGGTGTTGGATTATGACTTTAAATGAAAGGGAAAATCTACCTAATTTTCAAAATTTCTGCATAATTCAATTGTTGAGATGTAAACAGTCTTTCAGAGTGTTTTGATGTGAAAGGGTTCACTGAAATTTATCAACTTGGATTACTTTACACTGGCAGTGACAGAAACCGTTGGTTACAATGTTTATAACACACCATTTTATTTATTATTTCAAATCATCAGGGAATATCTGCCTATATTTATTATATGTAATGTTGATGATGGTAAAACAGTGTCAGTCTGATGCATTTTCTTTGGGTGCTATTTTTACACACCCTGCATGTATGTCTCTGCCACGAATGTTTTAAAAATGTTTTAGGCCAAAACTATAAACAAGTGTCTCAAGCATCAGGCAGTATATTCAAATGCATGTTCTGTAAGTTTTCTGTGAGTGAGCTTTATAAGGGCATTAAACTCTGGTTCCTGTCACCACCACTCAGTTTTTCTAGAGTGGAGAATTTCACACAAAATAACTCCAAACCACTTTATTTACATCTAACCCTAACTATTTAATCAGGCAGAAAATATGTGGAATTCTATTTTAATGGTGATGTCATAAATTAATGAATATTGTCAGTATGTCTCAAAAAAAAAAAATATATATATATATATATATATGATATATTGTCACAATTACACAGAAATATTGAACCATGTAAAATTCTTTTACAGGTATGCCCTCTGATATTAATTTTCACTAATTTTATTATTGTTGTTATACCTTTTTAACAGGCTGGATAGAAGAGTTTTATTTCAGAACCACACAAGTCATTGATCACCTTTGCAACTCTTTTTTTTTTTTATTGCAACTGGAAGACGATACAGCACAGAAACTTGATGGTAGGTAGGAAAAAAACAAACGGAAAATAAAAAAGTAACCATTTTTTTTCCATTGTAATGGACAAAGTGATATTTACATATTGATGAAATTGTCTTTGGCAATATGATTACACGTCAAGGAAATACAGAGTGCAAGTATGCCTCCATATCAACTCTTCAGTCGGGTGCACATGCCATTAGACCCCTAAATTCAGAGCAAACCAAATGGACTCCATTGTGCTCTTCTTTTAAAAAAAAAAGGCTTGCCAAAACAATTAAAAAATGGTATTTAACAACAGGAACCTTTTGAAAAACAAACAATGACAAAAAACACAAGGAAATGAGAAGACCACTTATTGACCGTTATTTGCCTGGCTTGGGTTAATGCTTTCTGAAGCGTCTCCACTCGCCTCTTTATCCTTTCACAGCGCTTTTTTCCCCGAGAATCGAAAGGAAAAGTTACGTAGTGAGTGTTGCCTTTTTTATTTGTTTATAAAGAAGGGTGGATAAATGACTTGCAGCCTTTTTCTGCTCTTTTTTCCCCTCCATTTTCAGTAACTTGAGAATGGATAACCTATCAGAAGACTCTCCGCATTAGTTTCACATTTCTGTTCTCAGTAACAAGGTTAATTACACTGGCTTTGGGTGAGGATACAGAGATGAGTTTCATATACACGTATGATCGGAACAGGCATGCTGACTGGAGAGATCACAATGGCACTCACTAATGGTCCAGATGGCATTCAACACGTTATAGACATTCGGGCAGAGACCGTCACCATGAAGAGGAAAAGGACCGAATGAAGTGAAAAACACCTTGATGAGCAATTTACAGCCAATAATGTGGTATCAACATATGGGATTAAGATGTAATATCATACATGAGTAGTTGACAGAAATGCTACAACTCACTGACAAGTTTGTCTCACAGAGAATTATCAAGTATGTGTTGGCCGTTTTGCTGTGAATGTAAGTTATTAGTTATTACAGGCTTTGGCACTGACTTTATAAATAAAACTTAAAAGGTAAGGACATTACCTTAAGTTAAATCAATAAAAGTGCAATCTGGCGGAATTTAGTAAAATATATGCACTTGCACATATCAGGTTCTGGTATCACCTGCTTTTTTTGTGTGTGTGTTTGTGTTTGTGTGTATATGTTTGTGTAGACCTGCAAACTTAATACTGATAATTTACCTGAACAGTGCTACAATGCAAATCTAGAGAGAAGCAGTAAGAGTGTGTATCGTTGTGTGGTTTGGACCAGAGTCCTGTGCTGCGTACATGGAAGACCCCCAAAATCACTGGCACCGACACATGGAGCACGGCACATGGAAGAAAAGCAGGCACAAAGCCGCGGCGGAGCGGAGGGCCCACACTCACTACCAACTTCTCCTTAATTATCTCCTTAAAATCTCCTTAATTTGACCTCTCAAACACTGGAGCTATATCGACCAAAAGAGCTGAGAGGGGCTGATAGCGTAGTCGGAGGCCAGCCTGTGGACTGACCGAGCCCTACTCGTGTAGTAAAGTCCCCATATTGCACAGAGTGTTGCCCAACAGTCAGTGTTTGTCCCTGAAGAAGGTTATTCTTTAAATGCCTGCTTCAAAAAACAAGTACGATGAGGACAACCAATTAAAATAAGACAAAACAACAAAAGTGACTCTAGGCCTATGGGCATAGAAATTAGAGGCGGTGCCTTTTGTTCTCTAGGATCTATATTTATATGAAAATAATTCATGCTCCATGCTAAATACATTATTTACCTTACATGAACTTCTGAATAAAAAAAATGTTTTTTTTTTCCTTTTTCTTTACAGAACCCATGCAACACGATTTGGAAAATCCTGCTGGCTACATTGCTTAAATTAAGAAAGGAAAAAAGTCTAGTGTAACTTTTATACAGTGTTATCCTGACTGGATGAAATTGCTTATTACATCATGAGGGTTAGGCAAAAAAAAAAAATAATAATAATAAAAACAAAAACAAAACAAAAACACAAACAAATAAACAGAACAAATTTATAAAAAAAGATCCACAGTCATCTCATTATTTTTATCACTAAAATACAACTGGCAGGTTTTGTAGCATTGTTTCCGCCAAGGGTTTCAGTTATTGTGAGAAATCACTTTACTTCACTAGAACAATATCACTCAGTTTGATTGCTTAGGGAAGAACAAGGGCAGTTATTAGGGATTTACACACACACATATA
>JBBPCZ010000001.1:48782781-48794800 GCA_037974445.1 Brycinus macrolepidotus | reverse complement strand
GAGGAGAGGAGAGGAGAGGAGAGGAGAGGAGAGGAGAGAAGGGAACAGAAGAGAACAGAGGAGAACAGAAGAGAACAGAGGAGAACAGTAGAGAGGAGAGGAGAAAAGTAGAGGAGAGGAGAGGAAGGAAAAGGAGAGAACAGAACAAAACAGAGGAGAGGAGCAGAAGGCTGAATACAGACACGCCAGGGAGAGCTGTTGAAGGATATAAAGGTCCATCATTTAACAGGGCCATTTCAGTTAGGCCTCATGTGGAAAGTTGTAGTTCAATGATACTGAGGGGTAAAACAACCTGGGAGGTCAAATACACACGCACAGACCACAGACCCACATACACACCACAGACATGTGAAAGCCTATAGCAAAGTCTTGCATTTGCCCCGAGAGAGAAGAGAGAACAAACAAAAACACAAAACCAGGCAAAGAGCTTTTATACGCTAATGATGTGATTTATTTGGTTTATTATTTTTTTTTTTTTTTTAGCTTTTCTTCCATTGCCCAGAGGAGTTGTTGAGCTATTCAACATGAGCTGTAGGTCTGTCTTAGTGCATTCATGTTTTTTCCCCCCTTCTTTTCTTTCTGCTCTTTCAATTCATAGAGTCCCATTTAAAATTAATCTCCTAAAGCTACTGGACCTCCAGTTGTCATCTCCGATAATTCACGCGTCCGTGAATTTTTATGAAGACAGACAAAAGCAGGTACAGAAAAACCCTAAAATAGGCTCGAAGCCATTTGCTGTTGCCATGGAGAGTTGCATGTTGCCAGGGCGATAGCGTATTTCTCTACCGCTAATGGCCTGTCCTTTTGCCAGGCAACAAATAGCCCTGTGATGCAACTGCACCTGTCTCAGCTACATGTTACCATGGAGGCGTTCCTGTTGCCATGGTGACCATCACGCTAATAACCTTGCAAGGGCAAACATGCAGGAGGGCGCGGGGGGCCCAGATGTTCCACCTGTTCTCTCTCTCTCTCTCTCTCTCTCTCTCTCTCTCTCTCTCTCTCTCTCTCTCTAATGCTGTACTGCTGGTGTGTTAAGGAATGTGGATGTGCCTGGGCCTGTGTTACACTATTCCTTTCTCCATCTCTCTCTTTCCATTCTCTTAATCTCGCTTTTTGCTTTCACTCTTCCCCTGTCACTCTCTCTTCTTTTGCCTCTCTCTGTCTCTCTTTTCTGTCTCTCTGTCCCTCTCTCTTCACTTGCTTCTTCTCTCTCTCCCCACTCTCTTTTTCTGCCATCTCTCTTTCTTCTCTCCTCTTGTTCTCTCTCTCTCTCTCTCTCTCTACTTGCCCACTCTCTCTCTCTTTCTTGTTCTTCTTTGTCTCCTCTCTCTCTGCCACTCTCTTTCTTTCTCTCTCTCTGTTTTTTGTTCTCCTTCCCTCTGTCTCTCTCTCTCATTCTCCCTGTCACTCTCTCCCTCTCTCTATCTCCTTTCAACTCTCTCTGTTTCTCTTTCTCCTCTTTCCATGGAGCTGGCACAGGGTCAGAGGCCCCAAGGGTGGCTTTGTGTCCAAATACAAACACAGTGATGAAACAAATAGCTTTTTTAATTTAGTTTACCCTCCATATAATCCATATCCACTGTAAGTGTGCGGATTGCTTCACGGCTTCAGTGGTCAAATCCCAAATCTGCGTGTACGGCTCCCTGACTGAGACCCACTTTTTATACTGCTGTTATTGTTGTGATTTTTTTTAGCAGTGAAGAAAGAAACCCAGGGTCCATTTAAAGCTGATCAAAAGGAGTAAAAGAGTGGAGAGTGGTCACGTATGACTCAGCTGATTTGTGTGAACCCGAGGAATGCTATAAAAAGCACCATTCTGCTTCCTGTGAGCCGCAGTGGCCAGATAAACACTTTATTACACGCTGCTACATGCAGATCCACCATCTGGCCTGAGAGCAGGAAAGGAAGCCGAGTCACAGTGTGTCCCCGCACATACACATACATATACAAACCTCTAAAAGGTACATGATAGATAAACATATTTATAGCCACAAAGCAAGTGAGCTTTGGATAAACATACCCAAAGGTAAGTAAATATATATCAAGCACCGAGCAAAAGCTCTTTTATCTGAAATTTCATAGAGAGCTTGTGGTGGATCTTCTTGCTGAATTCTAATTGGGCAATATGACAAACTTCTATCATTATTACAATAATTCCCAAAAAAAATAAAAAAGTAAATGAATAAATCAATAAATAGTATGATAAGTATCTTGACAATATATATATTTTTGCCGTTACATCCCTCTAAAATAAAATAATGGCCAACAGCTGAAGAAACAAGGGCTGTGTGATTTTCCCTGCCAAAGTGACCACACTGCACACAGTGTGGAGTCAGGCAGCCCTCCTCACCACCTGTTATTGATGACTGCCCAATGGAATTCCAATGGAGGGTGGCAGAGGGAGACAGAGAAAGAGGAAGGGAGGAACATTTTTACAATTTTAATATCATGCAGGTTTTGGAGATCGATACCATATTACTTCTGAGGACTGACTGGAACAAATTTGAAAATTAAATGGAGTCTTTTTCTTATGCAGAACTCTTTGTGCTGCAAATATAAGCAGAATGTGCCACTTGACTTCCCGCAGCAGTTCAGCTAGGTAGTGACTTTTTAGTAGGTGACCTCACTGAGCGTTGCTTTGTTGAGCTGCGGGGATTTTTACACTGACAAGGCAGAAGCATGCTGGCAGTGGGGCTTTTGGTCTTATTGCTGAATACTGAAAACTGGAGCAGTGTGAAAGCAACTCAGGTGTCGGGTTGATAAGAAAAACATCCCAGTACAAAACACAAACTCCTCTCTACCTGCTAACACTATCTCACCTCTATGCCTCTCCCAAACTGGGGGGTGTAAAATTTTGAATTGATCTCAAAATCCACAGAGGAGGTCGCACCCTACTCTTTTTACCATCAAATGGCAGTTCTGTTGTCAGCAAAAACATAATGAAAGCAGCAACAAATGCTATTTTCAATTCAAAACAGATCATAGGCTCCTTTGTATGAAAAATGTCCTTTTCAATGCTGTTTGCAGGGTGGAGTATAACCTGGTACAAAGTAACATGTTACATTACTCTGTTACAGGAAAAAGTAACTACATTACTGTAAAAATGTTACTTTGGCTGTCTCTAAGAGAGCACAGTTAATTCAATTTTGGTTTTGCATGATGCACTTAAAGCATACATTTACTCTAAATAGATCAGGGATGCACGACTCCAGTCTTGGAGGGCTAGTATCCAACACGGTTTGGTGATTCCTTAAACACACCTGGTTCAACACATCTATTAATTGCCGGTTGGGTGCGTTTGAGTAGAGGAACTACTCAACTGTGCTGGACATTTGCCCTCCGAGCCCAGAGCTTTCATGTGCATTACGTCTGCCTGTCCTTTATGTTATTTGTATATGTGTGTGTGCTACCTGTGAAAGCTGACAGTGTGACTTTGACTGTTAATACAACCAGTACATCCAGGGAAAAACAGTAAACTCCACAATTAATTGAGGCATTATATCCGGCTCATATGACACTGAGGAATAAAGATCCCCGCGTCAAAGGAAAGCCCAAATCTCATCCAAACAAACCAAACCTGATTTTCATTCAGAAGCAGCTCTGCAATCATTACATTTTATCTTATATTGAGGCCACTTCTTTTTAATTGTTTCTGCTGACTAGATTCCGGGTGTCCATATAGCATGAGATGTTAATCATTTTAATAAAGCATAACCACCTGTTCAAAGATAGTGGCATGGCTTTTAAATGATCTTTACTGTTTCTTTCTAAATAATATACTGAACCGACTATTCCCCCCCTTTCTTTCCAGGCATGTGTGTGAGTTTAGGAGAGTAGAGTACAGGTAAAGTAATGAGTAATTAGATTACCTTTTCTAGGAAAAAAATCAGTGAAGTAATCAAATTACAGTAGAAAAGTAATTAGATTTCTTTTTTGAGTAACTACTAAAATACTGGTTGTCTTCAGTGCGTGTGTGAGCAAGCAGTGTAATTTTGTTACTACAGTGACAAAACCACATGTGTCTGAAAAGGGAGCTTTACAAGAGGAGGAAAAAAGGTAACCTTAATGTAAATGGTAAATGGTAAATATCTAATTCAAGTCATTTTGGGACATTTCTCTTGGTCCTGTTGTCATGAAATTCAAAGGCCAGCTGCCAATTTCAAATCTGATAAAAGTAGATTGTTTTGTCTGAACTACCTGACAGTTCAAACATCAAAAACTGAGCTGATTCATGACATTAACATGAAAAAGCTAAATTAACTGAATTGATTTTTTATATTCTTTGCACCCTGTCCCAAACTCCTCCCTTCCCTCACCCTTACCTCATTACACAAACTCTTTCACACCTCTTAAACTCAAACTTCCTCTCAACACTAACTCCTCTATGTGCCTAAACAACACCTGATTCGGTCTGCGTGCACGGCCCACTCCCCCTCCCTTCTGTGTTGTAACTAGAGCTGTCTGATTTGATTCAGCCTCTTTAGGAACACCTATCTCCATTTCCTCTCTCCAGCCACCCAACTGCCTGCCCATTTGTTCCATATCCTTTGTTAAGGATGATATGCCAGTTTAGGTTTTACAGTAAAGCAATTATTCTGTCTTGCACAGTCGAGTGGCTGGGAGCGTGCGGACCTGTTAGCTGGATCTAAATGAAATGAAGCGGCGAGGCAGCAGCAGTAGCAGCTCAGAAAGCCCAGTGCCGGGCGGCTCTCTGACAGCTCCGCTCAGCCTTTCTCTGCCCGCAGACACAGGCGCTAACACGGCCTGTTAGCACACATACGAGAAAGAGAGAGAGAGAGAGAGGGTGAGAGAGCGAGAAAGAGAGAGGCAGAGAGGTATGAGGATCGATATCGCCAGCCAGGCACTTGCTTACCTTTGATATGCCTGAGGAGAGGTGGGAGGCGTGGTGAACACTTGGGAGTAGGGATGATAAGGCGTTTTCTTCAGCGCCTGGATGAGATTGTGTCTGTATTCTGGGTCTATGCACCACAGGGAGCCCTTACCTATACTCTGCAGAGAGAAAGACAGAAAAGTACAAACACCACCAGTCAGCACAGACTTACTACAGCAGCAGCATCTCGGCCAAAGGCTAGTCTGAAGAACATGTGGTCAGAGGTGGTCAAGCTTTCTGAAATTTTGTTTTCCGGATCAAATAACAGCAACTCCCATATACCCAATACCTAATGTTATTTCAGACTCAATAACCAGAATCAGTAACACAGGAGTTTTTGCAAAATCTCTTGGATTGGCATTCAGGATGATCTGTCAGAGATCTTTTGGTGCCATTAGAGTGGAATCAAACTCTTAAAAATAAAGCTAATTGTCTTGGATGTACCGCTATAGGACCTTGATACTATGTGAAGGTTCTTTAGAACTAATTTTGGCACCTTTTTGGGTTGATAACAATAACAGTGAATGAAATATACCCAATAACCAATAACTCTACTTATTCCAAATTTAATAATGCAACAATTTAGTTCTTGTAAAACCTCTCAAAGTGGCATTCAAGGTGATGTGTTAGAGTTTGAGTGTCCTCAGGGCTGAAGTTTCTCGAATGGTTCCTTGCACAGACATATGGTTGTAGGACAATTCGGTGTTAAACTGTTACATTATGTGGTAATGCTCTACACACTCACTCGACTCATTTACAACAATAGTTTTTTAAAGCACAGTTTCCCAACCCTGGTCCTGGAGGCCTGCTCCTCTGCATATTTTAGTGCTCCCAACACATCTGATCCAAATAAACAAGACAGCATTCAGGTCGATTTGTTGGAGTCTGAATGCCATTAGGGGCAAACCAATCACACAAGTGAATCTGGCCCAGTAATGTTCATTTTTCTTGTAGATCATAATCAAGATCCTGCATTCAAATTCAGTCCTCTTCAACAGTGTTAACCAATACATTTATGCCCCCCCCCACTCTATCCACATCTTCATCTATAATAATGATGTTTATGGAGCACACTGTGTGTCATTTCAAGAGCACGCTCTTCAAATACAGTTTATATTTCTCAATGTGGAGCTCAAAATAAAAGCCTGTATAAAGTATATGAACAAGTTAAAGATCCACTTGTATTTGTTGCAATTCGCCATGAAAAACTCAAAGAGCATCACGCCTAGAGTCTGAACAGCACCCAAAAAAGAGCCAAGTTCAGACATTTGCTGCCTGAAGCTTTAATAAACCCTAGTGTCTCAACTGAAGCATGCCATGTGAGTATCCCCCTGTGATTCTGTCCTTTGGTGTCCGAGACAGCAGCCACTTTCACTGTCACTCAAAACATCACAGCGCGTCTGTCACCAGGGTGCGGGTGGCTCTGTATTTCAGACATGTGAAATAACCTATCAAACATGACAAAGCACAATTTCTCCATTACGGCGAATTGCTAGGTTAATGATTTGCACCAGCGGCAAGATAAGGCAAATTCTACTCCATTTACCCCTGTGCACCAAAGGCAGAAATAAGTTCCCTGCCATTGGCCTCACCATGGCCTCCTGACTGCCTCCAACTGATGGTGAAAAATGAAATGGAAAAAAGCAATAAACTAGCTCACCATAAAAACAACAAGACGTGCAAAATAGGCCTTGCACAGATGTCTGTGCATATGCATGCGCTCCAGACCTGTTCAGCAGACTCAGCATTTTCTAAAAGGAGATGGGAGAGGATGCACTTGAGGGATAAATTAAATTTGCAGATAGATCTGATGCAGAATGAAGAAACAGTAGAGTGCCACCCTAATTAAGATCGTATGAGAATGAGCTTGAGAAATGTAATACATTTTATTGATTAGGGCCGCACCGACAGAAGAATTCCAGGCTTGTGCTGATAACTGATATTTCAATGTCTGAGAATGCAGAGTCGTTTCTGCACATTCAGGAGCAACATTATACTAGAGGGTCCCCCTTATTTCGTATGGAGGAATGAAAGGATTTAATGCTTCTATTCTGATCATGAAAAAAGATATAAATGCTAAGGTAAACACAACAAACAGCTGTTTAAATAACTAAACAACTGAATGGTCTATGTGATGGTATTAATAAAATAAAAGCAATTAAACTTATAGTAAGTAAACTAATGCTAAATAAATATTGAATAAATATAAAGAAAAAATGACAGTGTTTAAGTGGTTCAAGCACCACACATCAGTGATGTGTTCATAAGATAATATGACTGACACAACATTAAAAAAAGAGAAGAAAATGAAAAAATAACACCAATATTATGTTGGGACCCCTTGGGGGCAGCTCTATAAGTGACTGCTTATTCTGCAAGCAAGACACAATCCTGTGTGGACGCAGTAGCAGACCACACACACACATACACACACACACTTACACACTTACACACTTACACAAATAATCTTTTCACATCACTTGGTTAAATCAAAAATATCTGAATCACTGAATTACCACTGGCTAGAATACTGGGTTTGATCAAATATAAAACAAAACATACAAGATGGAAGTGCTCAAAAAAGTGAAAGCGATGTTAAAACCATCACACAGAGATCAGAACCCGCAGAAGAAATTAAAGAGAATGATGAACCCCGACACTTAATATTACATCTTTCTGGGATGGAAAGGTCTTTTTAGCAAAGAACCCTATTTCCTCCAGAAGCAGTAAATGCATGTATTTTTAGATTATTTTTAGATCAAACTGAGACTGTCTGCATAATTAAGCTGTCAAGTTTCCATCAGTGTGTTTTAAACTCTATCTGGGCTTAATGCAAGGGCACACCACACCATGACATTCAATTCTAAAACATGGCATATCGACAAATTGCTGTATGTAAACATTCTGATGGAGGAGGGAAAAAAATCACCAGAAAGGGAGCAAAAAAGAAAGGAAGCAGAGAAAGAAGTGGTAGTTTAGGAAGCTGTATAAGAAGAACAGTAACAGCAAAAGAAAGAAGAATTAATTGAGAAACTAATGCTAATATTCAGAGGGTGTCATTCCTTCAGGAAAGAGACAAAGCTTCTCGCAAACTGGAGTATTGACACATGAATCTTTGTCTTCTGTCACTGCATAAAAATTGTCAGGTTTAAACAAAGACAATCAATTCTAATTACCAAGGGAACATAAATCGAGAGCCACAAAGCCTGGAGAAAAACTTACAGCACTGGAATTTAGTTAAGTCAGCTTCTTTTAGGATTATTAAGGTGTGATGGTTTTGGATGAAAATACAAATATTTGTGGATTTGAATATAGGAGCAACATATGTCAGTTACTTATCCCTCCCACCCCCCTCACCAGCCCCCTCCCCCAAATAAGAAAGAACCTTTGGCCAGACTCAAAATGTGTGTGTGTGTGCGCATTTGTGTGTGTGCGTGCACTCAAGTCATAAAACTTACAGCAAGGACACAGCCGTCCCTGGAGTGTATGATATTACCAGCATGTGAGGCATCGGATTATTCATATTTGCCTCCCACAGAAACGGTTGCACTGGTCTAAATTTCCAAATGTTCTGTAATCAGGGAAAATCAATAGGTTTTAGAGCACTTTCCCTCTGATTTATTTCCATCTCCTGACAGCTGCTGTGTCGGTCTGAAGGCCAGCTCAATGGCACGAGTCAATAGAGTCTCCAATCAGAGAGGGGAAAAAAGAGAGAAGAAAGAGCTGAGACGAGAGATAGGGAGAGAGAGAAAGAAGTAGAGAGAGAGAGAGAGAGAAAGAAGTAGAGAGAGAGAGAGAGAGAGAGAGAGAGAGAGAGAGAGAGAAAGAGAGAGAGAAAGAGGGAGAGAATCACTTGGATTACACTGGTCTCCTAGGCAACTGGCAATGGTGGAGTATATAAAGGCTGTTTGATAGTCTTGGCAGAGGAATGGTTCATTCTCACTAAGAACCGTGGGCCTCTGAAGACGCTACACTCCATCATAACCAATACAGTTAATCCTATCAGCTCCTATGCAAAATGAAAGGCCTGGCATTATGAGCACCCCCAAAGCCCCCTCCCTACCATTCCCATCCTTGAGATCCCCTAAAAACACTGAAATAAGGACTTGTGAGGATGTATGCATCCAAAAGTTGGATTTTTGGGCTCTCATTAGAGAGAAAAAAAAACAGTCGATATTCCTACATTTCAATTCCTTTATTTCCTTTATTCTACAATTATCGTAACAAAGGAAGCCATTCAGTCTAGATTGCTCTGCGGTTTGTCGGTTGCCCTCGACAGTCAGCAATCCATCATATCAATTGGGCAGAGCACTGATTTCCTAAATTAAGTCCATTACGGCTTTCTTGGAAAAGCAATCTATAAGAACGCAATGACCCACCCCGACACAATATGGATAAATCAAGGTGTCTGAAATAACATCACTGCTCAGGTCTCTAAAGCCCTCTAGTCATCAGCCGTTAATCGCTAACTGGCTAACTCATCACCCTCATCTCTTTCATTATGTTTTGTGGTTGAAATCAAATCAGAGACAAACATACCGCGCTCTATGCAGAGACATGGTGACCTCTATTCTCACTGGCCTAATACTGAGGAAAATACGATTAACAAGGAAGGATTTATCGAGCTGGGTTGGTAGAAGGTGCCCTTGTATGCTGATCTTTCAATTTTTTTCTTGAAAGGGCACATAAAAGGGTCCTTCTTGCTAAAAATGTTTTCAGCGGATGTGCAAAAATGCTAAATTGTAGCAATGACCCTATTCACCTTCAGAACCACTCAGCGAATTGCGAAGGTCAAAGGGTTTAACCGCCTCCCTCTCCCCACAGTGATAGTCATGGGGGGATGGGATTTGTGGTCCATTCATTTAAATTGTCCAGCAAACCATCCCTGTCATATCAGAGTACAGTAAATCAATTTTTCATGTTTTTATTTTATTTTACCCAAGTTGCCCTTATGAACACTGAATAATAAATGGTTTAAAATTACTTGGAATAAAATGATGCTACATTAAGTAAAAGACATACGTTTTTTACTTCTTTTAAAATCTGTCAATGAGGTTTTATTGCAACAGCAGCGAAATTCCACTCAACTGGTTAAGGCAATACACTACAGGCAGAGAGAACGATTCTGGTCATTTGGTCATTGCATTTATACATTTTTTGATCAAATGCATAGATAAAACGTCTTCATGTTTTCAACTGTAATCACCAAAATGTCAAAAATCTACAGAAATACGTCAGAATGTATTGTCAATTTGCATTCATGTGCGTCTAACTGTATTTTATCAAAATCAACCCATTTAATGAAGGTTTAGCTCTGGCCTCTCTTAGCGCAACCTTGAGATATTCCTAAAAATGTATTTCCTGTGACATTTCTAAGAATAATGACAGCATTCTCACAAATTGTGCATGTTTTCTGAGATCTCAGTAATATAATTTATATAATACAGGTCTAAGGCTCAAAAACGTTCATCTTTACACTTAGAACATTTTAATTCTAGCTTCATCTAAATGCTAGAAAAAATGAAAAAATACATGTATTTACACATGTTTACATTTGCATTTATAGCATTTGGCAGACGCCCTTGGTAGACACAATGGTAGAAAGTGGGGGTTTGAACCTGCAACTTTGTAGTCACTAGGTTCACAGGCAAGTGTTTTAGTGTTCAGTAATCAACTGGAAAAGATTTATTGTAATTTTTTCTTTAAAGTATCCTATGTACTAGTAGTGTCTTGCCTCTGCTGTGTGGTGAGTTTTAGACTGTGTTATGTGTTTCGCCTTTTAAACGTTTTATTTATCTAAATCATCCAGTAATTGCATTTAACATCATCACCTTTGATGTCCTTATTTTGTCTTCAATCTTTAATTTCTTTCTGATTTTAAGCTTAGAAAACACTCCCATTCCAATTTAGACACCTTAGTGCACTTAAACAACCGGCAAACAATAAACTGAACTGAACTGGACCAAAGCACTATGTGGAAAAGAAAAGAGCACAGAGAAAATGATAATTTGTTAATTACCTACAATGTGTAATCCTAATTAAAGAGGATTCCCTTCCAGAGGCTGCAGCCATCCTGAGGACGGCGGGGACACGAAAGTAAGTGATGACATGATAAACGGAGACAAGGCCGGCTCCCTCAGCGCTGCCTGTGCCGGAAGGATGCCCAGGACCGGGAGTGTGAGTCAGTAAGTGCATGTGTGTGTGTGTGTGTGTGTGTGTATGTGTGTGTGCATGCATGAGCATGTGTATGTGCCCATAGCACAGGGCAGCCAGATCGAGTCCTGCTGAGAAACAGTCCCTCTAAATCACACACTCACGAGCCTCCATGGTCTCTCTTGGCGTGAGCGCACCATGTTTATTCTGACACGCTCGTCGCATGCTGAGATTATACGCAAGCAATATGGCCTCCCCCACGAGCTCAGCATACGGCCAACAGCCATGAGAACCCTCTCCCGAAACATGTTTCTGAGTCGACTTTATCAGACTTAACTTTCACTACTATTTAGAACAGCAGTGCAAAAAGCCCTGTTCACGCCTTAACACTTAATCCCTAAAACATACGACCTCGCTTTTCACACTAATGACGCTTACAGAGAAAGTGTAGGCCAACATATGCAACACAACCCACATGGCCTTCTCATTAGACTGCATAGGGCTTTGGTTATTTCAAGTGTGTGTGTATGTGAAGATGAAGGTCTAGTGCTGGCTACAGTGTCTCTAAAGGTCAGCATGGGGAGAACCCAGCACCAGTTCTGCTGAGGAAACAAGTGGTCAATCCTCATTTAAAAGAATTAAGCTGAAACAAGGAATTGAATGTGAAAAAGTAGGAAGCCCAGGTTAGTCCTTTAGCTCTTTTCCTATTGGACAGGCTTGACTTTATCTTAAGTTATCTTAAGACTTTAGGCTTAAGTTATCTCAGAAAGCTGATGTAACACGCACGTATCGGTTTGTTTTTATATAGCTATGGCACAAGCTGATATACACAATATACAGCTTGTCTCCTGACACAAATATATTTATTTATGTCAGGACAGAAGCTATATATTGTGTATATGAACTTGAGTCTCACACTCACACTCACACTCACACTCACACTCACACTCACACTCACACTCACACTCACACTCA
>JBBPCZ010000001.1:48771923-48782681 GCA_037974445.1 Brycinus macrolepidotus | reverse complement strand
TATGAACTTGAGTCTCACACTCACACTCACACTCACACTCACACTCACACTCACACTCACACTCACACTCACACTCATTTTAATTCTAGCTTCATATAAAGCTTCACACTCATACTCACACTCACACTCACACACACACTCACACACACACACTCACACACTCACACACATGTATATACACATATGTATAATGGACCTGTAGATTCTACTCTGCTATTCTCAAGTTTTCCTACAAAATGTACAAAAGATTCATTCACACACACACACACACACCGGCTGCTCTAGGTTACTGTCGGTCACACAGGCATCCCCAGGGAACTGGCCACTAAATGCTGACACTGCAACCTCAGCTGATCAATACTGCACGAGCAGCCCTCTGCTGTCAGCAGCTTCTGGCCTCTTCCTCTTTCACTTCTTAATGCTCGTAAGGGTGAAGTTGAAAAAAATCATGTGCTTAAAACTCTAAATACTGCTAGAGCACTTTGACATGAAATAGAAGCTTGAGCCTAAGCAGACATTTACATAACTCTCACGAACCAGCCTGGTGCTATTGAAGGAGGAAACTCTTATCATCCCAACACGGCTATCCGTGAGCTAGGTCAAATAACACATTTGAGCTTTTTTTGTAGGTTACCCAAGGAGAAAATAAAAAATCTCCTCTGATCTTGACTCTCTTTGATTACTCTGCTTTGTTACGACTTAGCAGCCTATGCTGTTAATTTTAAAGTAACTCATGTACTGGCTGTTTATAAATTGAATTTTTATGTGTTCTGTTTAAAATAACAGCAGTAAACGGTATTGTTTGTTCGTTGTATCTGATTGCATGAATGAGTAATCGGAAGAAAGGCCCAGTGAACTAAGACAGCCAATGAACTGATAAAGGGAAGACTGCACTTAACGCCACCAAGATGAAATGTACAATTGAGCAATTATGGAGATCACTTGGCTAGCCTGATGCAGAGTCTGTCACAGGCCTTCAAAAATGACATGCTGGGGTTTTGATGTGACAGAGTGCTAGGGCTGAACACTGGGTTTAAATACAAAGCTGTCAGTTTCACTGTATTTGAAGACCAGTGGTTCATGACATAGTCTGGACTTAATGACAGTTAAGACTGGATGATCCTTTGAAAACCTCTGTTACTGTTTCAGCTAATGATGATAATACATACATAAGTTGCTGTTGTTTCTGTTTTTGGCTAGCCTTCTCAGTACAAGAGACCTTTCCACCCAGTTGTGTGTGTGCGGTTGTTGTTGTTATTATTAACATAGTTGTTGTTGTTGTTACAGTTGTTTTTATTGTTATTTATGTTCTTGTTGTTGAGCCTCCTCAGTACAAGAGACCCTTTCATCCGCCAATGTCTGTATGCGTATGTGTGCGTGCGTGCGTGTGTGTGCGTGCGTGTGTGTGTGTGTGTGTGTGTGTGTGTGTGTGTGTGTGAGTGTTTGTGTGGCACTAATGTCCCAGCAAAGTTGGCGTGCAGAGGCCGTTTTCTCCTGCGGCCTCGCTCACAGCCCAACATCTGTCTGCATGCATCATGGCAGCTGGCAAACACACACACACACACACACACACACACACACACACACAGACACACACATAGACACATATACACACACACACTGTCATTAGTGAGCAGCTACAGCCAGGCTTTATCTGACATCAGGATCATACACTGACTGGCATGTGGACCAGGAGAGCCACCATTAGCCTATCTAATAAAGAGAGAGAGAGAGAGAGTGAAAGAGAGAGAGAGAGAGAGAGAGAGAGAGAGCAGGGGGTTCACAGGCCCTTTTTCCTCTGTTATGTCAGACATAGTCCTCTTTAAATAATTAAAACAAATTCAATAAAACTCCAGAGTCAACGAGCTGCGAATCAACAACAGAGAACCAACAGCACAGGTGATGCACTTAAATGAAGAAACAGAGAGTGAGTAAAAGAAATAAAGAAAGAGTGAGAGAGAAAGGGAGAGAGAGATTTGAAGAAAACAGGGAAACAGAGGGAGATAATAAGAGAAAGAAAGAAAGAAAGAAAGAAAGAAAGAAAGAAAGAGAAAGAAAGAGTGGTAAAGAATAAGAGAGAGAGTGTGAGAGAGAAAGAAAGAGAGAGGGAGAAAGATGAGAAGAAAACAGGGAAATAGAAAGAGATAGCTAAAGAAAGAAAAAAGAAAGAAAGGGGGCAGAGAAGAAGAAAGAGGGAGAACAAGGGAAAGAGTATGGCAGAAAAGCAGAGAAATCAAAAGACAGTTGAGAGAAAGATTAAGGTGGGAGAGAGAGAGAAAGAGAGAGAGAGAGAGAGCGGGTGAGTGGGAGAGAGACAAGAGAGAGAAAGAGAGAGAGCAGGGGGTTCACAGGCCCTTTTTCCTCTGTTGTGTCTGACATAGTCCTCTCTAAATAATTAAGCTGAATTCAACAGAACTCCAGAGTCAACGAGCTGTGAATCAACAACAGAGAACCAACAGCACAGGTGATGCACTGAGCTGCTTTTTTATATCACCCAGTACCTGCTCTCTTGTGTAACCTCTGTTGCTATGGAAACGATGACAACACTGGAAAAGATGCATTAATCAGGCTGGCTGTCAGAGAAGCCTCGGTGTAAACACACACATGTATGTGCCTGTAGGTGTAAGGGTGTCTTTGTGAGGGCCACGAGAGCGGCTGATCCGCCCATAAAAGCAGAGCTCAGGTGCCAAGTTCACGCTGTGTGTTCATAACAGTACCATGGAAACAAACGACAGTGACAGCGGAGAGTTCACCCCTCACCCACCGCAGTGAGGAATAAGCTGGTTAGACAAGCAGATAATACCAGAAACATCACTGGATGACCATAACAGTCCATTAAACTGGTAAAGAACTTAAAAAAAGAAAAAAAATACAGTCTCAAGTGCTATCTCCCTGTCTCTCAATCCGACGTCTCATCTTGGAGGAAGCTAATTAGGCCCTGTTCCTCTGCAAACCCCCGAGACCTGTGCCTCGATCAAATGTTTGCTTATTTAGTCTTTTATTTTGCTTCTTTTAATTCGCCTCTTACTGCTTCAGTATGGAGAGTGATGCATGAATACATAACAAATCCACGATGAATCTGAAATTAAAACAGACTTAGTCATCTCATTAATTAAGTAGGCCAACGAGGCCATGCAAATTAAACCCCCTTTCAAAACTCATATAGCCAGTGCAGACGTGACCCTCTCAGAAACATTTCAAACACTTCTACAAATACATGCATGGCATTTGTGTTGCTTCATGTACCAAAAGCAGTCATAATTCATTTCTACATGACAGTTTTCCAACCTCTTATATCCTTCACAAACAAACAGGTTGCTTTTGTTACTGTGTCTTTAAGACTGACGGATGATCTTGAGACTGATATATGATCTTTCTTCTGATTGGTTGTGTTGCATTGTGCCTCATTCATGAAGCAGTCTGGGATGAAATACTCCTCATATTTTCCAGACTGACTCGGCAGGGTTAAACGCCTGTAGGCTGAACAGGTGGATGTCACAGGGATGAACGGGGCTTTCCATGTAAGGACTGTATGGACTAGGGGGACCGAGGACCAAACATTTTGTCCCAAACGTGATTAGATCATTCTTCAATAACACACAAATAACACATTAAAATTGTGCTTTTCTATAATGTGGGCCCTTTAAATGGTGTCTATTAAAAATTATTTCGAAAAAGCATAGTGAAGTAGAGACTTCAGCAGAACTCAAATCTGTTTAGTTTTTTCAGGTTTTTTTGGCTCCCAGCTGAGGCCTACGTAAATTACTCTCCTGTGTTCATGTATTACTTTGATTGATATGTCTAAAGTGATAAAGACCCAATCAGTCAGCCAAAATACAGGTACCATTATTACAACCACAGCACACCCTCACATGGCACATCCTCTGCTGATCCTCTAAAACAAAAACAAATGGGTGGTGTAACTCTCCAGGGGCCGTTAAAATGATTTCAGTTCAGCAAGGAAGGAACACTGCAAGGATTCCTGTAACTTGGACCCTAATCTGTGCGATAAAGAAAGTAAACTGACTTGATCAAAATGACTGGCACTGAGTTGGGGAAATCAGTAATTTCCCAGCAGAACAAGACAGAAAGATGTTTAACCCTTAACTGGAAAATACTAGGCTGACGATAATTCATGTGTTATAACTCATGTGCATTCACATCTCCAGTTTCTTTCTAATTTCACCAACAAATTCATTTATTATTCTGTATGAAAAATAATAAAGGCAAGGATAAGCATAAAGCTCTTAACTGGAAAATGGTTTTAGACTGAACTGCCCATATTTGGAATGGGGAAGTGTAAAATAAGATAATACACCAGTTAAAAGTAACACAGTTTTATGATACTTTAATGATAGTTTTGAGGTTTACTACTATTGTACCATAGTGGTAAACCATAGTACAATATATCAAACACTCCGATGACACATGTAGGTTCACTAGTCATCATAGGCAGAGAATAAAACAGCTACATTTGCGTCATAGATCCCAGGTTTCTATTACCACCACCGTAAAGAAATCCGAGCCTGTTACCATAATGAATCCTTTCACATCAAAACACTCTTCAGTTACATTTCAGTGATTGACGTCTGCAAAAACTGGTGGACAAATTTGATTTTTTAAAAGAGAGATTATGATGTTTCTAGTGAAATAGTCAAAACGCAAACCACAGATGTGGGGGTTATTCTGGTTTTCTTCTGTATCTGAACTGCTCATCCACGCATGTAAAGAAAGGCTGAAGGAAAAAGTGTGCCATGAGCTCTAGCTGAGAGTGAAGGCACTATGTGTGTGTGTGTGAGAGAGAGAGAGATTAGGTAGCGGAGTGTGTGTTGCTAGGCTGCGTGAAGGGGTTAACAGGGTGACACAAATGAGCCTGACGCTGGGTGATGGCTGAGGGGGGCTTCAAGCTCACCCTGCTGCTGCTGCCTTAACTCCACTGCTCCACTACCACTGGATTAGCCCTTCCCAGCCCAAAACACACACACACACACACACCCCATACACAATCGCATGCACAAAGACTAATTCACACACTCTCTCACACATGCGCGCGCACACACACACACACATACACACACACACACGCAGCAGTTTCTCTGTTGCTACAGCAACAGCTTATTTTCCATGTCAACTGCAAAGCTGTTGCTATGGAGACACATACACAAAAAAAATTCTTTTGCGCCACAGCCGCAGACCAGATGGCAGTGAACTGTGAGAGTCACATGGAACGGCTTTACTGTTCTCACTGGCAAGCAGATACACAGTCATATTCGTACACACACACACACACACACACACATGCACACACATATACATTTACTGGACTGTGAAGAAGGCTAAATGCTCAATGAACATTTAATGAGTCCTAATTAATGTGCTTTGTCTGCTTTAAAAGCCTCACCAAAAAAATCTGATCAATCAGTTTTGAATGGGCTGAGAATTACACAATAATAATCCCAAGAAAAGGACACACAGTGAATGCACAAACTGTAATGCTCTACAGTAACAAAACAAGCTATTTTTACCTATTAGTGTTTTGATATTGGGCAATAAAATAGAAGTATTTTCTAAATATATAACAGCATCATTGCAACGGATTAAATTCAAGTTTAGCATTAATAAGCCAATGCTTACTGAGTGCTGCTGTTTTATGCTAGAAGAATGCCTTACAAACTTGACATAGCATGTTTTGCTTGGGCTGTTTTGCATCTATCAAACAGTGGAAGAATGAGGCAAAAAAGCCAATCTGTTTGAACAGGAAAGGACATGGGAATGTGAGAAAGGAATTAGCTTCCAGTAGTGTTTATTTTGATTCATGATGTGTTCATTTAGGTGAACTAACCATGTTTGACTAGATGGGATGTATTTTACAAGCATCGGACATCCATGCTTAGGCTAATCTAACACCCAAAAAAATGCAGTGCCATACTTGATGCAAAAATACTACTAAAATCCCATAAGGGGCACCAGCAGAAAATAGCATTATCAAAGAGATGTGTTTTACCTGCACTTTTTAATTAATTTTAATAACTGTAATTGTGTAATAGCTCTTTAAAAAAAAAACCCAACAAATGTTCCCACAACTTACACTGAAGTTACCTTCAATGTAGTTAGTAGTAAGTTAATATCAATATTGATGAGTGACACAAATACTAATATACTGGTATAAGCAATTTATCTACCAGTACTATCGCCTACCACATCAGCAATGTAATATTGAGCTTAGTCACAGCAGAGGCATTTTGCTACAAGTACTGTGTGTGGTTGAACAGTGATGGATAAAGAGATAGGATGAGGCTGTGGGAGCTCAAAGCAGCAGTGCTATTTCTGCACCTCCCACACTGGCCCCTAAATGATTTACGGGCTGAGGCTAAACTCCAAAAAAGCATCCTTACCTGACTCCTGTCCTTGTCCACTTTCTTAAAACACTTATTGAGGGAGAGGTTGTGCCTGACTGAGTTTTTCCAGCCTGTCGGGGCGTTGGCGAAATAGGGGAAGTGTTCCAGGATCCAGTTGTATATATCCTTAACGGGCAGCCTCTTGGAGGGTGCATCCTCTATGGCCATGAAGATGAGGCAGCTGAAGGAGTAGGGGGGCTTGCAGTTGGGGTTCTGCTTGGCGTCGTATGGGACATCCGAGGGGGCCGGAGAGGGTGGGGTGTCATCGTCGAGCTCCTGAACAGGGCTGACGCTCCGCAGCACAGGGTCCCCAAAGCTGTTGAGTAGGTTTTTGCTCTCATGGAGCCAGTTGAGGTTGGTTAGCTCCTCATCCTCCACACTGGTCTTCTCCAGCTTCAGGGCCGGCAGTGGCAGGGCCAGATCCATCTCCTCTGCCTCCTGCAGTGCCCGCGTGATGGACCCCACCTGGTATAGCTGGCTCAGGCCACTTGCAACACTGACCCCGGAAGCTTCCGGCTTCTTACTGGGAGGCATGACCGGACCCATTTAGACCAAGGCTCCTGCAGAAAAAAGAAAAGAAAGAGATGTTACAAAACCTACATTATTATATTAATATTTAATATTATCTCAGAATAAGAAAAAGAATAAACTTTTTAATCTATAATGGGCCTGAATATGAGTCTGTACTTCAATTTATACTTGTAATAGCAGAATGAGAGAATGGAAAGCAGCATTAGAGTTTAATGCTGTAATAATGCTGTAGTAGTAACAGTAGTTCCAAATAACTCAGGGTAGTAACTGAATTTTAAGAGTTATAGGTTTAGGAGTGTTACAGTTAAGACTAATAACCAAATTAAAGCCTCGGAGGCAAAAATCAAGCCAGCGTGGTCCTTACAGTTCCTGCTGTATAATAAGGGAAAATGTCTTAGCCTGTTACAAGATCACCATACATTTTTAAATAGAATCTAAAAGCTTCTCTTAACAGCAGTTTAAAATGCCTGCTCTTTAATACGACTGCAAAATCTGAAGGCAGGTTCTAATGAGAAGACACACACACACACACACACACACACACACACACACACACACACACACACACACACACACACACAATGTGCAGGTGAAACATGAAGCAGTCCATTCAGTCCTGCTGAGGAGGTTTATAGATTGAGAATAGGGCCATTGAGGAGCACTGAGATTCCACTGCACTCACATTACACTGAAGCTGCATGAATAGAAGTTAACTTCCTTCAGAGGTACTAAACAGGGCCCCAGAAACACACACACACACACACACACACACCCCATACCACATCAGCACGGCCCTTCTGTTCTCATTGCTTGGGAATGTGTTGCATGTTCAAGAGGTAATTTCTGGGATATACACAACACACACACACACACACACACACACACACACACACACACAACAACAACACACACACTGCCTGAAGATTAATATCTAAAGTGAGAAGCATTTCCAGTGAAACAGGGTCATATCAATTGGCACCATCAAGTACTTTTATGTTTCACTATTCATACACCCACCCACCTACACACACACACACACACACACAAACAATGAGACTCAAAACAATTATGCCAGAATGCTGACCTAAAGCCCTTAGGGCTGGTTTTTCACACATTGATTATACCTCAACACTCAACAAAAATACACAGTCAGTGGATATCCCCCACTGAAAACCAGTTTTAATATGACATGAATTACAGTGAAACTTTTTTAAAATATTTGTAGGAATATTAAATCAAAGTTACTGACACATCCTGTACTATAGCTGATGTTGATTTTAAGTGGCAGCTTTTCAGAAGAGTGGCACCTGTTTGGCTCCAGATAAATACTGTACTACATTAAACACTCTAAATAATGACTCACAATCAGCAGAGGTGGTGGACTCTGCATATTCAGAGAAACATTTTTAAAGGAGTGATCTGCCTTTAAGTGGTGCTCAGAAATCCATGCCAAACCCCACGGGCCTGCTTTAGTATCAATAACATCAGTAAGATCTATTTCCCTATAATGCCCCCTGCAACAGTGCAGCTAACTCTGTGGGGCAGGCAGTAATGGGAATTCAATCAAACACACATTCAGATGGCAAGGAACTGACGAGAAAAAACAGTCAGTAGCCTTCTAAATCCTCTCTGACAGTGTGACAGGGATCAGTTTGAGCAGCCTCTCGACCTCGTGCCCTTCTCTCTCTGCTCTCTCTTTCTATGTCTCTCTCTGTTTTTTCTCCCTCTCTTCTTCAGTCATGTTTTTTATGTGAGTTTAAAGGAAAAAACAATGTGCTGGCTGGAAATATCAAGACATTCAAATCACATACTTCTACCTTAAATAATATGTAGAATAATTAGTGTCCTAAACCACAGTGAAAAAATAGTGCTTTGAATTTACACATGAAGAACATGCCAAGTGGCTGGACATGAATAAAATATATTACATTAAAGCAATTCTTGTCACAGCTGTCTAAGTGTTGGCTCCTATCATCAGAAGATCATTAGGTCCACAGTCATCTGTAGCAAAAAGTCCAAGAGAGCTTAATTGGGGGGGGGGGGGGGTCCTAGCCTAAGAGTAGATAAATCTGAGAAAATTGGGTAACAAAAAAAACTGGAAAAAATAAGTGAAATATAGCAATTGTGTCTTGTGTTAATGTGACACATTTTATTCTTGTGCAACCAACTGACCGATCTGAATCCATTCATCCATTATCTGACCATTTAATCTTAACCACGGTCGCGGGGGCACTACAGCCTATCCCAGCAGTCACAGGGTGAAAGGCAGAGAAACACCCTGGGCAGGTCATGGGTCCATCAAAGGGCAAAAAAACTGACAAACACTCATGCATGCAATCACTCACTCACTAACTAGAGGCAATTTGACATCTCCAGTTCTGCTGACATGCTTGTGTTTGGACTGTGGGAGGAAACCAGAATACCCGGCAGAAACCCATGCAGACATTGGGAGGACTCCACACAGAAGAGACCCTCAGCCGCCTGGATGGGAATCAAACCCAGGACCTTCTTGCTGTTGCCCCCCGAATCATGATCTGAATCATGAACCGTTTATTTAGAGAGGCAAAGTTCATGAGATTTCAAATGCTTGACACAATTCAAGCATATAATTTTGGTATTATTTAACACTGTAAAAACACTACAGATATGCTGTTTGTATGACATCTGATAGGTGTATATGAATGTATATGAACACTGAGGTGAATTCAAAATTTACCTCTGCAAAACAATTCATACTTTTTCATCATCAAAACTACAAAGTTTAGAGCTTGTCACAGTGATATTACAGCATGTCTGAAAAGTTCCACACTGTTTGTGATGATGTGATAAGTGAGCAAAACAACAGTGTGTTCTAACGTAGCTACAGCATAGTGTGCAATTTTGGACAGAACGACTTTATTAGAACTTCCCATTGTGTTCTGTGCAACTTCACAAAAGACAAAAATAGATGTTCCACTGTCAACACGAGCAAAAGAAATGCAAAAAATAAAACGACAATCCATAAGCCTTTGCTGCGTCCTGAAACTAGCCGTTCTTCAGAATTTTTCTTCAAGACAGGGCTTCAGCATTTCCACTCAAGGTGAGAAGCATTTCAAAGGCAGAACAAAATTCATTCAGAACTGCATTACAGCAGCTCAAAGTGAGACACAAACACTGAAATCATTCATGAAAAATCAATGCACTGCATCTTTCCAATGAGGAGCCCTCATCTAGCTCAGCCTCCAGTGGGCCGCTGCGGTCTCGTGAGTCTCTGCACAGAACATTATATTACAACTGACAGGAAAGTAATTTAATTGCGCTGTTGCCATGACAGCGCAGCGCACCGTTTGGGCCTAATTTGCTGCCAACTGCCAATTGCATCCCAAGGGACTTGGATCCTCATTCTTGACCAAATATCCTACTTTAAAGAAAAACGGCAACAATAATTCTCCAGACTCTCATAAACGCATGTTGAAGGTACACTGCCTGTACATCCAAAAATAAATGCTTTCACTGACATGCTATCATAAAGATCAAATTCTCATCAGTTCAGCATCATGCATTTCACTGTTAATTAACTCCAATATTGTAATCTGATTTTCTATATGACTAATGCATGACCACTGTGCAGCCCTAATAGATCCTAATGGACTGGTTTTACAAAGACAGGGTTAAGATTCTGATTAGATTATAGTCACATAAACCTCTGACTTTTGAAGAGTGTGAAGATCAGCACTGACCGAACAGTCTAAGGGTGTACTCACACTAGGCACGGTTGCCGTGAACCGGGCCCGAGTACGATTGTCCCCCCTCCCCACTCCCCCTCTGGCCTGCACTCACATAGGGTTTC
>JBBPCZ010000001.1:48760051-48771706 GCA_037974445.1 Brycinus macrolepidotus | reverse complement strand
ACACACACACACACACACACATATATGCAACAAGCAAGCTAACACTCCTCAGCATTGAAAAGGCAACATTCAGGGTGGAAATATACATACAGCAAAACACATCACTTTTGGAACATTTTTATTTTCACAGGGCGTGATAGCAGCAATATCCAAAAACATCCCGTAGAGAAAAACAAATGAGCACACCACTTTGAGGTCTCCTGAATTTACTGGATTGAACATATACATCTTTTACATGAACAAAATACATTCACATCAATACAACTGTTGCAAAAGTAAGTAAACTGAAAGACAAAATTGCATATAAGGTTGGGCAAAATGACAAAAACAATACAATACGATACATTTTCACTATATAAAATACATATCACAATACTTAGTTTCTCTGAGAATCGATAGGCAGGAACAGAGCAAGTACACCGGTACGATCACAGTTGAGAACGCTAAACAAAACCTACAAAAACATGAAACACTAATTATGCTCTTTGAAATGAGTTATGCAGTTGGTTGGTGCTGATGATATTCACAAAATACTCAGAATAGAGTATTGGGCCATAATTTATCACGATAATACTAAAATATTATCATTTTGCCCACCCTCACATACATTTTACATTGGATTTATTCTGTTCTGCTTTTACTGTAAATGTAAACTATAAATAATACTCCACTCTACACCTTGAGAATCCTGCACCTACTCATAAAACTGCAGATTTACACCAGAGCACAAACAGGGCTACTGCATAAGGGCCTGTATATAAACTACTGACTCCAAAGTTTGCTTCGTTGGTTAATGCTGCAATAAATTTTTTTTTTTAAAAATCACCAGTATCCTATACATGGCAATGAGAAGGCCCTGGGCTGGCCAGCTCGCAGGAGCGCAGCGCGTTTGAGAGTGGATAATTAAGCGCGCCATTCTGTTATGTAGCCCAAACACCATCTGCCTCACTAAAACATTTGTTTGTGATGAAGTCTGAGGGCTGTGTCAGGGGGCTGATTATCAAGATATTAATTAGCACACTTTTGGAGTATTGTGGAGTAAATCCATTACGTTTCATCAAGCTGATGGTGCATTATTGTTAACAGTACGAAGCATATTTGTGATAAATTAGTGGAGCAGCACCACTAAACAGTGGTCTAATAATCGGACTCGAAATCTGAGCACATTTACATGCAGTACATCATGTGGACACGAGGTCCAGAGAATTAGATTTGAATTGATAATCCTATTCAGCATCTTTATTTCATAATTAAAGGTTACTGTTGTATTTAGAGCTTCTAGAGGGAGCGCACGCCCCGTGAGTAAAGTGAGTAACCACAAAATCTCCCACTGTCCATGTTTACAGAAACAAAGCTGGAGAGTTCTTTGACATGCAAGATATTTAGAGAAAGACGTGCATGTTCAACAAGGAGTCCATGCTCTTCGCTGGCTGAACTCTCAGTTGCTGTGGCATTTACAGAATCCATCGATTTGCCCTCTTTCTGCCTGAAACTGCTCCGAGTTGTCTGTAAATAACACCACGCTCTATAGAACATCCATCATGTCCTCATTTAGGCTATTCACATGCTTAATATCAACATCAAGAGTTACAGAAAACAGAGACTTTTAGCCGACGCGCATTCCCCACAGTCCCAACATCTGAATAACAACGTGCATGGTTCACTGCCAGAAAAAAGAGAGAGCGTTTTTCACACAAAGGCAAGATGCAGGCTGTCCTTATTACGAGCTAACCAGCTGCCAAACTGCCATTTTACTATTCAGCCAAAATACGAGAGCTGTGTTCTAACAATCATGGATCTAAGTGGGAGATGGACGAGTAATGAGCTGTTCGTGTTAGTCTTAAATCATTCTCTCAGCCAGGAGAGCGCTGGAAGAAAAGACACACAAGAAAACCTTACATTCAACATCACACCGCACAGTTTAATCTTTACAACAAAGGCCTAATATCCTCATGGCTGCTCTTTTTGGTACAGAGGTGGATTTTAGATTGGACGTGTGATTTTAGGAAAAGTCCTAATTGGTTCATTAACTTTAAGGTTCTTCAAGGTACATACACATGCAATTTACAGCAATGGTCAATCCATGGAAAGGGTCTTTAGTGCTTCTTCTTTGGTATTAAGGGCCCTATCTGGCACCTTTATTTTGTATTTTCCAATACATTTATCTGTTTCTACTTTATTTATTTAGTTTAGATATGAATTTAATAGGGAAAAAACAGCCATGGATTCCTCTCTCCAACTGAACGGAATAAACAGAGAGAGGAATGTGGTGACGCAACCCTCAGTGCTACTTTGAAAGAGCTGATTGCCAGGGCTTTGTTTACATTTGGCCATCTCCTTAACATCCAAATAATCTTAATGAAGCTCTGAGAAGAGGTTCAGCCAAGTAGACAAGTCAAAATCTCTGTACCTGTTCTGAAACGGCCCTCATGAGCCTGGCCGCGGGTTCCTCCCTTCGCTCTGCTAGAAGGACATCTGTTACTAATTCCACACCACAGTCTCCAAAAGTAACTGACACCCTCGTATCAGAGAGGGCATTTTGTTTTGAGGAGCTGAAGTGCTCTTCGGCCTACGTCAAACTTCCAGCAAGCCTTGACTCATCCAGCGCATGTTTACCTGTGAGAATTCAGGCAGAGGGTGTAGACAGTGCTAACCCCTCCTTAAATAGGCGTCACATGTCGTGCCCCAGCAACTCGTCTGGCAAGTGCTGGCCTCATGCTGGATCTGCTTTAAGGAAGACTGACAGTCTTCTATGTACCAGAGCAGCAATCAAAACAACTAGATGTCGGCCGTTTACATTGGAAAAGCAAACACAGGGCAAAGGAGTTGGTGGCTTTTTATTATTATTCTTTCTGAAAGCCTCAGTCCCTTTAGCGATTCAGGCAAGTTACTTTTGTTGAACCATGTTCAAGATCAAGAAGAACTTTACTGTCATGCCAACTACATACAAGCATACAGCAAAAAGAAACAACATTACTCCAGGGTCTCAGTACAACATACAAGACAGAGGAAGTGTTTACATGACCATATAGCACAAGTGACCAATATACAGAGGCTGTTTACACTTGTATCAACATGCACTCTCAATCATTGGATCCCTTTCGGATTTCACTTGACCGAATGTAAACACATGCAGGATGCATTTTGATCGTATTATGGTCGGCCCACTCAAACCACATTCAGAGGCAGACTGAGACCGATCTCGACCACATTCAACACAAGTGTAATTGTGTTTTCTATATCTGCATACAGTGGCATAATTGGCTGTGTCTGCCGTGTGCTGACTAACAGGTGAGGCTGGTGTTATCCCTAAGCCAGGTGTCTTCTCGCTCTCTTTGCCAAAGAAAGCTCGCAAGTCGAGTTTGTCAATTTGTATGGTAGAGAGGAAAAAAGCAATTGGAATGCAGTAAACTGGAAATGATGGATGTGCTGATGTTCTTTTTACACAAGAAAGTAAAATCAGATAATTTCAACACACTGGGGATGCACTGTAAATGGCATCCTGCTAAAGTACATCCACATAAGATCAAATACATGTTAAAGACAATGACATACAATATTAAATACAATAAAACTACACTTAAGCTGAGACAAGTCAGCAATGATTTCAGGCTCAAAAAGCATTTTTTTTGGACATTTTTGGAAAATTTTGTAGCATTTTGTAAAATGTATTAACTTTATTAAAGGTTTAGCTCCACCACACTTGGCACAATCTCTGAAATACCATCTCATATATTATTAAAACAGCTTCCTTGTTTCCTGAACAATATAAATCTGTGTATTTCTTTTGAACTAAAGGTAATGCAGTTCTGAGACTTTTCTCAAAATCAGCTTTCTCTTCCATCAGTTTGTTAGTCAAACAACCCCACTGGGGTTGAGCATATTTTCTGAGTGGATGTAACTCTTTTTTTTTCTTTTTCTTTTTTTTTGGAGTTTTTTTTCTACATCATTTGAGCACTGCAGCTGCCCCTTTACATCATGTGAACATTTCATTATGAACGGACCAATGAAAATGGACTAAAATCTTATTATATTAACCAACATGAAAAGTTGTTGCCTTCTCTTGTAAAGTTACAACAATATCAGCCCAGCCATTTCCAGGCTTGGTCTCAGCTCCAAATGGAAATTTATATTCTGTTTATTTAAAAAAAAAAAAAAAAAAAAAAAGGAGCAAGGATCAAAGATCATGCTGAATCACAACAAAACTCACTGCCTATTTCATCTCCACAGAGTGACTCCAGGTAGCCACTTCATGCTCTTCAAAGTCCAAACCGAGTCTCAAAGAGTCGTCAGAACAGCGTTGCATCCGTTCCACATTCAAAACGGGCCCAATTACATTAAAAAATGATCAAATGACTTTAATCACTATTAAAAAAAACCCAACATGCTGTGTCTACCACTTCATCCGAGTGCATTGAAAATCCAGTCTTTAATCACAGCTAGACTGTCAGCATACTGTTGCCATATTTGTTCTGTGTGCGTGTGTGTGTGCATGCAGACAGAATTTGTATGCTCAAAGCCAAGCACTGAGTAAGAGTTTCCACAGCCTAACAGGGTTACCGTACAGTGGTGCGTGTTCACAAAGATGATTTATGATTGGTTTTTTTTCATTAATCCACCAAACTGTATTTAATCAGTGCAGGAACCCTGCCCACATGATGCATACCATCACTGTCTCCACGCAGGATTACTTTGCTGCCTGTACATACAACCACAAGGAAAAGTGTGCACAAATTTATATTCTCCCTCCCTCGCTCTCTCCGTCAGTGCTCTCTTGAAAGGTGCAGTTTCTAATCTGGTAGACTGGTAGAAGTCAATAGCAAAGGAGTGCTTCACAGGGTATTGTAATGCTGACTGATCCGGCAGCGTTAGCTCACACAGAGTTGAGAGAGTAATATGATGCATGAAGCCTGGCTCTCTCTGGACTATACACACCCCCGGCCCTCGGCCTCACGACCAGTGCAGAACGAATGAGGTGAGAGGGGATGGCAGCTAAAGTGAACACAGCTGGGATATCAGTGAGCTCTTGGCAGACCAGGGCTTCACTTTTATCTGGGTTTGTTTCTTCACTCTCCTCATTCTCAGGCCTAGACCCAGGCTCTGTAAGGGGCACTGGCGCTTTGGGGCTGGAGAATCACCAGCATTTCAGCCTTCATCTAAACCAAGTGTAGCAGTATAATCTGTAAAATGAATCAGTGGGTATTAATAGGCAGTTGTATATCATTATTAGACCACATAATAGCTATTATATTAATGTATTTTATTGTATTTTCTACTTTGTTGACTTACTTCAAACTAAATAAAACATAGATTAAGCTACAAATTGTTCACAAATCAAATTGAGGTATACAGTATAAATTCAGCTCAGTCAATTCTATTAGAGGTATGTTTTACAACAGATCCATTTGAGCAATCATAAACCAACCATTCAAGCAACTTATATAACATGCACTATACGTACATTCAGTTATATTGCATTATATTTTTAACTGTATGTTATCCAGTTAGATACCTTCACCCAGATGCAAGGCTGAATTAAATAAATTAAATTCTTGCTTCTAATATACAAGTCTGCCTGCTTAAAATGTAGAGCTATACTTCAGTTGAACTCAATTAAAGTCAACGTATTTTCTTATAACAATTTCTTATAACAATCTCATATCAGCTTTCCATAAATGTAGGTCCAACCTTCTAATGAGTACCCCTAAAGGAGATTCAAAAGGAACAACTCCCTAAGGGCATGAGGACAAAACACTCAGAGGCACCATAACTCAAAATAAAAACCCTCCAAGAGCATGAGAAAGAACTGCTTAGAGGATCCATAACTCAAAGGAAAACTCTCTAAGAGAAGAAGGAAGAACTACTCAGAGAAACCATAACTGAAAAAGATAAACCTTCTATGAGCTTCTAGAGCTTCTTTCTCTAAGAGGAAGAAGAGGAACCAAGACCCAGAAGGACAGCCTGTGAAAGGAACCAGGATTTAGAAGGAGGCAGCACCCAGAAACACTATATGAATACAATCTGGGAAGGATCTGTTTGCAAATTGCTGACTGGCACCTACCAGCTTTCATGCGTTATTAGTAATATTTGCATTTTTGTGTCATGTATTCCTTTACACACATGACAACAGATTTCAAAATGCCCTCTAATCACCTCTTAGTGACTTGTCACTGCACGAAAGCTGTCATGGATTAAGGTGAGGAGATCCTGCAAAATGGTGTTTTACAGTAAGCAGATCATATTGAGTGTTCCACCTAACAACTGAGGGCTCATTATAGCTGAGACAAAAAAACCCTGATAGTGTCTGCAACTGCATATATTTTCGCCTTAGATGCCATTAGGCTAGATTACGGCTCTTTTGTGCTGCTTGAGATGCAAACCCTAATCCCCGCTCTATACACTGCTTGCTGTTGCCTAGGAGGAGAGAAGGTGCAGACTAGCTGCCGCAGCAACTGTGTCACCACGGTTACCCAGAGGCACACGGGCGTCCGTTTCCATGGCAACGGAGGCGGCTGGGTCAGAGTGACAAGCTCTGTTAATTCTTTCACCCATGAACGTCAAGGGACCACCACCATTTGTCTTCATTTCCATTGGTCTTTGACACAGTATTAAGAATATTATTTTTGTTCCAACCTTTGAGTTATTATCCCCATTTTTTTCCCTTTCTGAGCGGTAAAGAGAGGCACAAATTGAAGAAAATCCTATAAATAAATGCCATAATGGCTTTCCATAAAGGCACACTGCTGTACATGCCTGCAGATTCTACAGGCTTTCTAATGTAATCATGCAAAATACATCTCCATCCTATCTCGCTTTCCCCTGTCTCGCTGTAGCAGCTAATCATATCCTCAAGGCCGAGTACCAGGTAAAGAGGTAAGGTCATTTTCTCTATAAAGAACACCTGACCTCCCCATGCCATTTAACTCATGTCCCTCCTGCTCCAGGCACACGATAAGTGTCCAGTGTAACATGCTGTTGAAGCAGGCTGTGCAGTGCCAGAGGCATTACGGACAGCAGGACAATAAAGGCTTTGTAGTCTCTGCTTCTGTATATAAGAAGTGAATTAAAGGGAGACCTTGGATTGAAGGACGCTGATAGGGTCAGTGCATTGTGTATAATGACCTTTACAACACATACCGTGTCTTTATTACTGTGCTGATCAAATACTAACCTTTACCTCCTCTGTGTGCTGTAATGGCTCTTACAGCATAAATCCAGTGAGTCCGTAAATATATATACACAAGCACACCAAAGATTTGATCTTTGTCTAGACTGCTAGTCTAAATAACAAATGAGCCGGTAAACGACACAATTTCTGCTTTCATGGTTAGGCTAAAGTCTTAGCTGACCTAAGCTAAGGGAGATTAAAGCATGCAGTCCAGGCCAATATTGCCCAGACTGTTCAAGATAAAGGCCTTTACACGCCAGGCACAATTTATTGATTTATTCAAACATCAAAAAATTGACCAAAGCACTCATGATAACTTGCACAAAAAATTTTGTTTTTCAGATGGCAAAAATGCAACACTGTTTTATCCGGTTTAATTTTTTTTGCAAACTTTCACAAGTGACTTCAATTCAGTGGTCAATCAATGTTGTCCCTGGTGTTGGCATAGCAACAACAAAGCTGATAGATCAGCTGTGTCCCAGCAACTGGAACTTTTTCATAAAGCTCAAAAGGACCAGTTTGGCCTCTGCCTTGTGACGGATGGTGTTAGGATCTCCAAAAGCATCTCCTTGGAGTTTCAGCTCCTGAATGTAGTGGTGAAATTCTTCGTGCCCCTTTCACTTTTCCAAATTTGAAGGAAGCCTATCAAACGTCACCTTTTTTTTAGGAGCAAAGAATGTCTTTTTGCACCTGAACACATCCATCCTGTTTGTTCATTTTTGTTATAGTGTGAATTGCTTACAACTTACATTGCATCTGGTGTATAACTCCACCAAATGATGTGAAACAGTATGTGCGAATATTTCACATTTTCATGTCGTTTAATCATGAAATGTGTAATGGTCTTAAAGTTTTGTTTATATCTGGTCATTTTATGTGTTTTGAGGATTATATCTGGACAGGGCTTAACCACATCAACATGCAGGTGTAGACGCACAGGTGGTCTGAGATGCATTTTTTGAGTTGTACAGGAAAGCAAGGAACGAGAGAGGCAAAAAAAATCCTGTACCTTCATTAAATACGCAGGATTCACTTTTTTTATTGGTTCCGCTGTTCTGCTGAGTTTGACAGTCAGCCTGTTCAGGCTTATCATTCTTAAAAGTAAAAGTACCAAGTGATTCCACAAAACAGAACAACTTTTGGCCCCCAAAAGAGCCTTTTAAATTTCTTTCAATGGAATATTGCAAAGGAAGATCCCTTAAATTGTAAAAGAACCTTAGCATTATGTGAAACATCTTTAAATCTCTAAAATGTTCTTCACGCTTCTTCAAATGTCTTCTCTGAACTAGGCTCTTTAGGGAAGCAACAGTGGTTCATTTATAGCATTACTCAGAGAACTTAATGGTGTGTGTGGTTAGGAAGAGTGGATTTTTGTGGCCTGAGCTTACTGACCTAACAAAACAGTGGTAAGGCATCGCCCTAGTAGATTAAAAGGGATGGGTCAAATGCCTGCTCATTAAATGCTGTTCTGGTAACCATGACGGGAAGTTCATTCATATGTAAACTTGGCTGTGTCATCCAAGAGACATTTCCCAAGACCCAATTTTACACATATTTTTCTAAAATTCTAATTATGGTAAAAATTACATTAATATTCTTAGATTTATTATCAAACAAAAATATGTATTTTTACATTACGACCTGAAAGTTTAGAATATGCACTTTCTGCAAAACTGTAGTAAAGTCAGAATAAACCAGCATGCGTATAAACTGAGCTCATCTTCCATGCAGCTCATATACATGTCCTGGTTTCTTACTGGACTAATTAAGAACGTGGACTATAGTATGCATGCAAACTGCTGACATACTGTTTAAGCATCTAAGATGGTGAGATGTTATCCACACAACCTCCTGGCAGACCACCCCTAACCACCACCACCACCACACACACACACACACCCCCTGCTTGACATTACACTCCAATTCTCTAACAATTCCGGTCCCGTAGGTTTATATCTTTGTTGTAAACTGGCTCTGTGAGAGATTGAGACAGGCCCCAGCAGCCGGGTTGGGTTGAGGTATAACATTTCACTGAAGGTCAGTGAGCATAGTGTGATGTGAAATCCAACAGCTTTATCTTTCGACTAGAAACTGGCCTTCTCCCCATGAATGCCACTGCGCGGCTAGCACCCCGGCTAATACAGCCAGCCAGCCATGCATGACAGAGGAAACAAATGTAATCCCAGTTACAGAGGCACCGGCGAGCCAGACTGGGCCTCTGTGAGCGGACAAACGTCTGTTTTTATATTTATGGTGCCACACAGTACATAAAAACACATGTATGGGTGCGTGCACGCACACACACACACGCGCACACGCGCACACACACACACACACTGCACATACAGTAGAATAAGCTACTCTTAAAAAGTTACTGATAGTAGCATGATGTAATTTTAATCATTTATCACTCCTACAGCTTAATAAAAGTGCAAATTCTAAACTTTTAATGCATACACATTCGTGGTTGTGAGTAAAAAAGGTGCTTCAAATTTGATAAAGTTCTCACATGCACACAGTCATGCTTTTATGAAAAAAAATATTTATATTTTTGCCTTTATTGTCTTTTCTTGACATTGAAACTAAATAAAAAATTCAAAAGTGCAGACCTGTTGATACAAATAAATTTAATGCATAACTTGCTGTGCACTTCCATACATCATTATGTAATTACATTTGAATAGTAAAGCCAAGAAAAAAACTCTCAACTTCTAAAGGCTGCATACACAAGTAACACCAGCTCACGGAGCCTGCATGACTGAACAAGTTGTGAGCGTCAGTGCAGGACCTAGGGAGAGCACCCAGGAGACACCAAATTGAATTTGGCTGTGTATCAGTGGCAGGGGAAACCCAGTTAAGAGCCGAATCCATAGTTGCACGGCCTCAAGGGGAAAGGGCACTTAATGAAAATTAAGACACTGCTCCCAACTCATTCAATTCATCTGAAGCGGGACATAGTCTGCGACTAGGCTGGACATGCTGAAACCTGGAGGCAGGTTTAGAAATCTCTCCGTTCACTCAGCCTTCTGTACACTCTAAAAAGTAAAGGCCTTTGGCTTGAACATATGGTTCTAGGAGGAAACCTTAAATCAATATAGAACCTTCATGTTATACAGAAGTTCTCCACACTTCTAAAAGGTTCTATACAGTACTATCAATTGAAAAGGCTCTTTAGGGCAGCAACTCTCAAACTGGCCCTTAGAGATCCCTAGTCAGTTCAGATTTTTGCTCCAACCTAACTTGCGACACATAAGCATAGAGCAATACGGGGTCCCTGCGGACTGTTTTAGGGAACCAGCAGTAGTTCTTATATAGTATTGCCCAAAAGAACCCGTAGCATCTTTATTTGTAAGACTGTAACATGGGCAGTATAAAGGCTGGTCTCTTACAGTCCCCAGTGTCTCCATTCGCTTGACTTTTTCCCCATCTACTATGAAGAAAGGAGCATGGGACCACCGCTTTACATCTAATAGGTACAAACTGTCTCGGTGTGCGACGTGTTTCATTAGTAAACAGCACTCGAGACGCCAGCGTGTACAATAACATTTAACAACGCAATTAATGGTGTTCCACGCGGGCGGGGGCTGAAGTCTCCAGTGCACTGAAGACTATAACTGTTCCAGTCTGACTGCCTTTGGGAGGCTGCACGAGGAACACTCATTATGAGAGAGAGAGAGAGAGAGATACAGAGACAGAGAGAGAGAGACAGAAAGACAAAGAGAGAAAGACAGACAGAGAGAGAGAGAGAAAGAGAGCGAGAGAGAGAGAGAGACAGAGAGAGAGAGAGAAAGACAGAGAGAGAGAGAGAAACACCTGTGATGCAGGGCAGGCCAACACTAGGGACTGAAAAAGTGTGGTAGCTCATGCTCAAGTACACACATGATCAGGAATATCACTATTATTACTGAACTCATTATACTTTCTCTGTGTACGTGATTACTGGTGCTCAGTTTGAAGAGTAATACTGTCATTTTTCTACACTACTCATATGTAATTACACAGGTACCCAACTTACATTCAGATTTTTTTTTATGTATTTCAGGGTTAACAAACATCAAACAAAAGAGAAAAATGTAAAGCAAGACATTACACAAAAAATGTTAAATTAAAATCATAATGAAATACCTCCTGTTTTACTTATAAACACAGACAATATGGATTGAAAGTTTTGAATCTCTGCTTTTTTTCCTTCTCTCAGTCTGAGAAGAGGATGACACACACACACACACACACACACACACACACACACACACACACACAGCATGTTAAAAAGTAACAATATCCATCCCGAAGCATAAGCATTAATACCATTTACCTGGTCTTTGATCTACATCTTGGATGTCTTCTCAGAGTCGGTAAAGGGAAGTAAGCTGGGCGCCTGTTTGATGTGTGTGTGTATGTACATATATATATATATATATATTAGGGGTGGGAATTTAACGCGTTAATTGCGATTAATTAATTTGAAAAAAAATAATGCGTTAAAA
>JBBPCZ010000001.1:48742027-48752366 GCA_037974445.1 Brycinus macrolepidotus | reverse complement strand
TGCATGATGATTGGAGGAACTGTCTAAAGGGCGGAACCCCTTTTTGATTGACAGCATGTTTTAAATTTACACCGGTAGTTTGGAGCGATTCACGCTCAGTCCCAACGGATCTGCAAGAGAAGTCGTGAGACAAACTGCTGCACCTAGAGCGTTATTTACTGGTGATATGAACCATTTCCATTTGTACATGTAATCCTTTAAATAAAAACGTAATTACAGCGTTCTTGAGTTTGCTCCTTGTTTCATATCATTAAAGGAGCTCTTGGGAGGGGAAACCAGCCAGCTAGCAAGCTGTGCATGATATTGTTGACCTGCTTTTGGCAAAGCCATTTAATAATCTTCCCTACGACAAGAGACTCAAAATTAAACAGCAGGGCAGACCAACGCCCAAGACTGATTTGGTGCAAAATCAGTCTTTTCGGTTCTCCTAGTATGAGCAGGTGAACTGGCTGACTGGAAGTGTTAAGTTGTCTGGACGGGGTCGTTGAACATGCAATCAGTGAAGGTCTTCACATTCAGGTGGCAAAACATAATGAAACAGTCAAAAAACAAAAAAGAGTCTTTCTGAACCGTCTAATTGATGTGACTTCCTTGCTGGCATTCAGGGGGCATGATGGGAGCAGTGAATCAGCAAATACTGGGAATTACAGGGAATTTACAGAAACATTCGCTAAATATGACTCTGTCTAGGCCACACAATTTCAGTCATCAGCTGTGGTTTCTGGTATGTCCCACTCAGTCCAGAATGACTTGATCTCTGCTCTTGCAGCCACTGTTTCTGATCATATCAAAGGTAAATTCTGCTCCCTTTATAGCATGGGAGGTGAATGAAGTACGACAGGGTCACAAACCATTTTCTGAAAAAGGAACGGAGGGCAGAATTTACGTACAAATAACGTAACGAATTTCATGATGTAGACCTAAAATGAGCTTCCCCTGTTTGAAAGACTAGCAGCCGCCACTGAAATAAAGGTGATAGTTTTGGAGGGTGTTAAAATATGTGTAAACATGTATAAATCCCAAAGATACAAAGAAAAAACAAACAAAGAACATCTCAGCTTTACTGAAGAAAGCCTGAAGGAGATTAACACCAAGTGATGGAACATCTTGCAGAAGAATGGTGTTGTCAAGACTTGACTTTTAGGAACTCATTCAACAGCAAATACCACATTGTTGTTTTTGACAGACTGCCATGATTTAAAGCAGTTGTTTGTTCATTTGGAACCTCGTCGCATTTCGAAACACAAGCTGTTACAAAATGGAGGTGTTGCTGAGGTGTTCCCAGTAATTTGTGGTTTAGTTTGCATTTTGATTTTGAGTTTTGGACTCAAGTTTCGGAAAGAAAAAAAGAGATGTGGACAGACTGCTGTTTTTATGAAACTGACATTTATTCGCCATTTATAACTGCTCTATTTCAAATGATTTACTGCAAACGCACAAACCATCTCATGTACAGTCGGGGCTAATGTACACTGTAGCAGCAGCGAGAGAAGTTTTACAACCAGTTCAGAGTCCAAATGCCTCCAACAGACGAGAACAGAGTGTGAACAGGTTCAACCAGTTAGTGAAAGTGTGTCAGGCAGCAAAATTAACCAGAGTAACTAACCAGCTTTAAGTTGGTCCATCCATACTAATAGCGGTTTAAGTTCTCAGAGATGGACCAGCCTGTCTCTCATTCAGAGACACTTTTAGTGTTGAACCTTCCTGCGAACTGAACAGAAACCATCGTCAGGAATGTGACTATGTTTTTGAGAATGACTGTGAGAATAAATAAATCCAGAACCCTTTGAGTGAGGCCTCACGGAATCCACATGCACGCAGTGTTCGCTCCAAAAGCATGAATTTTCACAGATTGGAAAAATGAAAAAAAATTCAACATTTTCAGGTGTGGAACATCTTGTCAAAAATAAAAAAGAAGAAGAAAATCAAATAAATCTGAAGAACTTGCAAAACCAATGATGACAGTTCAGAGCTAAGCGGTTAAAATGTCCACCAATATACTAACACCAGTCGTTTTGGGGTCTTCACCTTCCCAGGAGGGTCTGGCTATTAAGCCAGCTTTGCGGATTTCTGACTACAGAACCTTGGCAACCGTCTCGACAGAACACACACACACACACACACACACACTCAGCAGTTGCTATCAACCGGCTTAGCCCCTCGATGTCCTCCTCTTTAGCAGAGAACATCTAATCACATTTTCCATTCACAGAGAAAATAATAGTGTGTGTGTGTGTGTGTGTGTTTCTGAAAAGTGACTAATAATAAACATACTATATCTCTAAGCTAAAAATAATTCGAGTCAGGACCATCACAGCTGCAGACTTTCTCATTAGGATGGAAAGCAGCATCAAAGAGAGGTTCACCCCTCATTAAATGACACATTGAGTTGATTTTCTAAGTGAAACAATTTGTTTAGCTTCAGAATTGAACATATTAGAAAAAATGTATAGAAAACGTGCCATCATTTTCGCACATTTTATGTTTTATTTTTATTCTCCAATATGTTAAAGAGAGCAAATGAACAGTAACTGTGTTAAAATGTGCAGACGTGTGTCTCTGTAGGGGATGTGGACTTATTTTTACTTAGAAAATCAACAAAACGTGTTTTGACTGGGGCGCCAAAACGTTTGCACAACACAAAAAAACAAACAAAAAAAAAACACTTTGGTTTGAATGGTGTAGAGCTTATATGGATCAGTGCAAGACCACAGAATGAGATCTGAGTGGTACAAGGTAAAAAAAAAAAAAAAAAAAAAAATTCAACTGATTTCGAACATTTCTGTCTCATTAAACGGGTCAGATAAAGTGGGTTTGGTGTAAAATGCTGCATTTTAGAGAAACTTTCTGAGTCTGAACTGTTCACAGTGGTGGTAAATGGAACCAGACCTCTGAAAGCTCCATCACTGTAGTTTGTTACACAAAACGGCTATGAATACACTCCCTGATGCCTGAAACATTGTGTCACAATAGTGTTGAGAAGGTTTTGGCCTAAAATGTGTATTTTAATTATTTCAGGGTGGAGGGAGACACGCAGGGCGTTGCAAAGCAAAGCAGTCCCCAAAGAAAACAGATTTTTCCAGATTTTCCACTATTTTACCATCATCAGAATCACATACAAGCACTCAGAAGACACATGGAGGTTCACTGGTGGGTTTTGGAGAGTGAATTAAATAAAATGGTTATATTTATGTTGTCAGGACTCCTGGTTCCATTCACCACCAGTCAGTGAGTGTCTCTACAATAAACCAGTTCACACCAGGCCCACTCAGAATGACTTTGTTTACATCTCAAACACTTAATAATTAAAAATTCATATTAAAAGTACTACATTTGTATGAAATTACTGTGTTTGCTACATGTGTTTTGTATTTAAATGGTTAAAATAAGTCTATGACTGATGACAGTAGGTATCTGAATAATGAAACCCATATAAAAACGCTTAGCTTAGACTGGATCAAACTGGAATATGGCATATTTCAAGTCATATTAAATAAGAATTATTTTCCATGTTGTGCTGTAAAGACAAAAATAGTCCAAAAATAACCAAATATACCCAAGATTTAGCAATGGATGAAAGTTAGCAGCCACCAGTTAGCATGATCTCATTTGTATGCATTCATTGTTAGCATTGTTAGCATTTTGGGACCAGCTATTCCTAAGATTAATGTTAATCCAGTCAGGATGTTTCTCTTATTATTACCTCTGTACAGTGTTCAGGGTCAAAAAGGTCACTAATAGCTAGCACAGGGGTGGACGATATGGCAAAAACGTAGTAACATGATGAGCTCTGCTAAAGTTTGATCAGTTGGAAGGGACAAAAAAGAAGTGTTTTTAAAACCATGTCTAAAAATACTATCAAAAACTATGAATACAGTGGTTTTTTTGTCCAACATTTCAGACACCACACTGCACTAAACCAAGTTAAACAGGCCTAATTATGCGTGTCAGTGTTCTTTCAGTCCTGACCATATCCACAATATGCTCAGAAAAGACTACTGTAATTTGATGTCATTTGTAACAAAAAGTATCACCATATTGCCCACCACTACCTGCACAAGTTTCAGTTTATCAGATTTCTTGTGTTCAGCCTTTCTCTGTAAAGCATTTAGCGTTGTGACAACTGGTTTTGCACACTTAGCACTCAAGGTAGTGGTGTATGGGCCCTTATACTGGTATTAATACCAGTATGTGAAAGTGGAATACCCCTACATTAAAAGTAAGTCCCCAGTAACGACTGCAAACTGAAAATAACAAAACACCAGTTCAGGAAAATGGAAAAAAATTCACATTCAAGGCAGAAGAATAGAAGTCAACGCTGTATGATAAATGTGCCAAGGACAGATTAGACTTTAACGAGGACATTCCGAGAACCTTAAGCTGGTCAAGGTGGCCTGGGGCTTTTTTCTCATTCCAGAAAACAGTTAGACTTGACCTTTTTTCTTGATTCTAAAAAAAAGCCCCCCAATGAAGCAGTCACAGCGACGACCGGTGCTAATGTACAGCCTAAGGCATTTCAGCCATGTAAGCAATGTGTCTTCTGACTGGTTAAACATTAGCAGGAAGGCATTAGCAGGTAAAGTAGGCATCTCTAATGGCACCTGCGAAAAGGGTCGATGATCCTGAACGCTCTTGTTGCTTTATGAGCTCTAGAGTTTACTCTGTGACATCACTGTCCATTTACAGTCAGTTAATATGGCAATGATCTACCTTGTGTTAAGTTACATTCTCAGCCTGTTACCCACACAAAAGTCTTTCAAATGCTTTAAGCTACACGTTTGTTTGGCAAGAAACTGATCCGCACACCTGAAACAGAAAGAACTGCATCTGAACATAACAGAAGGATCCCCAATAGCCCTGGGGAGGGGCGCAGAAACTTCCAGTAAAGGCAACTGACGGTAACACACCGTTCCAAGTCATTTCAAGTTTCCACTGAGAAGGAAGACGCATCGGTTTCATTTTCTTAGTCTCAAACTGAGATGCTTTTCCTTTTTTGTCGTCGTTGGACGTGATGTAAGCTTCTCTGGGCAGAAGGAGTCTCAGATCGCAGGGAGGGGTGCACATTTTTCCCCCTTTACACAAACTGGCACGACACCAAGGTGATGTCATTGCATCACGGAGAGAGAGAAGGTCATTTTTCTTCTTCTGGAGTTAATCTCTCAACTAAAACCGATCCAAGCTGAGCGCAAACATACGCAGTATGCCTGTAATAGCGGTCCAAGCAGTGCTGAAAAGACTGTTTTGCATAAAAAGGGTAGTGTAGGACTCAGCAGATGGGGAAAAAGAGACAGAACCTTAAGGGAGTTCCAACTCACACCTCTGGTGTGAATTAGGGCTGGAGGATGCTGGTAAAATACCAGTGATGATGCTTGTGATAGTGATATGCCTTGCATGTAGGACTGGCCAGAATAATTTAAGTCCTCGATTATTATTTCATGACATCTATATTCGTTTCTCTATTTAATATTTAGGAGTTTGCCGCTGCAGTCTTTGGGAGCTGGTAACTCGACTGCAAATATTAAATCTAAGGGTTTGACACTTAATAAACATTAACCATCAGATTAACAAAATGCTAAACAATATTTTAAACAGAGTGACAAGCTAGAAAAACTCCTAATCAAGACTTCGTGGGCTTTGTAGACTGTGCCATGATTTACTTTGGTATAGCCATGGCAACGTAAAGAACCCCATGGCAGCAGCCTTAAGGCTTTTATTTTCTGGCAGAAGTTGGATTTTGAATTTATGAGGGATGTCAGCTTATAGAGGTAAACTTATGTTCCACAGGAAGTGGCCAAGATATCCAGGGTGATTAGTGTTAGTGACTCAAGTACGAATTTGGCCAATCATCGGAGCATTTGAAAAAAACAGTATAACAAATCATTCAACAAATCGACAACAAATCATTAAAGCAGCTTGAGCACATTTCTGAGTCAGACTGGCTTATAAACAACACAGGAAGAACTTCGTAAGCCATAATATGATGCATTGATCTGTCATAAATTAGGCACTGCAGACACATTTTTAAATAAAAAATTGAATGACAAGAAACATGATCTGTGTAAAAGGTGTTATTCAATTGTAATCTTGTACTTTATAATACTGAAGGATCCAATAAACTTAAAATGGAAACATTAAAATATAAATGCGAGACACATTTTCAGCCACTCCCTTTTTTTGTTGAAAAATGTACGGAATCTATACACAACTGTAGCGAATCGAATTATGAAATCTTTGAATTGTTACACTCTCAGTAAGCATAGTTAAGTACCGCTTAGTAGGCCAATGGGTATGTTTAGAATGATGAACATACTTAAAATTTAAAATTGAAAACAATATTATTGTTTTCAAGGGTAACTTTGAGAACTGGAATTGGAGTACTCATGCGGAAACAACAATGAATATTCAAAGCTTGTAAACTGTTGTTTGGGCCAGCCGTACTTGCAAGACATTAAAAATTGCACTGGTGAACATTTGATGTGATGTGATTAAAGGCAGCACTATTTTTGACAAAAATGATTTGTTGGAAAATACGAATGCCTTGATTCATCCAACCATCCAAAACATTTCAGGATGGCTCAAACCAATCATTGTATTGGAAGCATTGTGATTGTAATAATGATTAACGAACAATATATTGTGCAGTTCTCATGTTAATCTCTCCTTTGCAAGGCACAGAGAAAGAAAGGAAATAGGGGCAAACGTTTCTCCACAGCCCTGGAGGCTCCCACAGTGAGTGCTTTCAAGGACAAAACAGTGTAGAAACTGAGAAGTTACAGTTCGAGCCAGCACCCGTCACCTAGCAGTTCAATTAGAAGACACAGAGAGAGAACGTTGGAACTGGAAGATTGTACTGAGGGAAAGCAGTGCTTCATCACTCTCTTCTCGCTCAGGTGGAGATCTTTTGTTGTCCTCTGGCTGTCCACAATCTACAGGACTTCCTCCAGGAGGGACAGCCTGAGACCTTGTGACCTGCCGGGAAGTAATGGCAATTGTTTTTTCCCTCTCTCCCAGCACTGCAGCGTCCAGAGAATGAAAGGAAAAACGTTTCTCAGTAGCCTTGAACCCTCCTACTGTATTTTCAGAGCCAAAACTGAAAGCTTAATGTTCAGTCCAGCACCCATGTGATCCAGCAGTTTAATAAGAAGATAGAGTTAGAAGCAGGGGCATTTCTGAAGGTTCTGTGCAAATGTAATCTCTGTGAGTAAGAAGAGCCTCCACTAATTGTGTTACGGAGGCAAAATAGTGTATTTCCTCTGTCATGCTCATTTACGTTGACACTTATGACCTAGAAATTCAAAATATTTTTTTTGTGTTCAGGACTACCTGCACCTGGAGGTAATCAGTTCCACTGTTCCTCCAGCTGTAACCCCCCACCTTAGAAGAATGTATCTGAAAGCGAATGAGTGCGGTAGTTCATTGTCTCTCTCAGGTGTAAATCTCTTGTCGTCCGTTGGCTGTAAATCCTCCGTTGATTCCTCCTATCCTCTGACCGTCCATGATCTGCAAGACCTCCTCCAGAATGGACGGCCCTAGGTCCAGGTGCAAGGAGAGGAGGGATCCTGCATGAGAAAGATATGGACGTTCTTCGTCCTCACTTTCATCCCTCCCTCGTTTCTCCTCCTCCTTGCCGTGTGAGCGAGCCTTGGGGTTTGGGGAAGCAGGAAGCGAGGCGTGAGGTGACTCCAGGTGCAGTCTGGGGGGTTTGGGAGGCGGGGCAAGAGACGCAGAGGTTGCTGTCGTTGTCGTTGCCATGGTGTGAGAGCGGGTGGTGACGGTCGCAGCAGCAGTGGAGGTCGTGGGGGGCTGGGCCGGCAGGGTGAGCGCCTGCACTCCTCCGATGACGGGAAGTGACAGTGCATTCTTCAGCAGCGGAGAGCTCTCATTGGCCGGCGGGTGGCTGGCGCTCACGCTGGCTGTTCGGTTGAACTGGAATGGGCCCTGGTGACCCTGTTGCCCAGGCAACAGGTGAAACTTGCCCTGAAGGAAGGAGAGGTCGCCGAAGAGGTCGTCGGCACCGCCCCCGCTGCCGATGTGGATGGTGTGGCGGAAGTCTCCGAGCGGAGGGCTGATCATGTCGGACGACAGCAGGTCCCTCAGCTTCTCCTTCTTTCCTTTACGACTCCGCCGCTTCAGGTAGATGGGAGCCTTGGTGGACATTTCTGACGTCCGCCGTTGCCCAGAGCAACACAGAGACAAGTCCTGCAACAGCGTGGATGGAGGGAAAGAGAGGGAACAAAGGGGACCGATATGAAGGAGAAGAGAACAGACAACAACAGGAGAAGAAGAAGAACAGAATAAAGTTGTCCAGCTGTTGAGACGCACTAAAGCTTTAGGGTAGTGTCTCTGCGGCAAGTTTGTTCCAAGAATTTCCAGTCAACAGCAGAAAATATTCCAAACCAGACACAGTTCCCAACCTTCAGGACTTCACTCCATTCTGCCTACAAGAAAGAGAGAAAAGAGAGAGAGAGAGAGACAAACATTAGCATATATACTCTAATGGACAACAATCACACTCCAGTGTAAAAAAAATATTCCTCATGGAGACGTCAGATTCTCTAAATAATGTCCATGCATCCATGTGGTCTACCCCCTTCCTTGCACTGTTATTTATATCTTCAATCTCTTCGTTTATTTACACCTCAAACCGAGGAGCCAGAACTCCAAAAAAGTAAACAGGCAACGGCCCAGCGGTAAAGAGGGAAAAAGGCCAGTTCCTTGCTTATACAACAGAGGATCCTTTAGGGCAGATTTCATTAGCTATTCCACAAACAGGCTCTCACTTGCATCAGAACAAATGGAAAAAAAAAAAGATAAAGATGGGTTTTAATAAGCGGAGGACAAGGAAAATAAATCAGTCATGTGAAGCTGTGTGGTTTTAGATAATCACTGTTTGTTAATGTTGGCAGAGAAGTCTTGGGGGTCTTGGTGAGTGTCATGTCTTCGTGGCTGATGAGATTAGTGGGCTGGATCAAACCGGAATGAGTGTCTCTCACTGGAATGTGGGGCTGCGACTGATGATTATTTCTATAACCAAGTAATCAATAGACTATTACTTGATTAATGATGTTACTCAACTGTTATTTGCTAAATTGCAGTTCAAACCATTGTGCCTTCTTGAGTTCTCATTTTGTTGTAGTCGTGACAAATTGTTCATAGGTGTGCATGTGTGCGTGTGTGTGTTTGTATGTGCGTGCCCTGTGATGGACTGGCGACCTGCGACCTGTCCAGGGTGTTGGATGGATGGGTGAATGGATAAATGAGTGGATATATAGATGGATGGATGGATGGATTTATAGATGGATGGATGGATGGATAAATGGGTGGATTTATAGATGGATGGGTGGATGGATGGATGATGGATGGATGACAGATGGGTAAATGGATGGATGAATGGATGGATGGATGGGTGGATGACAGATGGGTAAATGGATGGATAGATGGATGGATGGATGATAGATGGGTAAATGGATGGATGAATGGATGGATGGATGGATGGATGGATGGATGGATGGATGATAGATGGGTAAATAGATGGATGAATGGATGGATGGATGGTTGGATGATAGATGGGTAAATGGATGGATGGATGGATGGATGGATGGATGATGGATGGATGGGTGGGTGATAGATGGGCAAATGGATGGATGAATGGATGGATGGATGTTGGATGATAGATGGGTAAATGGATGGATGGATGGTTGGATGATAGATGGGTAAATGGATGGATGATGGATGGATGGGTGGGTGATAGATGGGTAAATGGATGGATGAATGGATGGATGGATGGTTGGATGATAGATGGGTAAATGGATGGATGGATGGATGGATGATGGATGGATGGGTGGATGATAGATGGGTAAATGGGTCGATGGATGGATGGATGGATGGTTGGATGATATATGGGAAAATGGATGGATGGATGGATGGATGATGGATGGATGGGTGGATGATAGATGGGTAAATGGATGGATGGATGATGAATGGATGGGTGGATGATAGATGGGTAAATGGATGGATGGATGGTTGGATGATAGATGTGTAAATGGATGGATGGATGGATGGATGGATGATGGATGGATGGGTGGATGATAGATGAGTAAATGGATGGATGGTTGGATGATAGATGGGTAAATGGATCGATGGATGGATGGATGGTTGGATGATAGATGGGTAAATGGATGGATGGATGGATGATGATGGATGGATGGTTGGATGATAGATGGGTAAATGGATGGATGGATGGATGGGTGGATGATAGATGAGTAAATGGATCGATGGATGGATGGATGGTTGGATGATAGATGGGTAAATGGATGGATGGATGGATGATGATGGATGG
>JBBPCZ010000001.1:48717494-48732187 GCA_037974445.1 Brycinus macrolepidotus | reverse complement strand
AAAGAAAGAAAGAGAGAGAGAGAGAGAGAGAGAGACAGAGAGAGAGAGAGAGAGAGAGATAGAGAGAGAGAGAGAGACATGCGTGTGTGATGCAGGGCACAGTTCTAGGAGTGGAGCAAAGAGCCATTTACACAGGAGAGTGGCCCGGCGCTGGGAGAGACCTGTAAAATATAGTTGTTTATCCACTCGACAGTGGGGCTGTCTCTTCACTGACAGAACAAAAATGAAAGCAATATCAATGAAATATGACACTGATGATGGGCCGGGAGAGGAAATGGAAATGACTAGATTCTCCCGAGCTTCCCGAACGAGATATGGCTGTGCTTGCACTGAATTCGGAGCTGCTTTCCACTTGTCAGGTTTCTCAAACAATCAGGACACCTTCTCCACCGGGAGCTCCCTCATGAGCTGGAGATCCAGCAGGTCTGGATGAAACTCGGTGTCGAAAAAAGCAGAACTGTGCTGAAGTTGGTGCATCATGTCATCGTGTGTGTGCGAGCATGTGTCCTTGTGTGGAAGTCCCCTGGTGGTAGCAGGAATAGACTGTGTCCAGTGGCTGTACTGCCAGAGCTACGAACGTCCTTGATGTCTGCAGAATGGAGGACAGTATGATCCGAGTGAACAATGAAGGCCCCATAACAACACTGATCCGCCAAATCTCTCAGCACCAAAGCCCATCTCTCCACAAACAAGAACACACGGATGAAATACACAACCGCCTCAACACTATCTCACTCTTCCTCTCACTTGAATTTGAAACCAGTTGACATTTTCGGAGGGATTTGGTTGGCCCTGTTCAAAGCTTCTCAGCTATTCTGACCTGTGTCCAGTGAGCAAACAAAACCCTCCTGACCTTTGTGTAGAACACTACACAAAGCGTCTGATTATTCTATCATAGATGGTCTACAGAGTGATTGAAAACATTCTTGCTCCTATAACTTGACAGGCTAGTCAGGTCTGCAGCAACTTGACATTTCATTTTTTGACATTTCATTTGGTGTGGTCACCAACACTCATCCTGGAGATCTACCTTCTTAAACAATTTCATCTGAACCTGACAGGTACATTTGGTACACAAGTCAAAACCAAAATCATTACAGGTGGCAACAGTGGGCTAATTAGTGGTGCAATGACCTGCTATACCAATAACCATACCCTACTAAACCCATTATTTTGCACATGCTCTTTTTAGTGTATAGTGTCAAGTAACATAGCGAGGTTTGTATACACTTGTATTGGATGCATTTTAGGGATACACTGTATGTGGGAGGAATAAATTAGCAGACTGATTTCTAGTTGAGTAGACCTTTGGTGATTTGCTGTAAATGTTTATACTCTCCTAAATATTTGGCTCCTTTGGATAGACTCGCTATAGATTTCTAAACCCTTATTATCCACAACTGTTATTTCTGTCCTGCCCCATGGATGCCTCCCTGCCCCTACGGGTTTTGGATGTCCCACACATGCTCAAGTTCTGGCACAAGGCCTGAATCAGTATCACTTTTTTGGCAGTATGTTTTGGTACAGGAATTTGTTTTGGCATGTTGGAAACAGAGTCTCTGACGGCAACATAAAGTGCATTGACATTACTGACATGGTTACATCAGATGAAAATACAAGTCACAGGAGAAGAACAACAGAACACTAGTCGCTGTGATGCTTGGTATAAATATACAAGGCACATGGGCAAACACACATTTCAGTGCACAAAATAGTGTGCAAACACACTGACAATGTTAGATCTGGCTGCATGTAGGTAGACGTCCAGGAAAAGGATGGTCGTCTCCACTCTTCTGCTATTGTACTTTCCCCTCATGCTGCCAGGGAATTGACAAGCAAGCGGGAGAAGAAAAAGAGAGTGCTTATGCAAGTCAAAGATCAAGAATGCACTGAGATAACGTGTGAGAACGAGAATTAAGAAAGAAGTGAAGAATCAGGGCAGAGCTGCTTAAATTCAGCTGAATAAAGTTAAGTGTGGATTACAGAGAGACAAGAGAGAAGGGCTTATGGCATGGCTTTGTGTCGGGTAGTGGGTTTGAGACAGAGCACCGCTAGGTGCTTAGTGAGTCTCCCAGAGGTAAAATAGTGGAGGTTCTATCATTCATTAGGCAGTCTCCATCATCACACACATTCCAGACACTTAATCACTAAGACAGAAAGAAAATACCTTGAAGGTCACAAAGGGAAGAGAAAGATAGCGCAGGGTGAGGGGAGGAGGGGCCACAAGCGGCCTCGTTTTGATGGAAGACGTGATGCCATGCCTTCAGTCACCCACAGAAGGATGTGTGATCTGAGGATGCACTGAGACCTTTGCCACAGAGCTGACAGCCGACGCTTCACCAAGCGACAGATCCCATCCAAAAATCAAGTCAAAGATTCGCTGCATAATCTCTAATGGGACAACTGCAATTGACATCTAATGGGAATATCTGAAGGAACTTGCTTTGCTGTTCTCTGCTGTGACTGGAACTCAAGAGCCTTCCTCCTCTCCTCATCATGCACATTCACTGTCATTCCCCATCAGGTGTTTTCTCTCTGATGTTTTGACACGTTTTTCTGCCTCACCGCGTTCTCCCCCCTGATTTGCTTTGCTGTTTAATTTCCAAAGGGGGGGGCAGTGCAATCCGGATCGTTTGACAAGCCGGAGACTGTTGCTACATGATCCCAGACAGACAAAGAAGGATGCAGTGGAGCCCCACACTCCACTGCCCCAAAATAAAAAGCGCTTCGACCTCCTGCGCATCTGCTTTCGCCTCTCAACTGTGACCGACTCAACCAGTGGCCACAGCCTGCCTACATAATGCACTTCGCTTCTGCATGCACGAGCCCAAACCCCAGCTACTGCACTGGGAAACTTCTCTCAAAATGCAAATATGTCAAAAGGCTGAGCAGCAGAGTCTGAAGGTGCATTCAAGGCCTGAAAGGGGCCCGCCACGCCGCGATTGTAAACGGACACGCTCAGACCACGCACTTGGAGCAGATCAGACCGCACTGACAACCGTATCAAAAAATATAATGGCCACTTTCTGCACGGGAATTTGTATAAAATTTGCATGTGAAAGAGAGGGCCGAAGAGTTTGTGGTCTGTTAAGGACGGTGTTGTATGCACCTTGCTGGCAGTTTGGAAATGGAGATGGACTTCAGATGCGTGCACCCAACAAGATGATAAAAAGCAGAGTTCCAACAGATGAGAAACAGCCACTGGTAGAATTTTGCACAAAAAGTCATAGGAAAGTGATTTCACTGAGCCATGTTCAAAGACTGCCTCACAACAATTGAATTTGGTTTTAATGCACCATTATGTAGTTTGCAGAGATTACCAAGTGTGTTGTTAGAGGGGCCCAAATATCTAAGTGAAATAAATGGCCTGAGACAGTACTAAACATAGCTTATGTAAGAACCATTTGTTGTCTTACTCTCACCAACTTATAGCTAACAGTGTACTCTCATGGGGCCAGATGCGATCTCCTAATGAGAAAACACATCTGGGGACACCTTGTTAAATTTTTACTGCTGGACTGCGGTGATATCTGTCACTAAGAAGGGTACACTGACTAAAACCTGTCCCAAATTCTTGATCCGTGCTCTTTTAATGTCTGAAGTAAAACCAATACCACAAAACAAGGCAGGTAGCAAAACACTATCATTAGTGGAGATGTGCTGAGATCTACATTATGTTCTTGATTATTAGACACAAAAGTAAAATCAAAGCAATATGCAGTAATGGGCAAACTAAGACTTCTTGTCCTCTTCAGTGAACTATTGTTGCACAGCATGTTATTTACACACACACATACATGTAGACTGTAGATATATATATGGATATTCACACACACACACAGACATACATACAAACCCTAACATATCATTACCATGTCAATGTCACTGCTATGCTAAGAATGATCCACTACCCAAATAACTCCAGCTCACTGGTGGTCCTGACCATTGAATTGGGTAAAAGGTGCTGACAAACAGATCAACTACAGTCTGTAACTGTAAACTAAAAAGTGAATCTAAATGGTCGTTGGAGCTAATTAAACAGACAATGAGTTTAGATACAAGGTGTTGACACCTGCATCAAGATTTCTTCCCCCTGCAACACCCCCCACCAAGAAGACGAAAGAAGTGTTCTGCCACGCGTCCTCCCAGTTTAAAGAAAACAAGTGGCTGACACATTTCCTACCAACAGACCCTTCCTCCGATAACACACTGCTCCTATCAACAGGAAGTCCCTTCAGCAGCAAGCTGCCTCTGCTCCATACACACAACTTCAGCCCACTCTGCCCTGAGCGGCTGGGGGCAGCTCTGACCTAGACACACACTTAAAAAATGAGTATGATGGGGGAGGAGAGGACGAGGTCTGTGCCTTGCAGCTCAGTGACTGCGTGTTCGTGTGTGTGTGTGCGTGAACAGGAGACCTTCAAACGCTCTTGGTTAAAGGAAGCAGGGCTTTTTAAAAGCTTGCACAAAACTCCTGAAATCAATTAACGTGCAGTCACTGGTATCACCATTACACACAGCCTCCTATTACCTCAGCCCACAGAAATAACTCTGACCAGAGCAGCAGACAATGCTAACATAGCCTCAGCACATGAACGTGGCACACACACACACACGCACGCATAAACACACACACACAGTTCTTTGGCACGGGTCAGTGCCTTAAGTCATGGTAAAAGCCTCCAACTCCTCCACTCAGCCAGACTCTTTAACTATGTCTATCTGCACATTAGCCCCAAAAGCCCCTCCTGCCCCATTACTGCAGCATTTAAAATACACACAAGAAGCAAGAAAAGTTTGCAAAAGCTGCATAAACTCACTTTAAGTGCTGAGGACATTTGAGGAGCAGGAAAGGAGAAGAGAAAACCTGAGATTGACCTTCGTGAGGCAGAAGCTGTGCTGTTTGAGCAGCTGCTAATGGGAGAACTGGCAGAAGAGAGAGAGAGAGAGACAGAGAGACAGAGAGAGAGAGAGAAATAGAGAAACAGAGGCAAATAGAGAGAGGGGGCAGAGAGAGACACACAGAGGCAGAGAGAGAGAGAGAGAGAGAGAGAGAGAGAGAGAGAAGGCGATTTCTGCAGGCTGCTGTGATGACATGCAGACACTTTTTTTTTTTTAGTAAGAGGGGCTTATCTTTGTCTCTATGGTAACTGTGTCTCTGGGTGGTTATTAGAAACCCTGAACTTCCTGTGCTTCTGCAGAATCAGCCAATCGGAGGCTGTGTTTCTCATAGGCGGGGAGAGCTGTGCTATAGGCAGCAGAGAAGTGGCCACATGAGGGGGCCATAGAAACAGAGGGTCAGGAAAAAACTTACTGCTGGGGAGGAGAAAAATGCAGACTTCTCCCAAACGGCACAAACACAAAGGAGAGCAACACCGCCTCTGCCCAGGCAAAATAAACAGCCGGACAGAGCAGACGTCTCCTCACTACGCCAGAGCGCCGCAGCTGTCCATAAAGGAACTTTCCAAACAGAATAAAAGTCCAAAATTAGGGGCAAGCACTTTTAAAGGCCTATTTATAGCAAAAAGATCATCCGCGCTGTGAGGACAGGCTCACTTTTTCCAGAGAGATACTCCACATTTTTTATTTTTTTTTCACATAACGGAAAGTCTTGGAAAATTCACGCTCAGCATCTCATATTCCAAGAAAACAGCTAGTAAAAGAGTTGGAGACAGACAGCCACAGCAAGAGAGACAGACAGACAGAAAGACAAGGGAAAGCACAGTGGAAAGAGAGACAGACAGAAAAAGACGGAGAGAGAAAAGTAGAGGGCACAATTAAAAAGAAAGAAGGAGAGAGAGAGAAAGTGGGGGGAGATCATATGAAAGAGAGCAAGGAATAGAGAGAAAGGGATAAGAGAGAAGAGAAAGACAATCTGAAAGGGAAAGGAGAGAGAGACAGCAAAAGAAAGAGAGGGAGAGACACATGAAAGAGACTGTAAAGAGAGAGAGAGCTGAGTAAGAGGAAGAGAGAGGAGTCCAGCCCTGACAGCATTAAAACCCTGACAGCTCTGTGCTTTGCCATGTATTCACACATTCCTGCACTCAAGTTAAGAGGCAGACACTGGCAGGCTTAGGACTGAGTGCGGCGCTTAATGCTGCTGAATGCTAACAAGTGACAGAGAAAGCCTGGGATTAGCAGAGCAGAGAGAATAGAGGGAACGCAGACAAACAACAGAGGCGGCTTCTCAGCAAGAGACTCCTGAAGGTGCACTCTGACAGAGGGAGAGAGAGAGAGAGACCTAAAGAGGCAGACAGAGAGAGACCTAGAGAGACAGACAGACAGAGAAAGAGAGACCTAGAGAGACGGACAGAGAGAGAGAGAGAGAGAGAGAGAGAGAGACCTAGAGAGACAGAGAGAGAGAGAGAGAGAGAGAAAGTAGAACTCTTGAATGAGAGTGCCTGCCATCTGACCACTACCAGAAAAGCTTTCCACTAACCGAGCCGAGTCAGCAGCAGAGCTAGAAAAGAAACAAGCCCTGCACTTCATGAGGGGAAAAAAAGCAAGACACTGATAATAGGCATTGCCTATAATAAGGGTGCACTACTTTGAGCAAGAATACAAATATACACACACGCATCAGTTTCCCATTGGTCCCTGGACTAGACTACTGACTGTGTTAGCAGTGATGGATACTGAAACTTCACTCCAGAGGTTCTTTATTTAACACAGCACTGCTTTTGTTGACAATACTCGGAGCAAAGTTCTGCAGCTGCTGACCTTGAGCATGTTAAATCCAAACACTAACAAGCAGAAAAAAAAGTGCATGACTCCAGGAAGGAGGGACACAAAGGATAAAATAACATGCCTTTGGAGAGGAGAGGAGAGGAGAGGAGAGAAAGAGAAAAAAAGAGGAAGGAGAAGACTCTGGCAGACGTAGGCTGAGCAGTTTTTCACATGAGGAGCCAGTCAGGAGCTCAGAGTCAACTGCGGTTTACAAATGCAAAGGCTGGACTCCCGCCTGTACCATTCCACAGTGACAGGAGCGTGCCCCCTGTCCCTTGCTGCTGTCACAATATTTCACCCTTTGGAGGTAGCACATGTCCCACACGTAACACCCTCCCAAGCCAAGGGTTTCCAGTATACACACTCACAAACAACCACAGAAACACATACACACACAGGGAATGCCCATATATTACAACAAGAACTAACAATCACATACAAAACCTTTTAATCCTGATCTTGTCCTGATTGGCTGCGTCCTCATGAGCTCCAGCTCCAAATGTTTAAATCCTACTGGTTAATCCCTCCATTCCACTCGCATTCAGTATTCTAGCAGGGACCACAGTGGGCTTCAACATTCACTTAAACGTTCTCTCTCCCTCCCTCTTTTTCTCCCAGTCTCTCTCTCTATCTCTCTCTCTCTGCACTCTGCTCGCCTCTCTCTCTGAGCTGTGGAACTAAGCAAGCCTAGAGATGAAGCAGAGGCGCTTTCTGGGTCCTAGTGCCATGAGGTTTAACTGAAAGAATGTCATTGTTCCCAGCATGACCCTCCAGCTACACTCAGCGACACGGGACTAATAATTCTTGCATGAAGAATGGCGTTCAAGCAGCGTGCAACAAGCTTGCAGGCACAGACGAGAGCTGTGTATTGACCATCAGCTCACGCACACAAACACAAACATGCCGATCAGCCAAAACATTAAAACCTGCCTAATAATGTGTAGGTTTCTCATTGTGCCACCAAAACAGATCCATCGAGGCCTGGACTCAACAAGGCCTCTTAAGGTGTGCTGTGGTATCCAGCAAAATCTGCGTCTACTGACTCTTAACTGTACCAACTCTGTTTGCCGTAGACGGCCAATCTGTCCAACGGTGATTAAGTTCATACACGAAGGCCTTCTTTTGTTAGTTATCTCCATAAAGACTCTCTTTCTCTTTCTCTCCGGGTCAAGCAGAGGAGGATGGGTTCCCCTTTTGAGTCTTGGTTCCTCCTGAGGTTTGTTCCTTCAGCTTTAGGGAGTTTTTCTCGCCTCTGTCGCCCTTGGCTTGCTCGCTAGAGGCTAGGATCTGGACTCGGTAAAGCTGCTTTGTGACACACTGGTTGTAAAAAGCGCTATATAAATAAAATTTAATTGAACTGAATTGAGAATTGAATTGGTATCTGCACCAAGACGTTAGCAGCAGATCCTTTGTGTCATATAAGTTGAGACGTGAGGCCTCCCTGGTTTAGACTAGTTTGTCCAGCACATCCCACAGATACTCAAGACTGAAATCTGCAGAATCTGGAGGTCAACACCTTAAACCATCCTGAACAGTTTTTGCATTGTGGTAGAATTTATTTTCATGTTAAGAGAGGAAATTAAGGAATACTGTTGCTATAAAGGGGTGTACTTGGTCTGCAACAATGTTTAGGTAGGTAAGTGGTGTCAAAGTAACATCCACATGAATGCTAGGACCCAAGGTTTCCCAGTAGAACATTGCTCAGAGCATCACACTGCCTCCACTGGTTTGCCTTTCTGACACCTTTCCGTCATGGCCAGTATTTTGCAGCAATTTGTGCTACAGCAGCTCTTCTGTGGAGCAGGACCAGACCCAGCTTACCCAGCTTTTGGTAGCCACAACCCAGTCAGTGATTCACCACTTTCCTTTCCTTGAACCGCTTTTGGTGGGTACTAACCACTGCACCCCTAGAACATCCCACAACACCTACCATTATCAAGATGCTCTGATCCAGTCATCCAGTCAACACAACTTGCCCATTTTGCCTGCTTATAACACATCAACCTTAGGGACTGTTTTCTTGCTGCCTAATATATCCCACCTCCTGTCAGGTGTTACTGTAATGAGATAATCAATGTTAATCACTTCACCTTGTCAAGTCAGTGGTTTTAATGCTGTGGCTGACTGGTGTGTATGTGATACCTGATGATCAGAATATATGAGCTTATTGGACATCCCATTCCAAAACCATGGATATCAAAATGGAGTTGGCTGGCTTTTACAGCCATACAGCCTCCACTCATCCTTGAATGCTTTTAGCAAGATTTAGGAGTGTATCTGTGAGAATTTGTGCCAGTTCTGTCTAAAGAGCATTTGAGTTAATGCACTGGTGTCGGACGAGAAGGCTTGGCTTACAATCAACATGATAATTCATCCACAAAGGTATTCAAATGTGTTGAGGTCAGTGCATTACTAAAATATATAAATACAGACATTATCAAAAGGCCTCCAGTCTTATGGTCAGCATTGTTTGGCAAATTATTGTATTCAACAACAAGGTTGAAATGTAAACGAAAAAGAAAGGAGAGCTAGAATTTAATGCACTTTTGGCATATGTAAAATTAATTATACAAATTAATAGTTCAATATTTTGGCAAATCAAGCTTCAGCTGACTGTGAACTGTACATTTGTGCACGTGTGAGCGTGTGTAAATTTAACTAGAACTCATTTCCCTTTCTGGACACTTTCTAGCTTACATTGATTCTTATCCATAAAGGACAGTGGATATCATCACTTTGTCCCTGCTCAGGCTCCTTGAAAGTTAATTTGTCCTCCTCTGAGTTTTCAAATTCCTGCTCTACTGTCTGGCCATCCTCCACTTCATGTCCTGACAGCTCTGCGTCTGACTCCCCTTTCACTGAGAAAACCCTTTCTGCCTCATTAACCAGTGACTCCTGACGTATGAAAACTGGTTAAAACAGGAGGTAGTCATGATGTCCACAACAGAGAATACCGAATCAAAGTCTTATTAAGGTTTTTAAAGGGTTAAAATTACTGCACATTTCTGAAATTGTACTAAAGTGAACTTTAGACTATCATATTGCAGAAATAATATAATTATTAGTAACAGAACCATAACATCTGCAATATTTATTCTGCCTTGTATATTATTCATGTGGAATTGAAGTATACATTAGAATCAAGTCAATTCAAAGCAACACTGATTAGAGTGTACTGTTCACAGCTCCAGATCATGATCCCCCACGTCCTTACTTCACCATGGGTATGGTGTTCTAGGGTCCGTGCAAATGTGATGAGTTAAATTATTGTCATATAGGTCTTTTTGTTCTAAAAGGTCTCTGTTCATCTGCTTATGTGCATAATTCAGATTTGCATCTCTGTATTTCTTTTTTTTTTTTTTTTTTACAGAAAAGGGAGGTGTAGGAATGGAGATAACTGTGGTGCTGTTCACTGCTTATTTTTGTCAGTGTAACCGTAATCCCACAACTTTTTTTTCATTTACTGCTAGCTTCTCTCTTACCTTCCTTATCATTAGTCTGAGAGAAGTCTTATAAGGTGCACCTATTTGGGGCTGATCATTTGTGTTTCCATAGTCTTTCCACTTTGATTATCAAACTACTTGTACTGACAGTGATGATTAAAGGCCTTTGTTAAGGCTCTGTACTTATATCCATTTTGTTTAATGATGTTTGTCAGAACTTTAAGAAGCTTTATCATCTTCACAATAATACGTCTTACTTGCCTCTGCACCAAGGGCACTGTCTGTGATGACACTAGGTGCAATTTGCAAGAGAACATTTTTATTTTCACATTTGCAGCATTGAAAGGAGATTTAATTTTAATTTGACTTTGAATGAATTTGAAGCAGACATGTTCACTGGAAGTATATTAAATAACAAAAAAAGCATCTGGATTGTATAACACAATTATTTGCTGCATGTGCATAAGATAAAGAGACTTCTTTTCTTTTAACTTCGGTGCTGTCTTCATTGAGCTCCTCCCCACAGATTACTCTCAAAAGCCACATTCTGTGAAGGTGTGAGATTCATGTTGGCCTAATACAGTCCAAGCAGAGGACAGTGAAACATATATCACCCACCCAAGGATTTGTTTTGGGTTTATTTACAGACAGTGTACTAAATGTGTATATTGTGTGCTTTAGTAGGCATCCTCTTTTTATGTATTATTTGAAAGTCTTTGTTTTTGAAGTATTAAAAATCCACCCGCAAGCTGCAGCGATTCTTAATTGGGGTTTTAAATGTCTTCTCAAAATACTACATTGTTGGCATTCAAATTTTCGGCCAATCAAAGGGTTTGTTACTAGAAGCAGAGGCAGAGGATAATTATTAGTGATAAAGCCATTACGGAATGTGCAGCTACTGCAGGCGAGTCTATAAATACCACATGCAACAGAAAGTAGCAGGCAGTGAAATGGGGGAAATTTGGGCTGCTTAAATCTTTCAGGCAGCACATGGAGCAGCCTGTGGCCATACGATGTGCCTGGGGCTCAGTCCACCCCCACAGCAGGGCGCACTATTACCAAACTGTTTCTCTCCACACACACTCAGGCCTAGGGCTGGTAAGACTGGGCACTGGCAATAGCGATATGTGTCATAATACAAGCATCAAAATACGATACGTATCATTATATAAGCCAGTTAGGCAAATATTAAACACATTATAATCACATTATAATAAGACATATTGTACAGGCATCTTGATATGATATGTATCATTATATAAGCATCACAATACAATAGCCATAAGTATAATGTTGAAGTATCTGAGTACAATATGTATCATTATACAAGGAATTCCTATCCCTATATTAACAAGTCTATACGATACATATCACTATAAATATTGTCATATGCAAAGGTCTGGACCCCCTGTGAAAATAAGTACACACGTTTAAATGCAGAGTTACGTTACTGTTTAATAATACACTGGGGAAGAAAAATGTGGTCTGTGCAAAAGTTTTTGGCATTTTTTTTTAATTCAGTATGTTAAAGGTGACAATTTACTGGAGATATTCAAACTTTTGGATCTGACGGTATGGATATTTTGAACACAGCCCTCCTTGGGATTCCCATCTCTCCCACATACATACGCACACACACACACACACACACACACACACACACACACACACACACAGAATAAGATGTTTTTATGCACCAGTTTGTGTAAACCACCTTGGACTCCCCTTTCAACCAAAACCTAGTTCTTATCTAAACAGGTCTGATTTAATAAGTCTGTAGTGTAAACTGAGGCTGACTAAATCCTACCAATAACAACACAAAAAGCCCAGGGTGAGGCACGTGGCTTACAAGGAGGAACAGCAATGTGAGACAGAGCAGTTGGCTTTGACGGTATGTTACGCTTCCCCGACTTGAGGGTATAAGGGCTTTCCAAATCCGTATATTTTTCGGATCAAGCAGTTAATCATGTTCATGTAACGTTTTAGTTACAGAGACAGACTGAGCTGCCAAATAGCCTGGCCACTGAACGCCAGCCAAAAACAAATCAAGCCTTTCAACCAGCTGTAGAGCAATCGGACTGGATTGCACTCATGTTCAGCATATCAAACATATCACACAGTAATATCATAAAGATTTCTGGTCTGCTGCAAAACAGCATAGAGAGTTGAAAGTGCAGAGACTATGGCCCATATAATAGCACAATTTGAGGCCATTTTCTTAAGCACAGTGAATTATTTTAATGTGGGGAAAAATGTCAGTGCACTGACGGGCCAGTGCAAAGTCAGAACTTTACACAAAATTAATAAGTGTCAATGCTGATCAATAAATGGAAAATTCCTTTTTTAAATCTGAAAATGGAAACTCACTTATCAACAAAATACTACTCTTGCTTTGATGACCTCTGGCCAGAGGTGTGTACAGTAGCCATACCTAAACCCATACTCAAATAAAAGCACTGAAATAATGACTGCAGTAAAAATGCCTTTCCCAAGCACAGCTTGAGTGAAAGTACAAAAGTAACAGCTCACAAGTCTGCTTAAGTACTTAGTGGTGCTATTTTATACAAATACTATCAAAACCTGTAAATGCAATGATTTGTCTACATGATTAGTCCTTTAAATTAAATTAAAAAGGACTAATTATGCTCTCTATACAATGAATTAGATCAGTGTTCTTTAAGTACTTACAATATCCACAATGTTCTCAAAAAAAAGGATATTGCCATAATTTATCACAGTAACAATAAATATTTCCTGGCTCTATTACAAGTAATGGAATAGCCTATTAAGCAGAGAGTAGAAGTTTGAAAAACACTTGGAAATACACAGGAAAATACAAATCATCCAGTTATGACGTGAATACATGTAAATAAGTGTAACTAGTTACTACTTGTTCCTGTCTCTGACTTACACACAGGTCAGACCTGAGAGATATCACACCTTTCCACAGATTAAAGATTTGTTCTCCTGTCTGAATGCTTTGAACTGATCATAGACTCGCTTCATGTGTCTCTGTGGTAATTACCATGTTGTTCTGTCTCTCATATCTTTGAATGCGATTGAAAAACAAAGCACAGATGGATGTCTCTATCATAACAATATTTTGCCTGAGGCACTTAAGTGAATTAATGTAGTATGGTTCCGGTGAAAAAATACTTGCCTGATACAATCAAAGGATTAGAAATATGCATTTTTAAATGAAATATCACACAGTTTTATAACCCACTGACATCATATACAAACATGCTTAATTTTTTTTTCCCACAGGGTGGGCAGAGACCTTGTTTTTAAACTGCTATGCTGATGCTTCAGACGGGCTGCATAAAGAGAAACTGCAATATGCTTTTGCTTTCAATAAGCTCAGTCTGCTGAACAGATAAAGAAACCTTTCAGATGTTATGACACTTACAGAAGCTCAATGTTGTGGAAAAATGTGTGATATGACCTCGGTGACTGACTGACTGACTGTATGCACAGACAGCTTATCGAGGGATGCAACAAATCTTTTCTACCTCTTTTTCCCTTTTTCAATCTGTTTGTGCAGGTTCACCACAGCAGCCTAAGACATCTTAAGTTGGCAGACCCATCTAATGCTGTTATGTGTGTATTTATTATTTTTTATGGTTTTACATTTTCTAAAAATTATCATATACAAAGGTATTGGGACGCCTGACCATTACACCAACAGGGACTTTAACGACATTGTATTCAAATACATAGCATACTTTTTGTGCTTACATTATTGCCAGTGGAAGTTTGGAACTCACTAGCTATGGAATCAGCAGAGTGTTGGCGACTTTTACACACCATGGACCTTAGCAGTCATTGACCCTGCTCTGGCTTTACACGGTCTTCCACTTTGTGGCTGAGTTAATGTTGTTCCTAAATGCTTCCACTTGCCAGTACTGCTACTTACAGTTGACTGTTGAATATCCAGCATGGATAAAATCTCACAAACTGTCTAACTGCAAAGGTGGCATCCTATCACAGTGTCAGAGTCACTGAGCTCTTCAGAACAACCCATTTTGTTTCACAAATGTTTGTAAATAGAGACTCCTTGGCAAGCTGCTTGATTTTATACACCTGTGGCAATAGGTATGATTAAAACACCTGAATTCAATAATTAAGAGGTGTGTCCCAATACTTTTGTCCATATAGCGTAATCTGTCTACACTTTACACTTCTATGATGTAAGCTTTACTGTGTGTAATGAAATGCTGACATCCTTGCAGGATATTGAATTATAGCTTTTACACAAACTGTTAATTACAGCACAGTGTAAAGAAAAGGACAGTATATGTTCACGTGATCATCAAAATGCATGAAAAAGAAATTTGATTAAAGATTAGGAATGTTGAGATACATCATATCGTACTGTACAGAACTGAGCCACAGCATAACTGGCATGTCAGGTTGTTGTACACTGCCCTCCATAATTATTGGCACGCCTGGTTAAGATGTGTTAAAAGCCTTAAAATAAATTCAGTTTTTATTGCACAAGCATACTCTCACACTGAAAATTGT
>JBBPCZ010000001.1:48691287-48717394 GCA_037974445.1 Brycinus macrolepidotus | reverse complement strand
TCTGCATTTGGGTTCATCCATCACGCTACACTGGTCTAACCGGTACTTCAGTTCCTTCTTGTCTTGGTCCGTGACAATGCAACTTATATTACACAGGTGGCACCACATATTTTTCACATATTTTGTGAGGAGACTAAAGCAGATAATAGCCCAATAAAGATTGCATAAAAGTGCCCCATCTATAATTGAAATAAGTGTTGAAAATCTTTGCCTGTGAATGCCCCTGCTGGGGCATATGGATGTGTAACTAGTGTCTCACCATGAGCCCAAACACTCTTTCAGAGGGGACTGCACCAGACCATATCCATAATGGGACTCAAGAGACAATAAGTATTATAATAATCTACTGAAGTCTGGGATTTTAATAGACCAAAAAAAGAAAGAAAGAAAAAAAAGAAGAAGCTAGCACGACTGCACTGTTAGGCAGAATGGCGGTGATTGTTTTTCACTCTCTGTGAGAATGTGAGCAAAGAGCAGGCGAATGGGTGATGGATCTAACACAGGCACGCGCCTGGCGACCGAGAAAATCAATCACTGTAATGGCTGATGCTTCCGCTACGATACCCAGCAGAATGGAACGGAGCTTTAATGTGATATGCAAACAATAAAAACGGAGTGCAATTCTTTTTCAATAAAAGAAGGCACTTTTCTCACAACAAACCTCTTGAACAAGAAACTAATGTCGCCATTTTTCCATCCATCTGTCTCTTTCTCTCTATCTCTCCCTTGCTCTCTCTTATTGCGGAAAGCACTTGTGGATGAACCCGGCTCTGATGAATGCAGCGCTGGAGTTACAGGAGAGGAAAGGCCATATTAACTGCTGTCAAAATTGAGCTGTCCTGGCTGTAATGACACACACCGGTGGGGTGGCTATAAACCAGTGATGCATTCTGCTGCTACAATTGCTCAGGGTAAGGCTCAGGCGATGCCAGCTTTCCAGTCCGAGTCCAGGCTGCACTCTGTGTCACATAATGGTTCTGCAAGTATCCAGGGAGTTCAGCAGCCAACCACATCCTGATGTGGCTATGAGAGCCCCAGCAAATCCATCTATTGTTCCATCCCTCCTGCCTCCCTCCACGCTCAGACTACACGCACAGTGCAGATGGCGTTATTTGTCCAGATCCTCACCCGGCTAATGGACTAAAGCCCAAGTGGGTCATTTGCGCTGAAAAATATCAAGCCTTTCATCCACTCAATCCTCACACACAGTCTACAGTGTCACCTTTTGCATTGCAATGTCAACAGCCTGCCACAGGCATTTTGGCACAAGGACACAATAGGTCTTGAATTAATGTAGTGTGGTAGGCATAACCGAGATTTGATGGCAACCAGGCAACGGAGTGGAACCACACCTTCTCATCTGCATTTGATGCCAATGTATCATGCTGGTTTTTTTTTTAATCAACACAAACATTGCATGTGTAGTAAATATGTTTTTGAGACAGTTGGAACATGCTTGGCTTAACTCGTTTGTAGCTAAATTTGACCCCAGGTGCTGTTGTACTCTTACCTTGGCATGGACAAATGGTTCTTAATAACTATCAATTAGATTCTTTAAACTTTAAAAGAATCTTCTCAAGCTTATTACATCCAAAGGCGTATTATTCAGTAACCACAGGGAAAACATTTTTTTGAGGTGGTGGTGGGTTTAAACAATTTTGTTGTGGTCAGTTCCAACCTGTAGCTGGTTCTCTCCTGTCAAACAGTGATACCATGATGGGAGGTTGAAGGCTAGACATGTAAAGTACCACCATCTTTTCAAACATAATGTCATTGTACAGCTCAGCATGCTTGGAGAAGAACACTAAGTGCCAATTCTGCTATGATTAACAGATGCCCACATGGACAGCTTCACCACCCTCACCCTCCAAGAGACGTTATAGGACTGAGGAATAGGAAACTAAACCTGCTGACCGGTCATTTAAAGAACCATCCGTTGAAAAATGTAGGGAACCAAAAATGGTTCTTCTGTGACATTTCTCCAAAGAACCCTTTTTGGCTTTCTTATTTTTGAAGAGTGTAAAGAGGGTAGAGTTTCAGTGCTTGCAGAAATAGAAACCATTACTTCTTACTTTCACCTTACATTTGTTTTGAGTCCTAAGTTGTCATAACACCAAAACAGCTTGTCATTAAAGCTGGCTTTAACACCTGATTGATGGGTGGCGGAATTCCAGATGACAGCTGTAGCCCAGGATCACTTTCAGCATTGAAGCTTTATATTACTTTAAGTACTGAGACATGTACTGACAATGATACCATCAATTTACCAAAGCAAAAAAGCATTGTGTAAAACCTGCATCACTCCTCTCTTCATGAAACCCTTCATTTTGCCACCTTAGCTATCTCTGGACTAAACAATTGGTGTTAGTCGGTGGAACATCCAATATTTATCATTTCCACTCACTCCCTCTGATCATTCCATTTCCTTGTGCATAAATTGATGGTGTAATTTAATATGGTAACAGAGAAACATCTTGGAAAAGTTGCTCATGAAACCCAAGCCCCCCCTGAGACTCACCAGATAAAAAATGGTTGAGGGCCTGAGTGCACGCCAACAGAGCTGTCTCTATGGCAACCAGACTCTTTTTCCTCCTCCCCCTTACACATCCAACAGTTTACTGTCAGTGTAAGTGGTTCAGTATATCAGCAGTCAATTACTGCATTACATGCTGTATATGCTAAGAGAAAATATGATTGAATACTGTTATATATGCATATATTGTTTTCATCATGTGATTCCCTGATTGATTCTGTACAAATCATATTGAGGGCTAGCATTATTGGTTCTAAAGCTGATGCAGTTGCCGTGTGGCAATTTTCAAGCCATTACCTGTATGTAAATTAATAGCTTTTTATATTTCTCATCTGTGAGGACTGGCCTCATATCAGAACAACCCAAATACACCCCTAAGTAGGTCCTTACATGCTTGACTTGAACATTTGCAAATCTATTCTGATTATTTTCATCAGTCTTGCTTTAAGACATGTCTTTTCTACTTCTAGTCAGTGCCCATATCGCAGGCAGTGAAGCATTAACGGGACAGGAGTCTTCCAGTTCTTTAACTCCCTTAAATTTCTGATTCATTTAGCCTGGGGCAAAGGCAAAGAAGAACCATTTCCTTTAAAAGTGGGCCAAAAGCATGGGGCCAGCATGATACTCCTTCCAACTGGAGCCCTTTCTGAGAGAAAGAGAAGGGGGATTACTACCATAATACTTCACCCTGCGTGTTCTCTGCAGCCAGGACCTTCCCAGGGGTCTGCTTGAGCCCTCACAAAAGCATTGATCCTTTCTTATTGATTGGCTTTATATACCACTTTTCCTCCTCTTCTCTCGTCCATCATGCTGTGTGCTTTGCCACTGGCCTGTCTGCATACCGTGGCATGTTGGGACTGCAGATGTGTTTGGATAAGAGTCAGTGTGAAGCACACAGCAGGCCATGGTTTGGCCATGGTTTCCATTTGAGGTGGACAGGTTAGCTTTTTCTAAAAATCCATAAGTATAAGGTTAGTAACCACTTAGTACTGAAAGTCAGATGTCTGATAGTCATTGGAAAGGATTTAATCCCTAATCGATTTAATTGTGACACTGCCAAAAACCATCTACTTTAACATGAAATGCCCATTTGCCATCTCGCAAAACAACAAATAACAGATTGTGAAACATACAAAAACAGACTTTTGTGAAACAAAGCATATTTGGTATGTACTGGCAAATACATCAGGATGCCACATTTCCTAGCCACTAAGTGCTGTGAAGAACTTAACAAATGTTTTTTTTTAACTCAGTGACCAGAGACTTGTTGTTGTCATGGGGTACAGCCAAGATGCACAAAAATACATCCACATGGAAAAATATATAACATACACTTCAGAAAAGTTATGGCCATCTTAGCATACCATAAATGCCAGTCTGCATTCCTCTGTGGGCAGAGCATCTGAGACTGAGATTAGTATCCACTACATCCTTCATTTTGGATGATAGAATGTAATGTATTACATCAAGCTGCTGCTGTAGTTTTGTTTTCATCTGCCTTTTATGTTTAAGTTAAAAAAAGTGGTGCACAGGGTAGTTAAACTTGAATGGGTTTTGTTGTGTCACTTTGCTGAGTCAAATGTGCTAGATCAATACGGTGACAAGCACACTGCCCTTTATGAACCTCTAGTCATTTATTTGTTCCCTCTGTCACTGGTCACTAATTACACTTCATGCTTTATAGAATGCTATACAACCAGTGTGGCCTCCACTTTTGATCCTAAACTTGTGAAAATATGGACTCTTCAATAAAGTCAGTAATTAGAACAGTGAGAACTCAAAGGGCCATTTATATGCTTTTTATGTGTGCCATAGTAATTGTTTTATTGTTGCTTCAGTAAGGTTGATGGTGTGTTCTTATATTCCCTGGTCCAGAATTTGGTCTTCTTCTTTCTTCTCTTATTCTCCTTATTATTGTTAAGTCCATCGATTATCAGATAATATCCATTATCTGAAGTGCTTATCCTAAACCAGGATCATGCATGGGAGGTACCGGAAACTAGCCCAAATGTCATAAAGAAAAATTTTTTAAAAAACCCTGGACACACACACACCTACGGCCTATTTAGCATCCGACTCACCTGAAGTGCATGTCTTTGGACTGTGGGAGAAAACTGGAGTACCCGGATACAAACGGTTCAATATTCATGACTAGAGACAGAAGTAAATTTGTAGTGTTTTGAAGGTCACTTTGGTTGCGTCAGTTGCATTTAGGATTTACCATTTAACATTGCAGGCCTCAAGTATTCTTCTGCACACAGACAGGGGGTGAACATGAAAACTCCACACAGAATGGACCCTTGCAGGGAATACAACCTGGGACTTTCACACTCTGAAGTGACAGTGCTACCATACCGCCAATTGTCAAGTCTACTATCATTATCACAATAATAGAAAACACACTCTATAAACTTCTATAAAGAACCCCAGACAAATAGGTCTACATAGTAAAGAGTTCCACTATATAGGGTTCCATTTTTGGACTATGTGGACACTTTTTGACTGAATAGATTTTTTAATGAGGTATTTTTATTTTTTCTTGCCTTGTCTAGCCAACGTTACTATTTTTCAAATTCAGTCAAGCAGAGCTTTTATTCTGTCTTCGGGTGCTACTGTTGCTGCGTGTTGTGATTCGCCTCTGAACAAGTGTTTGTCCGCATCTCCTGAGCAGTTTGTCTATGTCACCATTTTGTCAACTTCAGTAAAGAGGAGTAGGCTGCTTAACGTTCCAACACAGCTTGAACACTGACACTGGTCATTAGTGGGCTCGTGTGCCATGAATCACCAACAAGAAGACAGACCACAGAGTGGACAGACAGGCATAATCAATGAGAGCTTCACCTACTGTGCTGTCCCATTCGTGGAGCCCTGTAGTGGAATTAATATAATTGGCCTTTAGCTGCCAAGCAGCACCGGAGCCACACATCATTAGAGGAGAGGGGTAATGCCATGACTTGTTTGTGTCAACAGCATTAAAGTTTATTAACTGATTCTCTAACTACAAATGATACCTAGGATTCAATATTCATGAGTGGAGACAGAAACAGATCTGTAGTGTATTATGGTCACTTTACTTGCCACAGCTACATTCAAACCAAAGTTTAAACAGGATTTAACATTAAAGGCCTTAAGCCTTTGAGCCTCTAGTGAGCATTCAGCCGGCAGAATGGAAACTGACTTGGATATTAACCAATATAATCAAATTAAGCTTTTTTCTGGTAGTTTTGTTTTTAGAATAATTAAGACCCTATCTGTGGCTGCTATGTTGTGTCATCTATATATGTATTGAGCTGCTAGTGAGCAACATGGGGTGAAAGGGGAGAGATGAGAAAATATTTCACAAAAATTCAGTTCACCTCCAGTTTTATAAATTATACACATTTCCATCATATTCGATTCCATCAATTTTACTGAGTGACAAAAATGCATAGTTCAACTGGAGGACCTCCAAACACACAGAAATCACATTTTATACATGAAAAATTGTTCAACTGGGTCAGCAAATGTGTATGAACCAATAAAAATCTGTTCAACCAGTGTTGTTGTTCAAAATTCATTGTTTGAGACAGAAGCAGCAAATTTGTACTGTGCTGTAATCACTATACTCACTACAGTTACAAACAAACTAATGTATGGATAGGGCTAAATATTCCAGTGGTCGCTTGCATGATAAATCTTGGGTGAAATTTGGCTTTAAATTTTGCCTTTTTGCCTTTACTTCAATAAGCTGTGTTAAATCGCTTTGAAGGAAATGTTAAGTTGAAAGTGAAAAAAAACTATGATTGTAAATTGAGTTTTAGACCTTGGGTTTAAATTCTAGCACAGTTCATAATTTTACAGTTGTGAAATTTAAATGGACAGTTTTGAATTCATCACTTAGTGTCACGTCTGGTCAGCCTTGGTCACGCCCCTTACGGAGCCTGTCCCACGAGTTTTGACCACGTGCAGCCCTGGACGCAGAGTGATGACGTCATGTGTTGTTGCGTGCTTGGTCATCAGGAGCCTAGACAACCCAGGTGTTAGCACTGAGCACATTAGCTGGGTTGCTAGGTGGCTGATGACATGTCTGTGTGTGTCTCTGTCTGTGTCTGGGTTTAAAAGCGCAGCCGATCCGGAGGAACGGCGCGTGGTCACCAACATTCACCAGTGTTTGTCTCGGGTTCGTATGTGACATTATGAAGTATTTCACCTGCATCTGTGTGTGCTAACAGCCTCTGGACTCGTGTGGGAGATCCCCTGGAGCTCTACATTGTGAACGGCTCTCCAAGTGGCAGTTGGAGAAGCTTCAGTCTACAATAGCCAAGTTTATAGTGGTTGGAGGCTCCACAGGATCCAGATCAGTACCAGAAGATTATTACCTTGTGTTTGTCTCCATCTGTCTCTGCAGGCGTGAGGTGTACATCCGTGTCCACTGCAGATATTCAGTGGAACTACTCGTCTGGCTAAGAAAGTCATTGAAACTGTAGCTCGGTATTTAAGACCGAGACTTCTCTCTTGGCTCCCTTGTTCTTTCGCAGGAGTGAAGGTCCTCCTGGAACCGCTTTGTACTTGTGTAGACTTTAGTGTTTGAATTTGGAGCTCAGTGAGCTCATCCTTCTGTTTACGTTCATTAAAGCAATCCTGAGAAACTAAAGCTGATTCCTGCAGTTGTGTCCTTCTAGTGCACCCGACATGACACTTAGCCTTTAATCTTAAGATAAATACTGATGTTTCATGCAAGTGGCCAGTGGCCTTTAATTTAGGGCAGCAAATTTGTATGAATAAATTACAAAACAAATAACTAACAAGTGCTGTAGTTCATGATCTGAGACAGAAGCACATGTATATTGTACTGTGGTCACTATACTCGCTATGGTTACCTCCAAAGCTAAACATCTGCACAAAATTCAATTTTGCAGGCCTTTAATTTAGGTCAGCAAATTTGTATGAATAAATAAAAATCACTGAATAAAATCTCAGGGAGTGGTGGTTTATGGGATTTTTTGTCTGGGAGTACAGACTGTATGTGGAGACCTATTTCTGCCCACAGAGTAAACACAGTGTCTGGAAATAGCAATGTGCTTGCCAGACAAAAAGACAGGAAGACAACAATCCTATTCCCTATATACTTCTTTTGGATATGAAATAAGTTAAGAAAGTTTACTTGAGTGTAGTGGTAAACAGTGCATCCTAAAGACTAAAAGAATGCATGACTGAATGCACTGTGTAAATATGAGCACCGTGTGAATGAGGGCACCGTGTGAAATAATGACTGAGCTATGGGAACCTGATGAATATAGATCTTTGCCTTTAGTTAACACCCTACCCCTCCCCCCTTGTCCAAACACACCAAGAGTTGGTTAAGTTAAAAAAAAATCTTAGCCAACTTTTTTCTGCTCTTGTAATGATGTATCAAGGCTTGAAAAAAAGAGCAGCACCTTTTAATGCGCTCAGAGTATAAAAAAGGGTGATAAGAGGCACTTTTGAGGCTGCCAGTGCTATTTACACAGGCTAATTGAGCCAACCCCCTGTAATACGGTAATATGGATTTCAACAGGTCGTGCTCTGTTTGCACATATAATTAGAGTTCTCTGAGTGTGCTCTCAGCTGGTGAAGAAATGACAAAGAGGAAAGGGGAAGCAGTTGGATGTGTGTGTGTGCAGGGGGGGCGGGTTGGGGGGTAACTGTGGTGTATTTAGCATTGCTAACTGCTTGTGAGCTCTCAGGTCCAGGCCCAGACTGACACACAGTGCTTTTAACAGCTTTAGATTAGCGACAGGCCTGAGCACAGGGCCTCTCCTGCACCTAAGGACAGTGTACTCACACTCCGTGCATGACCATATTATAAAGAGGGTTTGCTGTGCCACCTCATTAAAGTGACTTCAAAGAGTAATAGCCTCATTAATGTAACTTCAAAGACTAATCAGCGATAAATTTCTAATTTACCGATGATATGTATGCCATTTTTTCTCACGCACACACCCCAGACAAATGAATTAATCATTGAGAAAGTAGATCATCCTCTTCAAAATCGATGAATATCAGTTCATCGCTACATGCTACCACTTGACCAATCTTTACCAACATACTGTCCAACATACCGAGGTCATGTCTTTGACCAAAGACCTTTCAGTGCCATTTTTTTATTAGAGGTTCTGAAATCTTTTTTTGATCTGGAATTTTTGTAGTTACTTTTCAGTTAGGTAAGACAAAAATATGTGAAGTTTTTGCAAGAATAAGCAATTGTCCACAACTTTTTTGTTTCATGTTTGTCAAAGTGTCTTCCTTGCTATAATGAGCAGGTTTTGCCTAAATATTGATCGTCATTTTCCTTCTCCTTCTCTTGAGCTTACTAATTACTAACTACAGACAGTGACCTTGTGGTTAGGGATCTGTTGCAATTGGAAGGTTGTGGGTTCAAATCCCAGGACTGTCAGTGGCACCACTGAGGTACCCTTGCTCCCCAGACACTGTGCTCCTGGTTTCCCACTGCTTCACTTGGTGAATGGGTTAAATGCAGAGAACAATTTTGTGCTGTTCACACTGTGTGCTGTGCTGCGGTGTGTTCATGTATGACAAATGGACACTTTACACTTACTAAATTATACCTCCCCCTGAACAGATGTAGGTGTTGGGGAAACCAAGTGTTGAGAGCACAAATATGACCTGACTAGAAAAGGCTGTTAATTGCTAACATTACATTTTGGTCAAATCTGGCTAATAAACCACTAAATGCTGTGGCCATCTAAAACGCTGCATATTCGGTAGTCACAAGCAAAAATATAAAAAACAAATAAATAAACACAGGTATATACAGATATTTAACTTTACTGAGTTCAAGTGTAAAAATATAAACCTGCGATTTTGTATAGATTTTTTCCTTCTATACTGGATATTTTCAGTCAAATGCAGTTGAATGGAATGCACGTGCAGCTGTTTGTGTGAATATGGCAACATGTTTACTGATTGGTTTCGAACTTGCCATGTTAAAGGAAAGAAGTTTAGCATTTGTTGCATGTATATATTAGTTGTAACCAGTTAAGACATAACGTAGGAAACAGTGCTGTGCACAGACGTATGTACAAACGTACACATAACTCGTGCATCCAGAGCTGATGAGTGCTGACATCACAAGAGAAAATGTAGAAGGTAGTGCTTACACTAATACTGTACATATGATAAATATTCCCTCTAATAAAAATAAGGAAAAGGAAATACTTGAATGATGACTTTGTTACCATACTTAATTATCTTATAATAAAATCTTATTATAAAAGATTGTTTTACTGGAACATTATTGAAATTGAAAACTTTGACTTGATAACATTTCAGGTATAAAAAAAATGTATTACTTCATTTTGACTTTCAAAGAACGCAACAGAAATCTGGAAGACCAGTGGGGGCTTGGATAAAACATAAATATATAAATGCTTAGAAAGATACACTTAAAGCTGAAACTTTAAATAAAAAAATTTAAACACTGAACCTCAATTTACAATGACAGATTTATTTTTTAGCTGAAACATTTCCATGAAGAGCTTTCAGCTCACTTAAAATGAAGAGAAAACGTAAGTGTGAAGACTAGGACTGCATTTGTCTCCAAGGAAAACTTTAAATTTATTTGTTTATTTGATATATTACTTTTATGATCTGAGTATATTTAAATGTTGATACATTTTTACTTCCACTTTAAAATATTTTTGATTCCACACTTCTGTAAATAATTGAGTAATTGATTTTGACAAATTACTCAATTACTGAAGTACATACTTGAAGTCCAACAGCCTCTGTACTTTTTCCACCCCAAAGTGCAAACTGACAAAGAAAATATGCTTAATCAAATGAAAAGCATTTTGAAAAGCTATTTTTTAGATTGTCCATGAACTAGGCTTCCAGATGCGCCTGATTATCAGCGAGGATATTGCCAAGGATTATCTTTATTTGAGTATCTTTAAGCTATGAAATGGATGAGGTCCATATTTGCAAGAGGTTGTGCAGAGAGGAGTTCTGTCCACCAGCATCTTTATAAATCACTGGACTCCTTTCCATTATGTTTGGGCTCATGTGTGGCTAAACTCAGCTTAAGGCTGAAAGAGGGTGAAAAGTGTCCATAAATCATGTTTAATAAGCTCCCCATAGGAAGATCAATATGGTCATAGCACCTCAGAATTCGCCTTCGCTGTTAGCATTCATCAGTGACAACTGCTCTCTGAGTAATGTTGTTCAGAGGGGATATTTTCACAAATCTGCAGTTGATTCTGATACAGATGGCAGCAAAGCGAACAGGGGAGGTCTAAGTTTCTATATCATTAATTGCAACTTAACCATGCTTTCCACTGTGTTTCACTTCTCTATTTCACTCAAGATCATAAAAAAATTGTACGAGGAGCTAATTTTGAACACTACATGCAGCATACAGTGTCCATGTGTTACACAGTGTTACATGTGTGTTATTTTCATACAGCTGGTTCAAGAGGTGATTTTCTATTATGCTGTACAGAGTATTTTCAGTCAATGAAAGTACATCACATGCAAATCTATCAGAAGCACCTCCCATATAGGTGCTTTACCTCCCATATTGGTTTATAATAACTTGTAAACCTTCTACCCAACCTATCGGTGCAATGGGACCATCACTACTGGCCATATATTATTTGGATGAGGAACCATTCTCCACACAGCACTGACACTGATGTGGTAGTGTGTGTGGTCCTGGTAAGACTGTATCGTGCAAAGCGGTGTTGCTGACTGCAAAGCAAAATTGTTTGGCCAAAAAATGAGCCTGTAGTGAAAAACTGCCCACTGATTCTGTGCAAAGAGACAACTAAAACAAATTATGTTATTATATATAAAATATAGGAAGTGAGAGCTATAGTCTTTAAACATACCACAAAGTGGACAAACGGCACAGATGTCTACTGAAGCAGCCAGAAACTTTATTCAGCAAAACCCTGCGCCTGATATACCAACACAACACACACTACCATGCCATGCCAGTGTCCCTGCTGTGCTGAGAAAGGGTCCACCACCCAAATAACAATTGATCAACAGTGGTCCTATGAAGGTCACTTTCCAGTGATGGACAAAGTAAGCGTAAAGTGTCAATTTGTCATACATGAACACACCACAGCACAGCACGTGGTGTGAACAGCACAAAACTGTTTTCTGCCTTTAACCCGAGTAAAGCAGTGGGCAGCCACCAACAAGGGCTGCCCAGGGAGCTGTGTGTGGTGACGGTACCTTTCTCAAGTGAACCACAGTGATGCCCCTAGCAGTCCTGGGATTCGAACCTACAACCTTCTGATTGCAGGGGCAACTCCCTAACTACTAGGCCACAAGCTGCACAAAATAAGGAACGCTTCATGATTTTGCATGTCATTCTTGCACAGAGGCCAAGCTAATTTTCTCTGTATCGTTCCATTTTAGTATATGTGCTGCCGCAGCAAATATAAGTAGAGGGGGCTTGTAAGTTGTGCAGTAACAGACAAGCTGCAGTCAGTAACTGTAAACCTAGAAAAGCACCTATATGGTGGATGTTTCTGACAAAAAGGCCTATTAGTGTATACAGAATTTAGTTGCACCTAATACATATAGTCCAACAGGTTTGCTTTGATTTTGTACCCCCTGAATACACTGCAATTTGGTACAACTTTCCGTCTGTATATAATGTAATTTCATACAGCTGTCACTCTATTTGAGAGAGGTAAAGTCATTTGACTGAACTGTAAAAAGGGCTTTTCATTAACAAAAGTCCATCTTCAAACACAATGTAAACACTGCCCTGCTCTCTCCTCGCCTGAGTTCCTCATGGACATCAGGAGGCCATCTCAAACTAATGACACATGCAAGCACAGACACAGCGTCACTCTATTTGTTTCCAACATTCTACATTGTTTCCTACATTCTACACGTTTATATTAGGTCTGCCATGGCCTTTACAGACAGCATGTAGTATCTAACTATGTCAAGACGTGGCTGCTGCGGTTAATTCATTAACCTTTCCACTGACATAACTCACACACATATAGACACAACCCTGTTCAAAGGGGCACAGGTTGTCATGTTGGTGCGGTAGCTATGAGACCCAATTACAAGGGCTAATCAACATAAAACTCTACTTTCAACTGCAGTCTAAACAAGCTTGCTCTCTTTCTCTCTCTAGTCACTGTCATGTTGCCCTGCCACCCTCATGATGACTAAATTACTCTTGATTACGTTGTATCTGGTTGCACTGTTAAAAAATACCTTTGATAAATAATAGTGCAAAAGTAAAACCATCTGTATCTCCTGCCCTCATACCTCCTATTCTCTACCTGCTTCCTCAATTCATATTCCCTCTGGACATCAGGTTCCATGCTAACACAGATTGCCTCCCAGTAACAGCTGGTCATGAGGTGCACAGGTAGATTTTGACCAGATCGCTCAGTTAGGTGGACACATCTCTCATCTTCTGAACACTTCCAGCACATGGCCACTTCAAACAGCTGCATCTGATGGAGGACAGAGAACAGAGCATCTCTCTCTCTCTGCAGACAGCACACTCTGTAGCAACACTCTGTATGTGCACGCAGGTAGAGCAAGGAGCAAGGTCCCTCATTTGTATCTGCCAAGGCTGATTAATGATATTTCATCCTCTCCATGTTCTCCTTTTCTTTTTGCTGCTTCTCTCTCTCTCTCTCTCTCTCTCTCTCTTTCTCTCTCTCTGTTGCACTCGTTCTCTCATTCTCATTTCCCTACAGCTGCTGAACTGCAGGGACTATGCTGACAAGGATGACTTCATTTAGGCCACATCGAACTGCATCATAATGACACATACAAGCACAGACACAGCATTACTGTATTTTTCTACAGTCTTTACAGCCAGTCAAAGTGCTGCTGCTGCGGTTGATTCATTAACCCTCCCACTAACATAACACACATGCACATGCGCGCAGACACACACACACACACACACACACACACACACACACACAAAACCCTGTTCTGAGGAGCACAGGTTGTCTATCATGTTGGTGCAGTAGCTATGAGACCCAATTAGAAGTGCTAATCAGCAGAAAGCACTTTCTACTGCAGTTCAAACAAGCTCTCTCTCTCTTTCTCTGCAGTCGTTGTCTTGTTTTCCCTCCCCCTCGTGATGACTAAATTACTCCTGATTAAGTTTGATCTGGCCGGTAACTGTCAGTCGTGGAATTATTTTCTTCACTGTCAATCCACAGCGACTTCAAGAGAAGGCGCCTCAACGACAGGGAAAAAGCTGCTGAGAGCACAATGGAACATGTTCTATTCCTTCACATAGCTGGCATAAACAGCAGGCGCCCGATGTTTTATTCTGCAGCTTTTCATTCCATTGGCAAGACTTAAATTGGAACCACATTGCAACATAGCACCATGTCTTTTTGCCGGGTGGAGTTTGGCCCAGGGCGTTGTGGTCCCCCCGCCCTGCCTCCCTACACACACAACACACCGATTGAATAGCGGCATTCACTTAATCTAGTTTCAAAGAGGAAGGTGAAGATTAAACCAGCTCGTTCCTGATCATTTTTGAGGAGCAGACCATTGCTGAGAATGAGCCGTGTGTGGATTAAACACATATTTGATTAAAACTGTATTTGATTATTTTTTTCCTCCTAGTCCATTTCCTTCCTCGCCGCCTCCCGAGTCCCCCTGATGGATTTGTGGGCAGAGCGTGCGTGCACAGTGTCGCACAGATGAGGACTCAGGACTGATTACAAAAACAAATTAATCTTTATTCAGACGGGAGTGCGGTAAATCTCTCAAAACACAAACAAGTATTTACAGCTCCATAATCGTGTGTAACAAGAGGAGTCGCATAAAATCCCCCTAGAAGAGTGCGCCTTGGCTTTTTAATGTATGGCTGCAGAGGGGCGGTTTTGTGCACAACTGATTAAAAGCAGAGTCTGATTACAATCGTTCATATTCAGCTCTGAAAACCACCTGCCTGTTTCTCAGGTGCAAATGGGCTTAGTGAAGAGGATTATAAGGCATCCAACACTCAACGTGCTGTGTAATGGGACAAAGCATGAGATATACAGGAGTCCTCTGCAAATACCTGGACAGTTTTCTGCAGAAAAAGGCAAAGAGCCTAAATATACCACAGGAAAAAGAAAAAAAAGGATGAGACAGGACAAGAGAAAAGAGCACTACCTAGTAAATTAAACCTGGTGAGATTGAGTTTATCCTTAATGCAGCTTGTAAGACAGCTGGACAATAGAAATCTGTGTGTCCCTATTACACAGCGCAGCCTTGTACTGAATGGATCGATATGACATCAAAGCTCATCATCAAACTCAACTCAAAGCATTGAAGCTAGTCTGCCTTTCAGTTGACAAGGCCAGAGTGCACCCTCCAAATGGCTGACCACTACCTATCAGAAAGCAAAGAGGCAGGAGTGTTTACCTGCCAGAGGTTTAAGTGAACAGTCCAGAAACCGAAAGTGTTTGTGATAAAACATAAATATGGTGCATGTCCAGACACCTGTGAGCTCTTACAGCTGTTCCCACAGACTTTTCTTCAGTGACTGCCACAGCATCTCAGTCGTTCACCAGTCCATAAGTGATAACATTTTCAAAGTCCTTAAAGCTGATATGGCCATCCGAGTCATGGTCCACACCTCTGTTGAAAGAAAAAAAATGCAGGTATAGTGTTATATTCAGTGAAAAAAGGAGTGAAAAAACATGAGTGGAGCTCATTCTGAACAGGTGTACCACATGGTACAATTAAGCAGTTAACATTCCATCAGGCTCTGTGGCATTTATAAAAATGCTGAGCAGACCCAGTTGACTATGATTTTGGATAGCAAGAGGAAAAGGTGGAAAGGATGACATCCACATTTCAGATTACTGAGCACGTCAATGCAGAACGTGCTCAGACTGTGCAGCAAGAACAGTCAATCCACAATCTACATAGAGAGGAATGTAACTGGCATGGTCCACTTGTTCCCTTAGTAAGAAGGTGAATGAAAATTACAAAGTTATTCTGACTGAACACCTTTATGCTATGATGAAACTTTTTCTGTCCTGATGGGAGTGGTTTCTTCCTGTTCCTTCCCATTCACATAGAAGGCACTTTCCACTACCATTATCGAAACATAAACTGAGGCAATATCTATTGGAAGAATCATGTTATGGCAGCTCATGGTGGCCGCACACCTTACTGAGACACTTTATATTGGGTTTTCTATGTGTTTTATTAGTCACTCGTTTGTATCAAGACACATATGTGTGTATATGTGTATCTTCAAGTATCATGATGTTATATTTTTGCCATATTGGCTATCCCTGGTCTGGTTAGTTGATGGATCTTCAAAATAGCCTTAAAGATATTGAGGCACAGGCAAGATGCCACCAACATGCAGGCAGAAAAACTGAAGACCATATTGAGCGACTGTCAGCGACTGATATTAATTCAAAGCGAAAAACAGGAAAAGCAATAAAAGACTATTTCAGCTTCCTCCCCCTAAATTCAGTATGGCATGCTGTCTTTAATTTTGACAATGGCCATCTTCATCAGTTTCACTCTTAGTAGTGCAAGCTGCTTATGACACTGTGTTATTAAAAAAAAAAAAAAAAACATAAATGCATGGCAAACTGAGCCAGTGCAGGTTTCCCATGCCCTCAGACTGCATAAAATGGTCATTTGAAGCATACAGCCCCTCTTGTTTTCAGTGCCGGTGGCTAGGTGCAGTAATAACAGAATGGCAGCAGTGGTGGCAAGCCCACACACTCCGCTCCCTCTTGAGCTGCTCGTCTGCACTGTAAAGCCACGAGTGAGTGCTGCCTGATTGACTTGAGTGAGCCAGTGCTTGACTTATTTCATGTCCTGATGGAGGTCCTTCCCTAGACAGGTGGTGGGCGTGGGAGGGAGGAGAGCTGCTCATTTTCAGCTGACTGAGCCTTTTATCAGGCCTGAGGCTGAAGGCATGCAGTAAAAGCTCCTAGCCCAGTGGAGGAAGCTTCAGCGGCAGGGCAGGGTTTCGTCTTTTTTCCCCTGGCAGCCCTGGACGTGGGTGGATGAGCGCTAGAGTAGTACAGATGGCGCTGTTGAACACCAGTAGGGAAAGATAGCTCAGCTCACTTCAATTGAGAACTACTTATTTCAGCTCCAACAATATTTTTTTTTTTTTTGGTGGTGTGACTACATATTGCCATATTACTACCACAAACATATGATACAAACTACATTATGGAATTCAAACTATATAGTTTATATTATGTCATACAAAACCATACAAAGCACAGCAGAGGTGTACTAGAGTCCAGCGTTCCTAGACAGGAACTGGATTTTTCAGTACGTTATATATACTGCAAACCCATTAATTCTCTTCAGTATTACATATAGACAATACACCTGAACTGCATGTGCTATCTGTATTACACTGGACGTGTTATAAATAAGATCTGGCGGTTATGACTGCTTGCCGTCATTAACATACGCTGTTAAAATCTAATATTATATCAAGTTCCATCTTGTGTGTCTTCATTCAGTTTCAAAGCTGTGACTTCAGCCACTGTCCTACCTTCCACTCACTCCAGAGCCATTTCCATGGAGCAGGGGGGTGGAAATGTTTCTGTGTGTTCTCAGAGCAAGCAAACGCTCGATCGCATCGGCAGATGAGCGAGGATGAACGAGCAGATAAAGACAATGTGAGAGCAAACTGAATTGCATCAGTGCAGGGAAGGAGGGCATTACGGAGTATGGGAACAGCTTTCTCTTTCACTCAGTGCCCACTTCTCGATCAGAGATTAAACTCAAATGGCCTTTCTGTTGCTGGAGTGGAATCACTGGACCTTCCTTCCTTCCTCCCACTGCCGCTTATTGCCAACACGATGTCACACAAATCTGAGAGCATCCGTGCTGCACCATCTGATAAGACCATGCATACATGCAGAATTCATTAAGTGGACATTGTAGTTGAAGCTGGAATCAATCCGGGCGAAAGTGACTACAAGAAATCCGTCCCTTCTCCTGTGGGTGAACAAAAGAACACACATGGGTGGAGATATTCGCGGGGGGAGGCTGTGTGTTTTCCTGCCTCATTCTCTCACTGTGTGATTTCTCTATTACTCCAAGCAGCAGACTGATCGAGTGCAAACACAGCAGATGTGAGGGAAATTTGGTAGCAACAGGGAGGAGAATTAAAACAACATTAAGTATCCAGCAACTGGAAAATCACACTTTCTTGTTCCATGCGGGTGACTCCCGTTCAAATGGAAGTGTGCTACAGATCTAATTAGATTCTAATGCAGTCCTCCCCGTGGAGGAGAACCATTGAGATGTCCTCCATGCCCCTCTTCAGAGACCTTACACCTCTCCACTGCTCCCAGTACATGCTTAAGATAGAACACAGTACTTCAGCACTAGCAGAACTAACACTGTGCCCATAATCACACAACTCACTATTGAGACTTGATTAGGGTGTGGCTAATCATGTTACTACGTGTGCTAACAATTCAGTTATCAGTAACTGCTTTATATATTGATGCATTTGTCTGAGGAAGGGATCAAGCAAGCTTAAATTTTGTCAGATCAACAAGAGTTGGAAAATGTGGCTGTCCCCACTGTCTTTACCTCAGTGAACACATACACACACAGTAGTAACTCTTCAGACTGCTTATTCTGATGGCACTGTGAGTCAAAGGAAAAGTCTACCAATAAAGGCTGGATTATGTTACCAGAAAATGATGACAGCTACAGATCTCTGATTGTTTATCAGTGACACTCTTCTAACACACACACACACACACACACACACACACACACACACCCCTAATTTAGACCTAGTTGTCCTTAAATTCACATTTTTTGGGTGCAAATCTATTAGCATCTTGGCTCCTAAGCTCTCCACAACAGTTCTTTCAAGTTGGTTCTTCAGTCTCTTACTTCAAAGACCAGCTGAAAGAAATCCTCTTTTTTCCATATGTTTGTTCTCCTTTTCAATCCTGTTGATATAGCTCCTGCTTCTGTTTTGTTTAATGCCTTTATTTTGGGCATCCATGATCCACACACTTCGGTACTGACCAGGCTTCTGCAAGTGATGAGGAATTTCCTGGAAACTAAGCAGCGATGAAAGCTCACTCAAGCATGCAGATCTTCTAATTACTGCATTGTCATAGCTAGAATACCGTCATAATCAGAATACCATACGGCTAAGGGATGTTGTTCTTGTTATAACGCTGCGTGGCAGCTGTATCTGCGAAAGCTCAGCTGATTGACTCGTCCAAAAAGCAGCTGAACTCATTCAGCCTTCTCAGAAAAACTTGCCACGTGCGATTGGTGCTGTTTCAGATAACGCATGCTGTAAAGGAGTGAAACAGAACCTGAACAAACAGAACAGCAGGAGGGCCAGCCTTCGTAGGTACATAGGATTTGAGCTGGGACAGAATCACTGTGAAACCGCAAGTAGGAAAAAAGACTGGGCAGAATGTCCTCAGCAAAAATGTGTTGGACAACCCTAACTGAGATAAATATTGCTTGGCCAATGTGTGGCTCTCACTTCTCTATGCCAGAATTCCCTGCGGAGGATGCAGCACTCCTCCCAGGAGACAGAGCCCAGTAATGACATCATCAATGCACACCAGAGGCACAGGTATATTAATCTGATGCCTGCTTGGCTGTTCTTTTTATTTTCCTCATTTTATTCTTTGCTTTTTTTTTTTTTTGAAAAGGGAGCAGTGGGAAAAGAGGCATGGCAGAACGCAAGCGCTACTCTGTCATTGTCAGAAGAAGCACACTTAGCTCCCATACTGACGCTGCAGAAAAGTGAGAGAAAGGATGCTCAGCCAGCTTTGCTCGCACAACCTCCTGTGCAAACACTTAGTGCTGAGCGTTATGATTTAGAGGGCAGAAAAGCATGTGTCCAAACTGTGCCATGAGGCAGTAAATCAAAGTAAGCTACAATGTCAGCTGCTAAAATGCATGGATCCAACATCTAGCTTAAAAATATATATGGTCTTAGGATGTGACTATATCACTTAAACAGGGTCTAAGGTTTACAGGTTTTACTGATTTAATAGATAAAAAAGTTAGATACAATGCATATTTTTCACAAGATACTTCAAAAAGTTTTGAAAGAACAGTGCGAAATACAGAAAAAACAAGTTTTCTTTCTGTAAATTGATTTCTGTATTTCGTATTATTTTAAAAGAGTTGTATATGTGGAAATGATATGGAATTGTATCAGTACTGCCCAGCATTACGCATGTTCTCTTGCAAACAAAAACAATCTGCTCCTGCAGGTTGAGAGGCAGTAAGAGAGCAACAGTGCTACTGAGCCATGCTTTTATTGTGCCTTAATTGGGACTGTTCACGGCACTTGCAGCGCTTCTCCTTTTCATGCCCCCCTTCCACCCCCTTCTGGCAGGGGGCCGGGACTGGGACCATGGTCTCGGAGCATGGCGTTTTCTTCTCTGATCGATGGAGAGCAGCCGCGCCACGGGAGAGATGTTACGGCAACAGCCCCTTTTTAGATTAACTAAATCACTTCCATTAAAAGCGGTGCGCTGTGCTGTCATGGCAACCCCTGAAAGCATCAATGGGAGTTGTGAAATGTGCAGTAGAAATTTTCTTCCCTGCCTGTAGCTCCCAGACATGATATTGATGCCGCTGTCATGGGTGGCTGGCTTTCGCCTCTACCACTACCTGCCGAGCCTACAAACGAGAGGAGGCTTAGGCCTGGGAGTGTACGACAAGCATCCATACATCTAATCCCAGCGCATACATACATAATCCCAAAGCTGCTTAAACACAGGTGCCGTTGCACTTGTCCATTATTACACAGAGTTTTCTTCAAACAACATTGCAGATCACCAGACACTGTGATTAGAACTTTGGGTTGAGGCTTTTAGGACTACATTTGTACAACATAATCAAGAAAAATGTGCAAAACCCTGTAAACAGACTAGACTGCCATCAGTTGCTATTTTATCAGGTATGTATGCATATCTGGTGGGTAGGCAATCACTAACTGCACCCCATTTGCTTGTTAGACTGTCCATCCAGGCAAAAGGATCACCATACACTATTAAAGAGACTACATTTGTGGAAAACAGAATCCTCTGCACTGTTTTGAAACAAAAGTGTTTAAAACTGTTAAAATATCAAAATATACTGTTTAATATACTGTTTTAAACTAAGCTGCAAAAACAGCTAATTTCAAAAACAATGCATTTCCACATTTCCACATATTCAGCCTATAGCAGTTTAGTCCTTACCATTCACAAACTGCTTTTTGAATGTGGCACAATAAAAGGAAACCAATCAGAACAGAAGTCATTTACTTATATCATCATAAGAAGACCTCAGGGGGAAAAAAAAATTCAACAAAAATGTAAGACATGGAGCCTTTAAAGGTGCCACAAAGGATTCTTTATGCCATGTCACAGAAGAGCCCTAAGAACCAAACAGATAAAATAGATATAGGTGCAAATAACCTTCACATAATATAAAGATTCTACACAAACCTAAAGGTTCTTCTTAGAACCTTTATATTATGAAGTGGCTTTTTAAACTTTAAAAAAGTCCCTCACTCTCATGCATATAATCTACAAACATGGTTCTCTCAAGAACGATCCGTTGATAGGTTACTGACGGAAACAAAAGTGGTTCTATGATATCATGTTTAGACCTTTTTTGGCTGTGATGTCTGAAGTGTATCAGGCACAGTAGTGTTGCTGGGGTTTTTACACACCACAGTGATGCAACGAATACTGTTGGGTAGAGAAGGTTCCACCACACAGAAATATCGAGCCAAGAGTAGTAACTCCTAATGAAAGACTTGAAGACGGCTAATATAAATTAGGAATTAACAGATGAGCTGTAAACCTACACAAAGAACCAATAAGGTAGGTGTTTCTTATAAAGTGGCCAGTGCTTGTATAATAATTTATATTACCTCTAAGGCTTTAGCAGCTTTCTTTTGTGCTTTTTTCACTCTTCCTTCTCTCTCTGCTCCACTTGCACCACATGTCTGCAGCACCAGGCGGCTGCCATTGGAGGACAGAAAGCCGCGCCAGCAGGGACAGCCTATTCTTAAACATCCTGCAGGAGTGGACAGAAAACTAAGCTGTTCCTCCAGCAGCTTCATAGACACACGCACACATACACACATCCCTGGAGAGAGCACATGCCAAACAGCCAAACACACAGACTGCCAAGCCTTGCAGCCGCACTCGCACACACACTTGCAAAGGGGCACACAGACACACACACAGACACACATAGCGCAGACATGGACAGACACAAAGACGCAGACACCACACATTCACAACTGGTTCCATCTCTTCCACCTGACATTATAGCATAAAGCACAGGAATACTGCAGCAGATTGTGTCACGCCATACCGAAATCCTGACACGTTCTCAGCACAAAAGCCATAAAGGCGCAGCTTGCGGTTATAAATTAGAATGTGCTTACTGGGAGGAAAGATTGATGACTGCACCGTGTGCATCCCTTGACTCTCCTGCTTAGTTAATAGGGGGATTGCAGTGACTTTTCACATCTGCAAGCATGCAAGTTACTGAGGAGGCAGGTTCTTAAAGGGAATTAAAAGAGACGTCAGGGAGACATCCTCACAGAACTTGTTGGCCAATTGGAGGATGAGGCAATTTGTCTGGAGGGTCTGCAGGTGGTAAATGGATTATGTAACTGGGAGCGGGGGCCACGCCGGCACGGCTCCTTGGAGCATGCAGACGCAAAGAGAGGAGCTATGTAACTGGAAACGGAAGCCACGTCGGCATGGTGAGAGGAGCTCCCCCGCTTTTTTCTCTAAGACTATGGATTTCTAATAAATGTTTACCGCTCGCTTTAGCCCCAGAACACTCAACAACAATCCATTTAAGTCACGGGAGGAGAAAAAGTCAATTTATTTAAATCCGCTTCTTATCCCGAAAAGTCGCCCCAGCTCCAGTGCCGTCCCAAGCCACTGGCTCCATTTGGCATCGCTGTCGTTTTCAGCCATCTCCATAATAACTCCTGGTCTTAACCCAGTCCCAATAGCAGGGAACCTGATATTCAATCATCATCTGCTCCAGGAGAGACCAATTAACTGTTTATACTACTTCACAATTTATCCCACTTTAAAAGACTGCCGCTGCGAGAGCCTGCAAGACAGAGAGAGAGAGAGATAGAGAGAAAGAGAGAGAGAGAGAGCTCTTAACAAAAAGCTGGATTCATCATCAAATTTGCTCAGTGTTTAATCAGCCAGTGTAATGAGAGGGAGACAGAGCTGTAGTCTATTCAGGCCCAGTCGTTCCTCCTCTGCCTATTGACACTATTCAAACACTCAGCTGTTTTAGCTCTCACAGCACTTCACAAGCCCCCACAGCAAATCCTCTCAATGGCATGCGCCTCTAAGAGACTGCCTGCTCTCTGACAAGCAGAGGGCATATTCACCTAAACAAAACGTACAAGGCTACAGAATGTGCAACCTGTGCTGGTACAAGCCAAAGCTATTGATCCAGAGCCAGCATTGTTCTTCGTCTGGCTCAGAACACAGACCACGTAGGACAAAACGGAGGCAAAGCATAGACGCCCAAAGTAATCAGGTCTTTTCTCTCTCCCTGGAGGGACACTAGCAGACATCTCCTGCAGCACTTCGAGCTTGATGCCAAGCAGCAGGATATCTAGCAGAAGCGGGGCACATTCCTCTAGACAAAGAAGTATGGCCTCTGCCTCTAAATCACCATATCTAAGTATCGAAACCACATTTTTAATGCCTGAGAGAGGGACATGGTTAAAATCAAGTGAAAAAATGACTTTACTAGTAAAATCAAATGTAAAAATCACTGTCTTACACAAAAAAGTGAAGCAATATGCGTTCCTCAAGACATAAAAGCATGGTCTCACATCTAAGTCTTAAAAGCACATTCTTCATGCCTGGAAGAGGAACAGAAGCAGAAGCAGAGCACATTCCTCTAGACAAAAAGTATGGTCTGTGCCTCCAAATCACCATATCTGAGCATCGAAACTACATTCTTCATGCTTGGAAGATGGAAATCAAATCAAAATAAGGCAGAAAAAATGATTTTACTAGTAAAAACAAGTGTAAAACTCACTACATTCACACAAAACAGTGAAGCAGGGAGCATTTCCCATAAAAAAAATAAGATATAAATTTAAGTATCAAAAGCACATCCTTCATGTCTGGAAAAATCACTATACTACACAAAAAGTAATTAATTGAATTTACTTGATCAAAATGTGTACATACTTTTCACATAAATGAAACTGTCAACATAATTTTGTCTTTCAGTTTATTTACTTTTGCCAGTAATTGAGTTGATGTAGGGGAAAGTAGTTCACAACCTAACAAGAACAAAAGTAACAAAGCTTTTATAAGTAGTTAAGCAAGTTTGAGTAGAACATGCTTTGGGTTTATTCCTTATATTCTCTTAACAACATAATCTGCAAATTCTCACAGAAATCAGAAACATATTCCCCCATTTTCACTAGGAAGTAATTTGTTCATTATCAATTTGTTTAAACTAACTCATAGGATTCAAACCTATATTGCTTCATTCTTTTGGTTCCTATATTACTGTTTTGAAGCAAAAACCTCACAGAGAGAGCTAGCCAGGCTAATCCTACTCAAATAATGTGCGAGGCTGTGCAATACATGCGGAAATAATATACAAATGGGAATGAAAGTATATTTCTATAGTGATTTTTGTAGTAAAATCAAGTATAAAACTCACTATGCCAGTAAAATCATGCTTAAAAATGACAGTACATTGAAAAGCTTAAAACCCAGAAGTGAGTCTAGGTGTTTGAGTGTACGGTCTTAGTGTTGGGCATGGATGAGAAATCCAGAGTAGAAATGAGGTTCCATATGAGGAAGCCCTGCTGGGGATGAAATGACCCCACTATTGAGAAGGTAAGAATGGCAGCTTTCCCATAGACACTCTTATGTGTGCTGATTAGCAGGAGTGGGGTTCTCCCGCCCAAGCTGAGCCTGTGAACTGATGGGACATCACCAGGGTTCCACGCTGCTTTCATTAACACTCTATCTCACTCACCTGAGGGGAGCTGAAATATGAAATCAAATATAAAGAGCAGCCAAGAGAGAATCTCTAAGAGTGTACCACACACATACACACACAAAAACTCTGAGACACTTGCCTCAAACACACACTTATACATCACATGAACACCAAAACTCTATAACACTTGCCTCACACACCAAAACACATGCAGACACATTTACTCTTAAATAGGATTGTTTATTGTTCAAAAAATTTTGAAACCAGTACCGGTATTGCTAACAACACACTGACTTAGATGACAGCTCACAAATGATACTTTTTTGTATCATTGGGAGGGGGGCTTGTAGTTATGATTCAGTTCTGACTGAGGAATCTGATGGCCTGAGGGAAGAAACTGTTTACCGTTCTGGCACTGGAGGCCAGCACGCTACAGAACCTTTTGCCAGATGCAAGGAGGGAGAAAAGGGTGTGTGAGATGTGTGAGGGGCTATCCACAATGCTGGTGGTTTAGCGGATGCAGCTTGTGGTGCAAATGTGTAAATGTCTGTGACAGAGAGGAGTGAGACCCTGATGATCTTCTCAGCTGTCCTCATTATCCTCTGTAGAGTCTTGCAACCCGAAATGGAACAATTTCCGTACCACGCCATGATGCAGCTACAGAGAATGCTCCCTATAGTCCCTCTGTAGAATTTGGAGAGGATTTGGGGAGAGAGTTGTGGTTCCCTCAGAGGGCTGAGCACACAGTCCTGGGAAGTCCCTGTGGAGGTGCTGGTGATGTTGGTCCTGATCCTGACTGAGGAGGTGTAGTGAGGGGGGCACCTGTGATTTTATGTGCCTCATGATAAGCCTCTCGAAGCACTTCATGATGATCTGTGTGAATGCGAAGGGATGAAAAGTCATTGAGGCAGGAAACTGACGACTTCTTAGGCACAGGGATGATGGTGGTAGCTTTGAAGCACATTGGAACAACAGTGGTTCTCAGAATGATATTGATATTGGTCTGCACATCCTCTGAGCACATGACCAGGAATGCTGTCTGGTTTGGTGGCCTGGTTTTCCTCACATCAGACATGTCTGACAAGCAGTCTGTCTGCTGAATGCAGTATAACAGAGATCTGGTCTGAGTAGCTGAGGTGGGGGCAGGGCTTAACACAGTACACACCAGCAATGTTTGTGTAAACACAGTCCAGCACGTTCACCCCCCTCATTGCAAAGTCCACATTCCGGTGGAATTTAGAGAAAACTGATTTGAGATTCGGATGGTTGAAATCTCTGGTGACAATACACAGTCCATCTGGGTGTGGCTCTATAATGTTCGGCCAGCTCATTGTTGGAGATTTTGTATCATTAATGTAATCTACTGCCACTTGAATGATGAGAGGAAGATGGTTGTGGTCTGTTCTTCTCACAGTTGTGTTTCATCAAGTTCACAGTGTTGCCAGTCTTGTCCTTTTTGTACATATTGCACTGGGCACCATTAGCATGGAGCCTGAGTGGGGCCACACTATTGATCTTAGGCATATCCTCCTGAGACCCAGGAAGAAAAAAGTATTTTGATTTAGATTTTTTCATGTAAAAAACAAATTGCAAAGACCC
>JBBPCZ010000001.1:48671258-48685095 GCA_037974445.1 Brycinus macrolepidotus | reverse complement strand
TTGTTTCATTGTCACAGCTGCTGACCGAAAAGCTTGCTTAGGGGTAAAGTCAGGTTTAGAATTTGCTACAAGTAACACTCTTCTTCAGAATCGGACCATAGGACTATAGGAATTAAGTAAACACTGAGTTCAGTGTTGTGATACAAACATTTCCATTGCCTGTTTAGCCCATAGAAGACCATTCACTATGAAGCTAGGCTGCTTTATGAATGAAGCACAGTACAGAGCAGACAAGCCATATAGAGGGCCTAAGTGAATCTCAGGAGGAAAAAAAATTATAATTATAATTTGGGCCATTTAAAGAGACAAAACCTGTGACACTGAATAATGAAAAGCATAACAACAAGATCTATTCTGGCAAATCACCTTTAAAGCGATTTGTTTGGCTAAAGTGGCTAAAGTTTTTGTTACATTTAGACCAATCCTTTTAATCTTTGTATTCATCCCTGCACTCATCCTTGGTAGTGTGAAAAGAGGTTTAGAAATCATACAACAAAACAGTATTGTTCTGAATGGCAGACACAACAGCACAATTTTCAATAGAAAAACTTGACAAGTCAGGTCACAATCAAGAATTAAAGTGACAAAAGCTGATGATCGCCATGCAAAACATTTCAAATAGCCTCATAGCCTCGATTTAAGTGTGGCCTTCTCCTCAAACATATTTACATTTTCAGCACAAATGAAAATCCAGATATAGTACAGAGGGGGTAAACAGGCCTTGCTAGAGAAAAACATGGCTGATTGAGCCCTTGTCTCATCTGATTACAGGTTTTATATATCAACTACGAGAGGGGGAACAGCTAGCACGGAGTGTTCACAACTCTGCTGCTCCATGGAGCAAAAGCTGAGGGATCCTGCACTGCAATTCATTCATTAGCATGCTAATTACATCCATTCACAAATGAAAATACCCAGAAATACCCAGCACTGTGTCAAGCCGCAGTGGAAAACAGGAATCCATCAACGCTTCTCTGCAGTGAGCTGGTGGTGCCTCCTTCATGTTAGATTTGGGATGCTATCAGCTCCATCCACACTGTTTTTAAGTGTGCCACAGAAGGATGTGGTAATATTTGTTAACCAATTGGCCCTGAAAATTTGACGGGATGTGATTAGTGCTCAGTGTGAATGAAGTCGGTGCTTGGATGAGCCCTGTCAAATTTCCGCTGACGAGTGAAGAGATTATAGCAGCATTTAAATGCCAGTTTAATTTTTTAGACTTTTTTGATACATCATCTTTTTCTTTAAAAAGCAGTCTGGTATGTAATTTACTTTAAAACTTAAATTGCAAAAAAAACTTAAATGAACTGAAAGGATACAAAATCTTCCATGAAGACTGCAGCTTAAAAAACTATTCCCTATCATTTACTGATGAAAGTTCACAGTTTTACCTGGAGTAAACTGCAGTTAAACTTTTTACCACACTAAAAAAAGTGATGCACTATAAGTTAATTTGTCTTTCAGGTTCCTTACTTTTGGCAATAATTGTATGGATGCCATCAGGAGATTGTGTTGCAGCCATCCATGGCCAGGAATCTTAATTGGCTTTGCACTCTCTGGGTGGCCCTCCTTCTATCCCATAACTCGGTGTGATACCAGCCAATGCTGGCATCTGTTAGCTCAGGAGATCTCTTTTTTTTTAGTCTAAGGCCCCATTTGTGGACAGTAAAAGCCAACGCACCACCCCACTCCCATCAACCACAAACATACAACAAACCTTGAACACTTAACACTTAACCGAGACCTGCCCGGGCCCATGGTTATTACAGATAAATTAAGTGGGTGTGGATGCCTGTAAATTGTGATTGGTTGGAATATATATTAAATGAAATAATAGTTACTTTCTGCATTTTTTAAACGTTTGTCAAAGCAGGTATAATAAACTACCAAAATGACGAAGTAGAGACCCTCTGAAGTTTTTCTGAAATCTGCAACCTACAGTTTAAGAACTACTGCGTTTGCTGATGTAACCTAATTGGTTAGTGTTCTCCTCCAAGTGTGCTGAGCTGTTAACAACAGTTTGAAATTCTGTGCTTACTTTGTCTTGAAGAATGCACATGCCAGCCTTCACCCACCTAGCTTGGTAGCATTGCGATTTAGCTACAGGGAAATTTGCCACACTTAATTTGGAATGAAGCCCTAAACCCATCTCCACCCACCAACAACAACAAAAAAAGAATTGTGTAGTTGGAAGTTATTTATGTTGAACTGATGTACACATTTAAATGATTATAAATGATTTGCAATACATTACTTCATTCAGTAGCTGTTGGGTGTATGCTTCCAGTCTTTAGAAGAAGTCAATCTCTGTATCTCAACAGTGGAGTAGCTCCTCAACACACTCTTAGGCTACAGATGAAGAAAGAGGGGACTGCTACCTTTTCAGATGATTATCTCAAATTGCTCATGACACATGCAATGCAAGGTGCGCAGTGGTGCATGATCCTGACTTTAAGACATACTGCCTTCAGGCATACACTGTGTTCAAAGGCTTTTGATTAGAAAGTAACTGATGAGAACACTGCCTCCCTCTTCCTGTAGTGGAAGATAGGCCTAATAGCTGCATGGAGAAGCTTGCTTTTTAAGCTACAGAGACACTACAAAGCAAATTAAGGACTTCTAAATCCATGATTAATTAAAGGCACACAATTGCAATGTAACTTGGGGTGTAACTTAGAAAAAATGATGCCCTAATGTACATTCATCAAACTTTGCTTTTCTAAATCCAGCTGAGAAGCTGTATATTAATCTGTATTAACAAACTGCTGCTAAAATGAAAGAGGGGGGAAAACAGCTTTTGTCAGAAAAATCTGTACGATAACAACACACAAATGTGAATCATAGGAGAAAGTGTTTATGCTTCTAACTTTATCACAGAGTCAAATACTGTAACTTTTCCTTGTTCATTCTCACACAGCAGAAAAGCATGATTCTTCTAAATCACCTACAAAAACCAAGACTTCTGTGTGAGTGCTTTAAACACAGATAAGATCTTTTCCCTTTCTATGCTTATTCCTGGCTTCATGTTACTGGGCAGAGAGCACCATGTGCCCTGGAAAAGAGATTAGAGAGGAAATATGTAGCAGTGTACCCATGGCTTAGTGGGAGCGTTTTAGCGTGGACACAGAGATGCATAATCCCTTGTTGCCAGGCCGAGAGGAGCCAGAGAGAAAGCCCATGCGCTGTGTGCTGTTTGGGAATCTCACGCGACTATCGCTGACATCGCCGCATCCCATTCACGCAGTCCACAACAGCTGCCGAACGGACGCTGCCTCTCTGACCACTCAACACAAGGGTCCACCCGCTCCATTAAGCCGCAGGCACATCTGCAACAAAGCTCTAATCACTTCAGTAGAGGTAGCTTGTGGCATTCTGAACTTGATTATAAGATCAGGAGCATTGAGAGATGGTAATCATTTAATCCTCTCAGAACACAGAGGAGCCTGATTTCTCAAGCACTCCAGCGTTTCCTATTATAGAGCTCATTATTGGGTGGAGGGGGAAAAGAAGCACCAGAAAACAATTTAGAGCCAGGGAGAAAAAAAATATGTCTACGATGTCTGCTCCAAAAATAAACATTTCATTTGGAAAAGTGTGTGTTTGCCTTGTGTTTGACGAAGACAAACAGAAAATTCACGCAGGAATGTTAAATTATTTTTTACCGAGAAAGGGTCTTTGCAAACTGTGCAGTAACATATTGTGCTCTTTTCTGGCATGAAGTACAGCCATATCTCTTTATAACATAGCAGCACTGAGCACTCCTGATGACTGGACGGAGAAGAAGTACTTTACACCGTGAGCCCATCTGCTTCTGTGTAAAATAACACAATAGGGGGGTTAGAGCGGAGCTGTGAAAAACACACACGTATGCACACACTCCGACCGGCTGTGAGTGGCCATTTTCTCGTCCAGGATGGAGGAGTTGCCCCTGCCGCCATGGCAGATTGGTTAATGGCCTCTCAGCGGAGTTGAGCACCTTGAAACCGGACTCTAATTGCCCCCGGCATCCTGGCAGGAGGCAGAATGGAGCCAGGGTGGCTGGTCTAGGGCAAAGAGATGAACCCTTGCAGCCTATTTGCCGGTGGAGAAGGATCTGTGTGAGGCCAAGAGGGTCCTAATGCTCTCAGACGGCTCCATCAGCCTGTCAGTCAAAACACAAGCTAAACACACACACACACACACACGGAGCTCCCTCCCACGTAACAGAACACACAGCCTAACAGAACTTACAGCCTCAGCAGCCGGTCCACCACAGAGAGGAGCAGCTACACCTTCAGTTTCAAAGACAAGTATGAGGAGAGGACTGGGGGCAGGGGAAAAAGAGAGGGAGGGAGGGAGGGGGAGGGAGGGAGTGTGAGAAAGAGAAACAGAAAGAGAGAGTGAAATGAAAAAAGAGATAAGCAAAGAGGGAGGGATGAGAGAAAGAGGAGAGAGAAAGAGAGAGAGAGAGAGAGAGAGAGAGAGAGAGAGAGAAGGAGGAACAGAGATGAAAGAAAGAGGATGAGAGACAGAGAGAGAGAGAAACAGAGAGGGGAGTGGGAGAGAGAAAGAGAGTTAAAACACAGTGGAAGTAGAACACACATTGCTTTTACTCTCCCTCACTCTCTCTGCACTCTGCAAGGAGGGAGGCAACTCAAATGTCAACAACAGATAAACACAAGGGATGTTTGTTTCTGGTTTACCTGAACTGGAGCTCTGCTGATTGAAGTGAAACAAACTCCTGGTTTTTTGTTTACTGTCTCCCAGCAGGAAGTGTGCGGCTTCCTGACGGTTCTATCTCTCTCTCTCTCTCTCTCTCTCTCTCTCTCCTCCAGTAGTAAAGTGATAGTCGTAGAGACACCACAGAAACGGAAAACGAGCCTGTCTCTGCTTGGCGATAACCCATGACATTGCTCAAGGCTCTCTCACTGTATAATCTGCCTCAGATCTCCTCACTAAAGTCGGCTTGTTTGATAGAAAGACCTTCATGGGGCCACACCGGCTCAACATGTAAGGAACCTGTGGATGGTCTGGTAAAAAACGTTAACCTATCTATTCCTTTTGCTTACACTTACTGACTATGCTTCTGCTTCTGACAACAGAGACAGACTCTGTGGCTGTCAAAGGTGGAGGGAAGGTTTGTTTTCTGCTCACATCCTGAAAGTTACACTCGTGTCTCTTCTCTTGACTGACGGAGACATTACTTCAGACAGTCAAATTGTTTATTTGTTTTTCAGGCCACCTAAAAATGTTCCTAATATCATACTGTGGGGAATAAATCAATCATTTATTTTCTCATAAAACTTTTTATAGTGTACTGAGCTGAAAGTCTATTTAACTCTTAGAGGTCTAGGGCTTTTACTGCTGTTTTTCTATACTCTTGAAATGTAATTACATAATTAGTTACATAGATACATAATGACTTACATTTTCATTTGATTTACATTTAGCATCAGCCGGGTTTACTCTTCGTTTTGGCTTTTTTCCATTTGTCATGTCAAGCGATGATAATAATATGGTAAAAATGTAAAAAATGATTATTCTTTCTTCAAATTAAGACTGTACACACAATTTACCAAATTTAAGTAATAAAATATCGATACTTCTTACAAGCACTGATGAGTTTAGAATCCATGGTTTTAAAACAGCTTCCCAGTTTGTTTTAATGGGCTATAGCTGAGAAATGATAAATATCTAATTATACTATATTTGTGTTTTGACAGATCACTGTAACTGATAAGAATTGAAAACCTACCTTCCAAGGTCTACGAAGTTCAGAAGCATACATATGCAAGATAAGTGTTTGATCATAAGGTTAAAAACTTATTGTACATCAAAGTGTAATGTTACATTGTGAACCTTCAAAATTGGACATGTATTTCACACAAGAGTAGAAATGCAAGCTTGTTGCTGTTTGAACTTTGTTGACATTGTTTTCTGTATCAGATTTTGTGGCTTGGGAGAATGTCCTAGAGACAGATGACGAAACTATTTCCTCCTCAGCAGCACCTACAGCTTTTCTCTGTTGAAAGAAGACACTGTCCACAAGCTATTACAAGAAAATTCTAGCCTTACAGCAGAAAGCATTCCCCCCTAGAAAGCTAGCGTTTAGTCTACATAAATCCCTGAAAGTAAATGACTTTAAAGTGTTCTTATATAAAGTGGTGTCTATTGTCCCTAGCACTTTGTTCCGTAGCAATGGTTGAAAAACGTTGCCCTAAAGAATGTATATGTACATTACCATTTGTGCCAGTTCAGTGGACTTACAAACTTAACAAAGTCAGGATGCGAACTGATATATTTCGAAATATTCCTGTAGTTCCAGCATCAAATTGTGAAACCCTTGGGAAGCTTTGCAAAACAAGGAATAAACTTGTTGGTCTTTTCTTTAACTGCCAGAGAATATGTACTACAATAAGACTGAATAAAAGGAACAGAGTATACTATTGCATGTGATGTAGACAATAAACACATGCATCTTTTTAAGGAGTAGTTTAGTAAAGCAATCTACATTTCGTCTTACCCCCAAAATGTACTCGATCAGCCAAGGCATGCTTTGCATCTTAAAAGCTTGTGCAAACTGTATATCATCATCACACACTTGTCTCAGATGGCGCTGAGATGTTGAGGAGTGCCAAACTGACTTGCTGGTTTCTGACACTGTGTGACATACAGTTATTTATAAAATTCAGTATACACAAAATCCAGTCTTTAAGAAGGATGCAACAGCAACACAAAAGCTAAGCTGTGCTTTTGTCCATTTTCGGACGTTATATAAAGTAATATATCATACAGTGTAAAAAATCACAAAAACCAGTAGATGTGAGATTAACAACTCAACATGGGTTGAGGCAAATATGTGATGAAGAAAAGTGGAGCACATATCTAAGCATTGGCCCTATTATCAGGAAATTGCGAGTTCCACCTATGGCTGAAGTCCTAAAGAGCATAATTTGGCTAAAGGTGCCTAGGATGGCCCCTGCCTCTCCCCTATTACTCTGTATGATGGTAGCCAGTACGGCCATTTGTTACTTGACATAATAAAATTGGCAGTTAGCGTTCTCCTCCAACTGTTGAGCTGGCTAATGATGTTACTGTAGTGGAATGTCTTTTACAAGATTCAGATGTCACTGTTTGATCTAGAGCAGCCAAAAAGGTTTATGTGTAATGCCTTTAGCGTAGTGCTAATATGACAGCGGGAATCCCATGGGGGCATTGGAATTAGAATTAGAATTAGAATTAGACATTAGAATTGTTATTGAGGTAGGATTGTTTTCTAATTTTTGTTATTTATGGTCTGAACTGAAGTCCTACTTTTAATAGTCAGGGTTCTCCACTGCTATTAGGAAGTCATTAAGTTACAATTTCAAATCAAAACACTGCATGACTGTTTCATCTCAATAATTGAATTACGTAGAAATTTTGAAAAATTGGTGGAATTCTCCTTTAAAAGTGCCTAGAGGAGAACCTACTGGGTAATCTACTGGGTATAATGTGTGCTGTGTCCGAAGAAGATGTTCAAAAGAATGTTTTTTTAGCCTGGAGATTAATATAGAATACCTCTCAGAAATAAGAGATTCCTAAAGACCGTCACTAAGCTCGAGGAGTAAAAGACTGCTCCTGATGTGTAAGTGACTGACCAGTGCTTTAACTCAACCCTTCACCATCGGTTCCTCTTTTTCTGCTACCACACCGAGATGAGCACACACACACACGTGAACGAACACACACATACGCACACACACACATCTTCCTCAGGGACCCCTGTCTTTATTATCACAGCCCAGCAGCTTACTGTTTCCATGGCTCTGCGAGATGGATTAATCACACCATTTAATGTGTTTATTTCTCCCTGTCCAGGAGGCAGAGGAGGCGGGTGCACTCTAACCAGCTTTGTGCACTCTTTAATTGGCATGAGAAGGGGCTTGCTGCGCAATGACCCCCGAGTGAGGCGTAGCCACAAAGGTGTATGTGTGTGTGTGTGTGTGTGTGTGTGTGTGTGTGTGTGCGTACCTCATGCTGTACAGTGGTGCCTGAGCCTTGAGGTGCTCCCTCACACACTCCCTCAATTTCCTAAAATCTCTGCTACTGAAGACCTAAATAAAATCCTCCCCAAATAAGAAGAGTGATAGAATGTCGTATCTACAAATGGCTCGAATTCTGTTTCCAAGACAACGGCTGAGAATGCCCACTGAGCGTGTGCAGGAGAGCCCACTGTGAACAATTTTCTGTTACACTTCTTTTTGAAGGGAAACTACAGAGGAGTCGACACCTCCAAATCACCTTGAATGACCACACATAAAAACTTCCATAAGCATTACACACATGGGGAGGCACCACACACAAACACGCACACACAAATTCTTTTCACTCATGCTTTTATTCAGACACATACATATACAGGGCTCTGGATCATTTTTAACAAGAACAGAAATGTAATCGGTTTGATGTGAAATGAACCATTTTAGAGAACCTAACAGAGTCAGAATTGTTCACAGAAGTGGTGACAGGAAATAGACATCTGAAGACTGAAACGGCTCTTACAGCTACAACACAAAGTGAAACTGAAAAGTAAAATGACTATTAAGTTGTTTTAAATAAGTTGCCTAATGTCTAAATCACTGTTTTATGACAGTTTATGGTAGTTTTGGTTTTGTCCTAAAATTTTATAACACCTTCACGTCAGAGAGGTACATGCAGGGCGTTGCAAGGCAAAATAATCCCCAAAGGAAAATTTGTTTAACTGGATTAAGTCTATTTTATCATTTTCAACATTATATATGGCAAGTTTCACTACAATGAACAATTTCACATCAAACCATCCAGAATGACTTTGTTTATTGAATTATACAGATTTTTTAACTGTTCTTTAACAGAAAGAGAAGTTGATTTAAAATGCACTATATTTAAAATGCACATTATGCACAAAAGACAGTGCCACTGACGCTGAGAAGTCAAGGAACAAGTAACAATCATGCTGAAGACAAAGGAGCTTCCTAAAGTCCTACAGGAAAAACATTATCAAACATCACTTGTCTAGAAAAAGTCACAGAGCCCATGCAAAGATACAGTCACACAAAAAACAATAAATAATGAACCATACCTCAACAATCTCTGTTCCTACAACCCACACAAAACTTCTTTCTAAAAAAGAAGCACAGAGATGTGCATCTGAAAATTGTACACAGGCCTTTAGACAAATCAGAGCTCTTTTTAGAACAATGCAATCTGGTCACACAAAAAAAGACGGAACTCTCTGGCAATAGATCACCTTGTCATGTGTGGAGAAAGAAGGGATATGCATATGATCCCAACACCATACTCACACTGAAATAAAGAGTTGGGGGCATCATGATGCACAAAATCATTCTACAAACCATACTCCTGTGTTATACTTTACTGAAGGAAGCAGCAATGGAACAATGTACTGTGAGATAGCAGAGGGGAATTTAGTCTGCTGAGAAAGGGATGAAGATGGACATTTCAACAAGACAATGACCTCAAAGGAAATTTTGAGTCAATTGTGGTTTGCCAATGAAACACAATGCTACAGTAAAAAGCTACTATTTCTTACCATAGATGAAGCTCAGAAGTTACTACTTCTCACCATCTATCCATCCATCCATCCATCCACCCACCCATAAAAATTTTGTTTTTAAACTTATTTATGTCTATGAATACATACTTGTTCCATATTAATAAATTTAACAAGGATATATGCACTGGAAATTAAATAACAAAAACAAGCACACTGAGAGATCCTAAAGTTCTGTTGTACAACAGGGTTTGCTTGTGACTGGCACTGAATAAAGAAATGACAGACTTATGCTGTTTAAGCTACTTAAGCTACGGTGAATCCTTGTTGAGCTCACTTCTTTTTTCAGGCTGCAGCGTTTTCTCACTGGTCTACATTACGGTCCGTTAATTGGCACGCAATAAGCTCAGTTTCTTCCCTTCCGGCCTGTATGGGATAATTATACCTGCATGTGTCTGATAGCTTTATTCATAGGACAATCCTTCCAGTTATCCTCTTTGATCAGTTTGAGAAAAGGCACTTTTGGGCTGTCATCTTCATCTTTTCCAAAACCCCCCTTCTCCCTTTCTCTCGCTCTCTTTCTCTTTCTCTTTCTCTCTCATGCTTTGCTTGCAGAGGGAGAGAGGGATGTGTGTTTGACAGCTTGGGGAGCCGAGAATAATCTGAATCTGACTGAAAGTTTTTAAAGATGTATAGAAAACGGCTCACTCAGATGTTGAACCACTCAATTTCCAATCTCTCACTGGAAGAAAAATAAGGTGCCATGTCGAAGCAAAACTAACTTTTCCTATCCCCAGTTTATGTTTAATTCATACGTGTAAAGCTCTGGTCAAAAGTATTTTTTTTCTTCCCTACAATTCCTGGTACAGTCTGCAGTATGATAGTAGCATGTGTTGAAACGGTCTTATACTTATACTCTTCATCTAAAAGCTAACCTGTCTATTCTGGTGGTCTTAAAGAGCCAGGCCCTACTCCAGGAGCACTTGTGTAGCTTGACTTGAACATGAAGCCCTGAGAAATAATGCAACATATTGTGAGCATTCAGGTTATCTGCTCTAGATAACAATGGACATTTTGAGCTTTCACAATCATTCTGAGCTTCAAACAAAATACTAAAACAAAAACAACATTAAGACCCTGGGTATGAAATTTGTGACTACACAAGACTACTAAATCTTCCGGATTATGGGCTCCTGAATGGCACAACCATCTAAGCACCGGTCCTGCCATCAATGGATCACAAGTTGGAGCTACAGTAATGCCATAGTCATTTGTGGCAAGACGTCAAGAGAGCACCGGTTTTCTCTGGGTGGGTGCCTCTTCCCCCATCACTCAGCACAATGACACAAGTGTTTCTTAGCTGAGGTGGCAGGATTCAGTAATTAGTCAACACACACACACAGTATTGTAACTGTGGACACTGTAAAACACTGTCAATGCATTTTAGTCTAGAATTTCCTATTCATGCAGAGCAAATCTGGCCCACTATGCTGTCATATTGTGATCTCACTCTTTATTTGATGCTTGTACAGCTATTTTAGTGTGATATTGCTCGGAGCACTTTCACAGTTCATGATAAAGGCAATGTTTTCCTTTGTATTTGAAGCACTAGCTAGAGAACCAAGACTTCCAATGATTTTTCCTTACAATATTGTTATAACCATAATAAAAGGATAGGTAACTAATTAATAATTTAATAAATTATTAAATCTTACATGGGCACATGCCTATAACTGACTGAACTGGCAGTTATCATTTTCCTCCAAGTGCACAGAGCTGTCCAATAACTTTGAGTTAGTGGTAGTTTAGAGAAAGCAAGTGCTAGCCTTCACCTTGATAGTGTCGTGCTATAATGGTACTTAACCATTTAGCCCCTAAATGCCCTCAATCTGCCACAACATAAATAGGTCCTGGGGTTTGCTTCTTTATTGGAGAAAATAATAGACAAACATAGATTTCAAGATTGCTGCTTCTACACTGCAGATAACAGTATGTCATACAGTGTCAGAAACTATATTCACAATCTATTTGAAATTACCTAATAATTCAACACAGTTTGCAGCAAATGTGTGATGATTTAGACACATAGTTTGCATGATGCTAACTGGAGGTCATAAGCTTTCATTACATTAGTTATATTATATTATATTAGTCTTGTAGCTGCAAACTAAAGGAGCAAACTTCAGACACCCAACATGTCTTCACTGATTAACCACATTTGAGGTAAGAGGGAAATTGTGTAAATTTCATTTTCTGCAAGTCAAAAGAGCATACTGAATCATTCTACAAGAATGATTTACATCCCCAAAAGTCTTCTTTAGAAAACTGCAAAAGTGCACGCTGGGCCCAAGTCTTCACAGCTTCCGCCAGTTTTATTTGCTCCCTTTCCCTCAGCCTCAGAAACGACACTTACACAAACCTGTGCCACACATGCTCCGCCTTATATCCCAAGTGCAAAAACGTTAATGGCCTGTGGCTTTGAAGCAGCCCTTCCATGTGGAGGATGCTTAATAATAAAAAAGTAAAAGCGGAAAGGCTGATGAGAGAGAGGCCATCCCAGAGTTCCCTGGAGCCTACGCTCCCTGACAGCAAATCAGGAGAGAGGCTCCTGGAGCTCAGGACATGGGCAAGCTAAGAGGAACTCTGTATTTCTGGCTCTTGTCTACATATTGCTTCAAACAATGAAAGTCTTTTGAAGCTCAAGTTAAAGCTCCCCGTCCTGAAGCAACTGGTCTCTCAGACCTGTAGTGAAATCCTGAAGGGAGAAGGAAGGTGCTGTGCTCACTGCATGCGCACCACCACGTCCTCTCAAGAGAACCATCAACACGGCCCAGTGACCTTCAGGGCACGTTGGGCACAGAACTGTGTCCACACTGCCCAGGGTAGAATTGGACAATCAGCATAGTGCCTGCAGAGATCAAAGCTATTCTGACCCTCCATATGGAGAGTGGCTTTGAGAGACACTCCACTGGAAAGGCTCACAGGTAATGGAAGTTCTTACAGAGGCCTGGGGTGAGCAGAAATGAGGAACTGAGGATATGGGGCAGATGAAAGACAGCCACCTGCTCACCATAAGGGAGCTTTACCCTGTTCTGCTCTCGGAAAAGGAAGTTTTTGAGAATTTTTCATTTTTTCTAGAAGTGTAGAACGACAATACAGCTTTGGATACCATTATGTTTCCATAACATTCACTAAAGGATTCACTAAAGAAAACAGCTGCTCACAAAAAGGAAAACTTTTTTAAAACTTCCAGACCTTATTAAATCAATGTAATCTCCTGTTTCTGTAAATGTAGATGTAGTACAGATAGGCAGTCTAGACTTCAAGGGGCTGTTCATTGCTGACTTTTCTCTTGTGCATGGCAGGGGTTAGAGGCGGTTCATTTTTTTCCAAGGCTCCTTGTGATTTTAAGTGGCTCAGACAGCCCTTATCCACTCTCTACTGCTCTCCACCATTCCCTCAGAAGGACTACTCATTCAAATAGCAATAATGGACCATGTCAAACTGAAGTAGTGTAATCATATTTTTGTTTGAGATACAACAGAATAATGAGACAGAAACAGCCAAAAGAAGCACTTCAGTAACGCTTGTCCACTTAGAGAGGGGACGAGTGTACACAGACTACAGGATGGAACAGCATTTGAAGCATTATAGACCCTAACAAAGGGTGTGGGTACTTTGTTATCAGTTAGGCTCCAATGACCTAAAATGATTGAAACACTCAGTTGCTTGATAAAGAAAGGCACCAGGACAATTCAAACAATGTGTGACCAGGCTGGTCCTTCCGTCTTAGTGCAGAAAAGAATGGCAGGTCATTCATTAGCACTTTAATTATCTGGGAGGTAACAGGCCTTTTTAAAGCGCTAGTGCAGTTAACGTTAAAACAGCACAAGCAGACTGGCCCGTTTACAAGCCTGGCAGCTTTTCACACTTCTGTCTGAAGCCATCTCATTCCAGTTAAGGAAGGCTGCAAAACGCGGAGGACGGGTGCATTATTTTGTGGCGCGAAAGGCAGTTATAAAGTGACACTGACAGACAAGGCGTTGTTCATACTGTCGCTACTGTAGTTTCTCTTGACTACAGATGCCTGCTGAGGTTTTCTTTCACTTGCTTTAACACATTTAATTCAAGCAAGATGCGGTTTATTAAAAACCTCAAAGACAGATTTATCTAAATTGGACGAATCAAATCTCCAAATCAAATACTACTTTTACTTTTAGTGCAGGAAAACATATTATCAGCATGGACAACTACATATCACTTTGCCAAAAAGTTCTCATAGAAAGTGATTTATAAATGATCATTGTGTGTGGGTTTAAAAGT
>JBBPCZ010000001.1:48620959-48633340 GCA_037974445.1 Brycinus macrolepidotus | reverse complement strand
TATATATAGAAAACAAGGAACAGTACTGTGTACAAACACCCAGTAGAAATGAAATAAAATCTTTGTGCATTAACCTCTATTAAAAATTTAGAATGTATATCTGGAAAGTTGCCATTTAGCTTTTATGTATTTTTATTATCTCTGATGTAGAGAGTTATAATGGAAAAAATGAAATGGTTTTAAAACTGGCCCATGAAGGTATAAAGTCTGTTGGTGAAATAAAAAATTAAGCAATTTACTGTTCAAGTGGTTATTAGTCACACAATTTATTACCATACAGATGCATAACTAAATAAATGATAAGAATAACTATTCATTAGTCAGTGACACATGAAAGTAGATTCATGTAAATTTAAGATTACCATTACTACTCAAATGGTCACAAAAAGATTAAAATCTCATTTTTCTTTCGTTATTTGAGCACAGCCTTTACATGGTGTGAACATTGTGGATGTTGGACCCAAACAAATGGACCAATACAAATACAGTTTTCTTGGAATAAAATCTACATGAACTTACATAAAGCTTTTTTTGTAAATGTATAGTTGCGGTATAAGAATAGACGTTTATTGACACATCAGCATTTGTGAGAAAAGGTTTAATTAATTGGACTGCATTTCAAAATGGTCATACATACACGTGTTACAAAGTGTTCACAGAGGCGTAACTACAGACATAATGTAAACCCGTGTTTATTTTTAGATACAGAAGCTTAAGTGTATTAACAACATGTAATTAATTTTATTACTCCAGGCGATCAATGCAGTTGATTTTATGCTGATTTGTCATGCTCTGTGCATCCAGTCTTCACAATGGTCCCACTTTTTATGTATTCAAGGCATGTTCAGACTATGCTGCATGGCAGTTTGCCACATCTCAGTCTTTTCCAAACATTACACACACAGACGTACAATGAATCTCATTAGCATCCTGCTGATGCCTCATCAGGTTTCATGTGATCCCACGCATCTTTTCATTATTCCAGCCTCATCCTTGCTCTCGTTGATATTCATATAGCTGTCGGGTTCTCCCCTAGGTCCACTATATAAGGGCTTTTCTGCTGCTTTTTTCTTAATAGCACCAATCCCAGTCCATATTGATCTGCTCTGAAAACACCCCAGGGAATGGCTATAATAAGTCTGTCAAGTTCCCATTCAGCAGCTCTCATGAATACTTTCTTTTCAAAATGAAATTTTGCATGCAGGGCTTTTTATATTTTTGTTCAACACCTCAGACACTAAATAATGTTCATTTAAGCCTGTGCATTAACTCGGCACCAATGGTGATATAACCATGAATAAAATAACCTGTTGCAGACCTGTGTAAAGACATTTTATTTTTAACACTTTAATGAATCTGTTTTTTCATGTAGATAGGAAAAACATTTTTAGATGAATATTTTTGATTTTTTGAACACAGAATAGTAAGTCTGTGATAAGTGTGTAAGTAATATACTTTTTATACAGAAAGTTGCATCCATTAATCAGAAATTGATCGGAAACGTTTTTAAAAATCTGCTTACTCTGCTAGGAGCAGGCACCAGACAGCTAGAACCTGACAAATATATTGGTTGGCCAGTAATACTGACTATCTGCTGTTGTTTCAGTATCAGCAAATTATCACTCCATAATTATCACTCCATTCGATTGCAGATTCAGTGACCTGTTTTATTTCACTTGACATTTTCCAATGATCGGGTGAAAGCTTAAATGGTTGTGCCATTGGCAAACCTTTAGCCTGAAAATAACAACACAAAAAGAGCAAATAAAAATGAGAAAAACAAAAAGTTGGAGATAGTTAACAGAAACAGGATGTCTGTACGGTTATGAAATCGAAGCCCATGCCTGACCCATGCTTGCAGCTTTGAGATGAATCAGAATCAGAATAAGGAAACTGTATTGATCCCAGAGGAAGCTGCTTATGTTATGACTGCTCAGAGACACAGAGACAAGAACAACATAAAATATGTTTAAATAAAATGTTTAAGCAAAAGTCTAAATAAGATCAAATAAAAACTCTGCAGAAAATACTCTATGCAATGTACACAAATGCTGGGATATTAATACTACAGATAAGTCACTTATAGTTAAGTGATTTACTGGTAACACAGATCAGACCCAACCTGAAACCCAGGACCTGGTACTGCTAAATCTGACACTGGAACCGGCTCACACGCGATAACAGAGATGCGTTATCACAAGTTTTGGTTTATGGTTTTACCGCTTTCCTTAGTTACTAAACCTTTGAGTCTTGCTGGAGTAAACTGATATTTTACTCATCTGTAATGTGCTCCCAGTGTTGATCAGTATATATTTGTGCAATTGCAGATTGTAGCTGATGTTAAACAGCATCCACTTTCCAACTGTTAGCCCCTCTTACTACTAAAGTTCCTCTTGTTGCTGCTGGTACTCACAGAAATGATTAACACACTTAAGGTGAACTCAAAAAAACAAGAGTAAAGCGTCTTTGGCCTGAATAGTCCTGAAACTGGACCGAAACCCGATATTTTGTTGTGCCTCGTCGGTCTCAGGTTGAGTTACAGATCTCTAACACAAACCAATGCTGCAGATAAAATCTGAGTAGATTCACCCCCATATTTCTCTCTATTCCCTGTGTAGGTAGCCATAATTTCATGACTTAAATAATGCACTTCAGAGGGAATAGAGAGCAATATGGGATTCAGAGTTTCTATTGTTTCATTTTAAGAAGTGTGACAATTATTGAGAACTGGAAATCATATCTTTTAGTGTGAAATTAAGTTCTTAAAATCTATTAATATACAATTATGTCTACCAATACCATTGTTTATTAGAGGTTTTAGCCTCTTCAAAATGCCATATCAGTAAGACCCTAATAACAGCAAGGTATGATGTGTCAGATAAACCCTATTTCAGCCTCAGTTATTGCTGTCTGGCACAATAACAGCACTTATTTCAGTGACAAATAAAACGGCTGTGTGTGTCTCCTACAGACTATGGATGAGTCCTCTTTACCCCAGGCTACCTGAGGGTAGCCCAGAGACTGCCGGAGAGTCTCCTACCTACTTCAAACACGATTTGCTGGAATACCTGAGGGCATATCGAGCCCCTGAGCTGGTTGAGTGGATCGAACGCATTAAAGAACATGACCTGTCAGAAACCAGGTGAAACAAGGAGTTCTCTGCTTTTCAACCTAAGGGAGATGCACAAAGCAGTGCTGTTCTGACAGACTCTTTTATTTTGCAGGATCTACCTTATTGGTTCCACTCCGGGGAGGTTCCAGGGACCTGACATGGAGAAGTGGGGTCACTTAAAATTGCGCAAGGTTAGAGAATCTCTAAGAACATTTTTAATTGCAGGATTTCAGTAAAGACAGCCTGAAAAGTTTCCAAAATCTCAGAAAATTTCTTTAGCCTTGAAAAGTCAGGAGAAATCACTTTATCTTGTGAGTAAAATCACAAGCAGAAAAAGAACATCTTCCATTAACCACTATCTGACGTTCTGCTGGGTTTTTTTTTTTCTTTTCAAATGTCACAACATTAGAATAGAACTTTGATTGTGACCCTGACCACTGGAGGAAATAAAGTAATTTTCTTTTTTTCATTTTAAAATAGCTGAATTTACCAAGTAGAAGTGGTGTTTCAATGCATTTTGGACATATAGTGTATATTGCCGCATTCTGCTCATGGAGGAGTGTGTTTGGTACGCCTTGTGAAAGTAATCATATCCTAAGTGCACATGCCTGCCCATGCCATGTGGTTGTAAACCGCTCTACTTTTTAACTGTCTGCCTTCAGTTGCTGAGTGAGAACACATTCCCAGTACAGAATGCAGAGCAATGGCCAGTGATTGGTCAGTTCTCCAGTATTGGCTCTATGGGCCTTGATAAAACCAAATGGCTTGCAGCAGAGTTCCAGCGAACGCTGACAACACTGGGGAAAGCTGGGAGCTCATCATGCAGTTCAGGCACACCAATGCTTCTGGTAAGTATTTTAGAATGATTCCGCAGACCACGTTTCTGCCTCAGCTTCTTTTCACTATAATCTACAGGAGGTGTTAAGATAAATGCAGAACATTTCCCCTCTAACCTTGTCTGTCCATTAGGATATATGAGCATCTCGTTGATATAATGAGAGCAGAGTCAGGTAGCCCGAGTTTGTGCCTCAGGCAACTTCTGTTTGCCTGGGATTCCTGCGAGCAAAAAAATATGTATCATATTTCAGCGTGGGGTGGCTTATTTATTACTATTCATAGAAAAGCAAATTTGATCCAATCCAGTTACCTGTTGATGCAAACCAAATACCTGTTCCTCATGTATCTAATCATCAGACTTGAGATTTATTTGCTATCATAAATGTTGTTATGCCCTTGAGTGGGACACCTGGAATGAAAAGCACTGTTTAGCAGGGAGCATCAAAATGAAATCACAACACCCAGGTACAGCATGTACCCTTTTTCCTGCAGAATTATTCGGCTGTGTTTTTGTTGGAAACAAAGCATGGCTATGTCATTCTTTCTCAGAGGAACTATTTGCAGTTACACGAGTAAAAGCATTTTGTGCATTTGTACTCACAAATACCTTTACTTCTGCTCATATTTATTATGAAATGAATTGACTTTTTACTCAGTTACATTTAATCCATCAGCATTTAGTTACTTTTGCATTCAATTTCTGTGTGTTAGGTTGGTGATAATGTCTGTACACCTTTTCAGTTGGTCTCACCCCATCTCTGACTTCTTTTATTTTAGAATGGAGTGATATAAAAAATAAAGAATAGAGCCCAACAGTCTTCATTTTATATGCTGTTCGTTGCTGGATATACTGTTCCACTGCAGTTCTGAAGGGATCTCAGCACTTGTAGTTTTTTGAGCTGCTATTTTTGTATTACTCAAGTTGTTTTTTTGGAAAGGTTCTTTTACTGCAGTCATTATTATAAAGCAGTAATGATTTTGCGGGGTATGGGTTTAGGCTAAGCGTGGGAGATACAGCAAAAATGTAGTATCACAATTTATGACATCTGATAAAGTAGAATGGACAAAAAGATTTGGTGGTGTAGAGGCCTGCATTACCACAGGACCCATATGTGGGATGTCTGCAGGAGTGGACAGTTACCCAGCCCAGCTCAGGTGGGAGTGGGACTGCACAGGCATGTTGTTTTCCCGGATGGAATAATAAAATACATCACAAAGCAATGAAAAGTAATAAAACTCATTCTAAATAGTTACAAAGCAACCGGTCAAGTGGACAATCCACAGATTTCATTTTTGAGGCAAAAATGGTGGAACATTTTGATAACCAGACAGTCACCGGTGTTCTAATTGCTCTGAAGTAAAAACATTTCTGTGGAACTAATGACATAGTATATTTAACAAATATTTATAAAATGAAAGTGCAGTATATTTAACAAATTATTATAAATAATAATGTGCTAGATGCTGTGATGGACTGGTGACCTGTCCAGTTTTCTCTCCCCCCCTGACCCTGGTTAAGGATAAGTGGTTCAGATAGTGGATGGATGGATAATTTGCCAAATGCTGACCCACTGCCTGCCAAAAATAAATGTGTGATTAATTTCTCACTCTGTGTTCATTGGGAATAAAAAGCTTCTGATGAAAGTTCTTCACAGTAAAATTAAATAGGCCTGATCGCCATGATTGTAATTTTATTTCAGCAGAAAATCATTTATTTGTGAATAGACCATGTCAGATATTTGAAGTCAGTTTAGGTTTGGGGGAGTGCGTGCACAAACAGCACAAAATGTTTTAGTTGCGGGTACGTTAAGAGCAGGACAAATTATGACAATGGCAATGAATGATACAAGGAGAATAATTTTAAAAACTGCTCTCCAGACACATCCTGTTTATGAAGCACGTGGGAGTGATGCGCTAGAAGGGGCTGCTGCTGAATGGAGCTGATAATGCAAGAAACATTGTTAATGCGTAACATACGGCTGGATTTACACCTCACATGGCAATAGTTTTGTAAAAGTAACTGAACTGTGGTTCAGAATTGGTGAAAAGGGCGAGCTGTTAGAGCCCATATACATATAGCATTTTATCATAAATCTATGCATCTCTGCTCCTTCTATGGCACTGCCAAGTGAACTTGCATCTACATAGTGAGGGATGGGCAGTGTGGAAAAAATATAATACTTTACACAGGATGAGTTAGGAAAGAAATTGATTTTTCTTGATGATCTTGTTAAATATCAACAGTGACAGCTTGGCACTTCACTGAACCTGCACTAGAGAAAGTGATGGCATATTGTGTCGTCCAACTTCTACATGGAATGAATGTCATTTTTGAGCGTTCAGATCACTCTCTTTTCACAGGACACAGCTTTAGTCAAGGCCTTATTGTGCAGAGAAGGTTTTTTTTCTTTGATCATCCAACTTCCAACCCACTCACAGAAGAACAGGCGTCTGTTTAATAAGCTTGATTGTGTGAATAGTAATAACTGATACACAGTAATAATCATGGTAGTAAACTTTTTTTTCAGGTCTATCCTTCGGTGGACAATGTTCGAACCAGCTTAGAAGGTTACCCAGGTACCAGTTGATTTATGATATAAGATTTGTGGTTTTAACTAATTAAAATGGTTTCTTTAAAATGTTCTTTTTAAGGTCATTGAACTTCACAATAATCAGAACAATAATCTGTCTTATATTCTGTTCATTTATTCATTGAAGTTCAGGAAAATCTAAATTTTATTGCTACTTTTTAAAATTAAAACACCAAATCATTTTAACAGTTATTAGGGTGAGTAGTGTTAGAAAGGGGCACATTCTGAAAATTTACAGAATCGTGTCCTGACTCCCAACTTTAAATACACTGTTGCCCCCTAAACACTGTGTAGAACAGACAATATTGTACAAATAAAGTACAGATCACTCTACTTCAAACACGGTGTATCCTGAGACCAATTTTTTCAGCTACTGTTGGCAAAGTGGGACAACCATCACTGTCAAAATGAGACATCTAATTGTTTGATGTTAAAAACAAAACAAAGAAATGAAAACCTTTATATATTACATGTTCATGTTAAATATTAGAATGTATTTATCAACTTTATATTATTTTTTTCCCTTCTCACTTTTAAGATGTAAACAGCATAATTAGTAATGCTAATAATTAAATTACTAATTTTATATATTTTCAAGACAATTTTTCTAATAAATCTAAATTTAAATCTAATAATCAAATCATAAACCTACTTATACGTGAAATCACAAGTAAGGAATAAAACACTGTAGACCTGAAGAGTCAGTGTTGGGGAGGGGCTCTGCATGCAAAAAAATGGGGATTGTTGAGGAGTATTTATTTATTTATTTATTTATTTATTTATCTATCTGTCTATTTATTTATTTATTTATTGAAGGACAACATGTAAAATACATTGCCAGCTAGACATTTCATTGGTGGAGAAACAACTACATTTACAAAGTTACAAAGTTACAAAGATTTCTACCAAGACAGCATGCGTTTCATAATCCTCTAAAACGTTTTTGTCTATTAAAATGACTTGCAGTTGCAGTGCAGTGTTTTAGTTTAACATCAGGGCACTGGCAAAGTGGGACTCTCTGAAAAATGTAAATTTTCTTAAAAGGTAACAATTTTTGTGCCTCACAATGCAATACCATTGCACTTACTATCAGGATGTTGGCGTCAACTGTCACTGTGTGTGATGCCACACCCACTTCGAGGATGTCGTTCCAATGTGACCACCTTTTTAGAAATGGTTTGAAATTGTTTGTGTACACATTAAAATATACAGTATTAACTACAAAGTTTAATTATACCTTTTTGCAAGTTGCCCCATTTGAACAATACTAACCCTAGCATAATCAATGTGGAAAAATTTCAACAATATTTTAACATTTAATCCACATTTAATCAAGTAGTAATACATGCCTTTGTCTCCTCAGCTGTTAGTCCTTTTTTAATATTTTCCACTGGTTTGCAGTGAAATTTCACATGTTACTGATTTATGAAATGCATTGTCTAGCATATATATAGAATATATATTCTAGAATATAGACAATATAGAAACTCTCTGTTGTCATATTGAAGCCAAAAATTGATACCAAAAATAAGATTTAAAAAATTAGTGACTTAATAATTCACTTTTTTCTTGATGTCCATGCAGCTGGAGGCTCCTTACCGTATAGCATACAGACAGCACAGAAGCAGCTCTGGCTCCACTCTTACTTCCAGTGAGTTCTTCTTATTTATACTCTATTTTCTCATAACAGCTGCCTAGAGCCCATCTGAAGAGCTGTCCAAATCCACGAGTGTCTTATTCAGAAGGTTCTGTAATTGACCAGTGAGTGTGAATGGACTATTTATGCCTAGCTTCAGCTAGCGAATTGGAACCCCCCCCCCGCCCCCCCATCAGTGTTGACCTTGATTTAGAGCCTTTTCTGAATGTCGTCTGCTTCTGTTTGCTACCTTTAGATACCCTGCATAATATTTCAATAGAGAATACGTCTTCAGATCAGTTCAAAGTAGTCGGCAGCTTACAGACTGGGCTGCACCTGGAGATTGTGTGATGCTTTTTGTTTTTTGAATGGTTTCATACTTTGTGAGCAAGGTGACTAACAGCTCTCACTGTCTATGTCTCTCTCATTCTCTGTTTTTCTCTTTCACACCTTTTTCCCCCCATCTCTCTCTCCCCCCTGAGAACAGTCGCTGGAAGGCTGAAATATCAGGCAGAAGCAATGCCATGCCCCACATCAAGACCTACATGAGGGCCTCCCCGGACTTCTCTGAGCTGGCCTGGTTTCTTGTTACAAGGTTAGAGGCAGCTGGAGCATGATTCAAGCTCAGTCAAAATGTAATTGAGGTGTGAAATCAGACTGGTCATTTAATAATATTTAATATTTTTTCCTATAAGCATTTTTTCAGGGGCAGTCAGCAGATGTGTATATGAGATGTTTCATGAAAGAGTGTTAGTTTCTGTAGTTGAACATACTCTAAAAAGAATTTAAGTCAGTGAACTGGTTGTTATCCTACTCAGCCCAATATCCTGACACCACTTATGGCATCACAGTCCCTAGAGAAACTCCTTACACCCACTCTTGCTTGTAACAGAAAGCTTTTTTGCTCCAAAATCTGTTTAATGTGCACTCTAGTGGCAGTGTTCCATTAAGAGGAGTCCTGTAGGACTCGCACTGACCCATATGCACAGATTTACCAAATATAAGTAAGATTTATTTATGTAAGTTAAACTTCGGCCACCCCTGTTTCACTGGCCATTGCCTAGCAGCAAATCATTACGTTTGTCTTTACCAAGGCTATTTTGGAGCCCTTGTGGTTTTGGTGTCTGTGCTTGTATTGAGTGAGTGTCTGTTTACCCCCATGGACTCTGGACCAGGAATGGGTTTCCATGCTAACCCGCTTTTACAGGTCATCACAGTGCTCCAGTACAATTGAGGCTGTAAAGACTTGTTGTGATGCTTAAGTGGAGTGAACAAGTGTCCAGTGAACTGTAAAACACAATGAAGCGTTAAACCAGAGCACTCTTCTCTTTGATTATGTTTCAAATTAAGCCTCAGAGTCTGCTGTGAAAAGCTGGTCGAGACCAGCACTTATTTGCACATCTCAGAATCATGTTAAATTCTCTATATACACCATGTCCAAAAGTATTCAAATACCCATTCTACTAAGTGTATTCAACTACTTTAATGGTCAACCATTGCTAACACACATTCAGTTTTGCAAACATTATTTGAAAATTGGAAAACTCTAGAGCTGTCACACGTCAGCGTAAGGACACTACGTCCAATTCCCATCACCGCCTAGAGGGCTATAAAGACAATTGCAGTTGGCTGTTTTATTATTTTGATTTTGGCTGATCTGTGTTGCAATTTTATAACATAAATAATGTGAGTCATAGGAATGTGTACCCACTGTATTTGAATTCTTTTGGCATACCTTTACCAAAAAGTACTGCAGATGTGCTTGTGTGTTTCATGTGTTCCGTTAACCCACACAGTGTGTGAGCTTCAGGTTAAAAAAAGACTAATTAAAGCCTGACACTGGCAAGATGTTATTAGTCTATTCAAATCAGCCACTGTAAAGAAATTGGAATGTACTGCAAAATCCCGTGATCGGTGCTTCCCTAATCAAAACCTGTCCTCACTAACACTCTTGTGGCTGAATGCAGTCAAATCCTCACAGCAATGTTCCAATACCTCGAGTAAAGTATTTCCAGAAGAGCAGAGGCTGATACTGTAGCAAAGGGGGACACACTCCCGATTAACACACTTTATTTCAGAAGACAAACTGGATGAGCAGGTGTCTCCATGCTTTTGGACATATGGTTGAGAGACTTATTTGACATGTCTGAAATATTTCCCAGATAAACGTGTACCATGTTGTAGTTTGCCATCTGTCAGGGCATGCCACGGTTCGGTTTTCATCCCTAGTTGGTCTGAATGGTCAGTGCCCCGCGGGTCTGTCTGAAGAGTGACAGTTTTAATCATGTTGAATTTACAGTGAGAAGTGGAGGGGATTTTGAGCTGCGTCTGCAGGTCAGTTGTGCTCCGTCCAGCAGCGCCGAGTTATTCATTCTCTTTCATGAAGATTAAAGCCCGCACGAGACGTTAGGTGCCTTGAGGTGGTGTGATGTGCCCCTGCCTCGTTTGTGCCTCTACATCAGAATCCCCGCTTGATCTTCAACAGAGAAATACAACTCCTGGGAAATTTAGCACAATTTTTGCTATGAAATCATTTAAATACATTTATAAAGCAATTGATTATATTACAAACGGGAAAAGATACCTGTGTGTAATTTGACTGCAGTTTGAACCTACATATGCACCCAGAATGAAAATATCATAAATGCCTTTGATACAAGTGTACTGAGTAGGTGTACTCAGTCAGTATTGAGTGTATTGATTAAACAATCATCAAATTTTTACAATGACTGAGATATTGATTCTAGGTTATTACCATCACTTTGTTTATCCAATGGCATTTTGCATCATATTACAGTGGCTTTTTCTTTTGGTGCTTTAATTGAACTGTTACATCTATAAGAACATCATGTGGGTCAACTGAAATAGCTGAAAAATAAAACTTGAAATGAACTAAAGTGTCTAAACTGAATATTTCCCAACATGTATGATCCACAGTGCCAATTTGTCCAAAGCTGCCTGGGGTGCGCTGGAAAAAAATAATACCCAAATGATGGTTCGTTCCTATGAGCTGGGAGTTCTCTACCTGCCCTCAGCCTTTGTAAGTATCATAACTTATTACATTTTTTCTGTGGATAAGAATATCATCTACATAAAACTGTTTAAAGGTATCTTCTTTTGTCCCCATGAAAAGTAAAAAAATAAGCCAAGATGAGCACTTTAGTGACAGAGAAGCTTTCCGACTAGCTTGATGGAGAGCTAGGAGGTACTCGGCTGTTTCTCAGTATAACAACAACTCTTGACTAGATAGCAATGCACACACTTCAGACCCCTCTTAGGATGCAAATGTATAGTCTATACTTTGCTGTAGAGTGTGTTTCTGTTTATTCTTTCTTCCATATGAAGACAGAAAGATTTTGTTCAGTCCTCATGTACTTGCAGGGTAATTTGTCCTTGTTGGATTACTTCAAAAGTTGCTAAGCAACAGTCTGGTTCAATTCACTAGCTGTGGTAAAAAGGGAGAGCCATGAGTTTCAAAGGGACCGGGATAGGGTGGGCTACTTTATTGTAAAGGGATGTGCTGTTTTTCAATCTACCTATCTTTTGTTCTGTAATAATGTTGTGCATTACATCATAATGTTTATTTCCAGGAGAATTTATTCAGCTGCTATAAATGCTTAAACAATCAAGATTCATTAGTCGTCCAAGTTATTGCGTTTCAGATCATTTATTGCAAAGAGTTTTGCACAATTGTGGTCGTATGTGGATAATTAGAATTAGATAATAATTCTAGCGTATTGCCTTCCTTTTTTCACATAAAATGTAACATATCACAAAACAGATAATGTACTATATATTTTTTTTGTCTGTAATGCCAGTCTACTCTCTTAACATGTGCTACTGTAAGAGCTTAATTAAAATCTAATGTTATAAAGGCATGGTCTGCACAGGTTGAACTAACAATGTCTCTATTGTGCTCCTAATTGTGGCCTCACATCTTGTTAACGGCTGAAGTGCCATTCTTTTTGCAATCAGTCATTGTGGCCTTAGCACACTTAATATTGCCACATACCAGCTGGAGCCTGTGCAGTCGTGGCGGTCAGATTGGAGTGTGGGTGACATTTTCCCACCTATATAGACTTAACGGCAATGAAAACTGCCACTATCAGCTATATATTTGTGTGTGTGTTACAAAAAAGTATGGACATACCTGTACGTGTGTGTGTGTGTGTGTGTGTGTGTGTGTGTGTGTGTATATATGTGTG
>JBBPCZ010000001.1:48607374-48620859 GCA_037974445.1 Brycinus macrolepidotus | reverse complement strand
ATGTATGTATATGTATATGTATGGGTGTGGGTATGTCTGTATTTTTTTTAATAAATCAAGTAATCACAGAAGCCCTGTATTTAAAAAAGAGCTTTGTTAAATCCACTGGTTCTGATCAGTTCCATTACCATTGCGGTGATGCAAAGATTTCTTACATCAGCAAGCATATATCATGCTGAGAGAGAAAACCAGGAGAGTGGCAACAGTAAGCTCAAATCCTTCAATTAGTAACTCGCCCCAATGTTCTGGCTTACGTAAACAAGCATGGTTTGTGCTTTACCACCCATTAGAACCTTCTCCTGCTGTAGTGCTGGCGTACTCTGGTAATTTATCTACATTAATTTGTGTGTCTTTGAGGGACAGAATGATGCTGAGGACTTTACAAAGATGAAACGTATTGCCTTTCAAAGATACTAAACATGTTGTACATTAAAGGAATAGTTCAGATGACCCAATTTTTCCCTTATTACAAGTGCCAAGAAATTGTGCTTTCTTTTGTTTTGCACCAGCGTTACAAGGCTAATGAAGCCGACAAGTAACAGAAGCTTTTACAACCAATTAGCTTTGTTTTTTAAGCTGATATTTATACCTGCTTATACTGGTTATACTGTTGATACTGTTTATACTGTTTGCACAGTTCCCAACTGTGCACAGTTCCCATTGCACATTTTTTTTCAGTCATTGCACATTTTTTTTCAGTCATTGCACATTTTACTTACTTATATTTATATATATTGTACTGTATTACTATTTGTATTACTATTTTATACTTCTTTATTTGCACTGTTCTGTATGTCGCACAACCTAATGTGTCTGTTGCACTATGTGTACACTGGAACCTGAGCTTCCCCATTTTGTCTCTGTGTATACTTGTATATGGTTGAGATGACAAAGTTCGCTTTAACTTTGACTTGTGCAAAGCTCATGCCTTAATCATCGCACACATCTAACCTCAATCGGGAAAGTTAAATAGACTTTCTTATGTGAATTCTGACACTGTATGACACACTGTTGTAACATAGACACAGATGTTGCATAGCTAAAATTGTAGTCGCAGCCTTAATGTCTGTACTTTTATCTATTTTACATAACAGTAACAGTCTCACTGTGTCAGAAACCACATACGCAAGTCTATTTAAGAATCCCTGAAACCTTGACACAGTGTGAAGCATGTGTGTGATGATTTAGGCATGCAGTTTGCACAGTGCTGTTTGGTTACCGTAACATTCCATTGCTAGTCAGGTAAATTCACAGTGTAGCTCCAGTCCAAAACTAGGAAATAAACTTCACATACCAAACATGTCTCACCTGAGGAGCTACATTTAGAGAAACCGACGTACATTTGCTTTCTTGCTAAACTATTCTCTAAACATTCAAAGCAATTTATTCTACTGTGCTCAGTTCCATTTTTTTATTTCACAGAGCTGCTATAATTGTCAAAAGCACAAAAGAAAAACGGTACTCTTAATTGAACAAGGCTCTAGGTTCCTTGGGTGTCATTAAATATCATCCATAAGTGGAGCTGAGTTCATACGACTGTTTACAGAGAGCTGCTGTTGACTCACCTAATGGGTTTGTTCCCATTGCCCTTAAAGCTAAAGCTGGCATTCTCTGTGGAGCAGCCTGTGAATTTGCCCCCTCCCTTGTTACTCTGGAGCTGTGAGCACAGCTGTAGAGCTCTGTGGGTGATATATTCTTCCTGCCCTTTGAATCCTGCCACCTCCACATTTGTGCCCTTAATGCAGTCAAGACTTTAGCTTCATATGGAATAGAAAGAAATATAAGCCCTCTGCTCTTACTCCACTTATGGACTGCAGGGGTTTAATGTGTGTTTATGTACATATAGGTGTAGATATTGTTACCAAATCTGATAATTGTTCTTTACACCATTTTTTTTTCTCCATCTCGAGGTTTGTGTAAATTGTAAACATTCTATAAATCTTAGACATGAGTAGCCATCCATTCATTTAATGTTTGATCAGTTGCCACAGATAGTAATTTCTTTGTACTTGGTCAAGAAGAAAAAATCCATTAACTCAAAACATCAACACACTTATCCATGCATTATCCGTCCTGTATGTTTACATGTATGGTGCAATATTATCCATCCTGTAAGTTTACATACACTTCCCACTTCTGTGTCACGCTTATTTATTGTCTACTTACGGTACTGTCTCAGACTCACATCCAGTTCTCATTACTGTTGCACTGCTATATTGTCTATTTATTGTATTGTTTCTGTCATCCCTTGCATTTTCCTCAGTGCTGCTAAATGCCTTCTATGCAATAATCATACTTATGGTGCAATTCTCAGCATTCCGGAAAGTTTACATAGTGTCCACACTAGTTGTCTATTTAATGTTTGTTTACTGTCTATTGTCTCTGTCGTAACTTGCACTCTGTTGAATGTTGTATGTTGTTATATGTTGCACCGTGGTCCATGGAGAAATATCTCCTCACTCTGTGTACATGTACACAGCTGCTGATGACAATAAAGTTACCTTAAACCTTGAGCTTGCAGTCAAAAAGAATTGCTCACAAGCACGTCATTGAAATTTAGTCTGTTTACAAACAGTGAGGGGAAACAAGCGTCCTGGCATTTTTACTTTTGTTATTCAATATACAGTACTTCCAGTACATCCTATGGCTTTTTCAGTGGTAAGGTGTTTCTGCATGTACCCATTGGCTTTTAATGTGTGTTCTGAGTTTTGTTTTGTTTTTTTTTTGTTTTTTTTAAATATAAGGAAACTCATTAAAGTTACTGTTTATGGTAATGCACCATATGCTATAGATGCAGCAAGATGAGGCTGGAAACGCTAGTGTGCATCCCTTAATTATGTATCTTGGGCTTCAGAAGGACTTCTCTGTGTATAATGTTGCACCTCCCTCTCTCTCTTTTGTGTTTTCTTTCCCTTTAGAATATGAAAATGTTTCCAGTGGAGAAGAGCATCTTCCCGGTCTCTAGGTCCTCCACGGGTTTCCCTGTGCCTTTTGATTTGCCGCCACATCCCTACTCAAGTAAAGGTGAGAAAGGGTTCTCACTCTAACATTCTTCTCCAATCTTAACTCGAGTTGAACCAGGTAGAGATGGCACTCTGAAAATTTTTAGTGATGCAAAAGATGTCATGAATATTTCCAGCTTTATTTGCCATATTAAATTGGTAGGGGAGTAACAGTGCATGGAAACAGTATGATATCGCAATGCAAAAACACAACAGTGTGCATCTTTGAGTTGGAGATGTAGTAATGCATAGGGCATGGACATTCTATTAATTTTTGTCATCTAATGAAGCTGCATTGTTTGAACAGTTTTCACCAATTGGTGATGCAGTTCAGCACCAAAATGTCACACCTTTTAGGTCTAGTGTCAAAAGCAGAGGATTTCAAACTGTCGTACACCTGTTCATATTAGGATTTTCAGTATGGTTGGAAGCACATCAATTTATCAGTTATCAATAACAGCTATAAAATCAATATGTGGAATTTATTGTTTTTTCTCTTTTTGTAAATGTGAGTGATCTGAGAACATTGATATTGCTCACTGAGTTCAATGGGACTTCTCATGCATTCTGATGGGTCATAATAAAAATAGTAATAATGAATATGATGTTTTCCTCATGGCGCAAATGAAAATTATCCTAGCATTAATTTAATTTTATTGTAAAATACCAGTTTAAATACTACAAAAATACATACTTAGAGATTTAGAGACTTTTCAGATTTGCTTATTTAAATGGACCTCATTTTCGCTAGTTACTTTTTCGTTTTTTTAATCCTTAAATTTTAAAACTCACAATTGGAATTGTCACTGAATTCATCCTGTTCGGCAAACAAATTTAATGAAACATAAGATGAAAAGCTGGAGAGCCCACTGTCTTTTCAGGTGCAGACACTGACCATTCAGATAGAGGCCTTTTATTGCACATATAAAGTCATTGAACTCTCATTTCTCCCACACTTCAAATAACTCCTTCTGTAATTTATTCTGTTTGGCTCATAATGAGGGAGTGGATAACTCTAATTTATGTCTGCATAAGACAAGGCCCTGTCTAAAGACAAGGTAGAGTGTGTTTTAATAGCCTACAGCTGTGAAGAACAGCTTCTGCTCACACTGCACACACTGACCTCAAGCTGAATTGTTTCCTCTTCCACTGTGATGTGTCTAAGATCCAGTAATTAGTAATTAGAATGCGGTGTAATATTGCCTGTACTGTATTCTACACTAAATTATCTTTAGTGGCACCCAGCAGAGAGAAATAGATTATGTATGTTATTTTTAGAGCACATAATCAATAGCATTTCTAACCTTTACAAAGCAAAAATATACAGACTTTCTCAGTTGAACTTTCACAATGAGCATCGTGGTCTTTTTGTCTCTGGGCTCATCCTTTAGATTTGGCTGTAAATCGAATAATAGTTCTTTCTCTTTTTTTTGTAGAATAATTACATGTCTGTATTCCTCTACAATGCTTGCAAATTAGGAGCTTTATTTAGTCCTTCCTGATGGCCGTCGTCTGTGTTGGTGTCAAATTGTTACTCACAAGGCATACTGATGGCAAGCAATCAACTCATTATCACCAGTAGAGAAGGCACTTCCAAAAAGTAAAACCAAAATGGCAAATGTTTTTTTTTTTTTTTTTTTTTTGAAGGAAAGCATAGATAATAAATTTGCTGTCAACACAAGTAGTTAGTGTCTCTACACAGAATCTAACCAAAAGTCCTTTCTAAGGTGTTTTACATTCAGACATGCAATTTTACCCTGACTTTCAGATTACGCCGAAATAACAGGGTCCCACAGGCAGCCATTCACTGATATAACCTGAGAGCTAAAGCACCGCCAGCCGGGGTTGCGAAGGTGACAGACATTCATTGAGACAGCTGAAAGGAAGATAACTGGCTGCTTTAATTCAGTGACAAAAAGAAATATTACCAGTCTCTCTCCCTGTCATCTGCAGCCAGTTTGTCTTTCTGCAATTGATGACATAATTGTTTTTAGCATGTTTTCATATTGCCCGCTAGACAAATTACCACTTGCGTGTGTGATGCATGTATGATACATCTATAATTGGCTGTTTTGATTATTCGGTCCTTAACCACCGTAGAACATCAGAAAATCAGTCACCGCTCACACGTTCCTCAGTAAATGATTATCACAGCACCTCAGGTCTTTGCCCTGACACGCTGGCTGTCTGACCTCTATTCACACCGAGTACAGCTACTGGCTGTAATCGATGGTGCCACTGAAACGGAGGGTGTCATCAGTTTATGAAGTAAGGCAGAAGCCCTCTTTGGTTGCCATGGTAGTACACATCTTTAATAACAGAGACTAGCTTGGCCAAGGGCTGTTAGCCGTGTCATGGGATGAGTGGGCTGAGCCAGGGACAAAAAAACAATCTGTATCTTTCAGACCAGTGTAAGGTTTCATTGTGCATAAACCAACATTATTATTATTTATAAAATTCACCTTTTGTCTTCTTTCCCACTGCTGTAATTTAAAAACATGACTTGTGGATGATATTGCTGTCTTGTGGTAGAAATTTGAACAGGCCTTGTCTAAAGCAGTAGACTATGAACATTTGACAGAATCTTCAGTCTCTGCAGATTCTTATAGTTTTGTAATACATTAGAAACATGTAAGGTCATAAAATGTCTGTTTTAAACATTAGGAAATTTTCTTTTTACTATAGAGATGTGCAGTTTAGGGATGTCTAATACGATAGTATTAATTAATTGAGTATCTACTAAAATAAGCCAATCCAGTTCTAATCCGTTTGTTTCTCTGTTTACTCCTCTAATGTGAAGTTGACATAAACAGACATGGTTCACACCCTGCAGTAGTCGGTATGTTTCCATTTTATTATGAAAAATGTCTAAATATGATCTCTCGCATAACAGTTTAAAATGGTAACAATAATAAATAATAAACACTCTTCAGGGAAGGCCGAAGTTGTGACGTACATGAAAATGAAGACAGAAGCATGTCAAATACTGCTTCTTTTTTTTTTTTTTTTTTTTTTTGAGAGAAATTAAAACTCATTCAAAGGTTTTTGCAGGAATTTACATCATCACTGAAAATGCAGTTTGAACAAAAAGTTAGTAGAAACATTGCTGGTAAGGTATGTTTTCTGAAGGAAATGATGCTGTCTGGATATCATTAGTCTATAGTTCTTCAGGTTGTTCTAGTTTTTTTTTTCCTGCTGCTTGTCTAGAGTCACATGCTGCTAAACTCATGCATAAAGTACACTCTTGCCTCAAGTCTCAGTCAGTTTGAGGGCAACACGATTACAGAGATGTTCTGCTTTACTGGCTGCAACACCTCTGGCAGTAGAGAAAGGAGCAGCTACTGTGCACGCATTACACATATCATATAGTGTAATAGCATAATAGTGTATTTACAAAGCTGTGAAGTGGGTATTTCACGCCAGCAGTGCACAGAAAACAATACATATATACTTTCATTAAATATGTAAATCTACTGGTCCAGAATGTCACATTAGAAGATAAAATAACCGTTTATTATTCCCACAAGTGGGAAATGTGCATTGCTACGGCAGCAAGTGGACATATGTAAATATATACATGTGTAGATGTATGTACAGGTAACACACTGGAGTGTCCTCAGTTGCTTGGTCACAGCAGACTTTGGCAGAAACAGTAACAGTAATAATGCACCAACATTGACAAACTGTAATAATGCACCAATTATAATGCACCAGTTGTGCACATACTAAAAATAAAGTGACTTTATTCTAGTATTCATAAGCAATACTTTCCCCAAAGAATGTGGCTATATTTCCCCATGAAAACACAAAGATTAGATATGACTTAGTATCAGCCGAGGATCTAAATAAAAGGGACACTGACGGGATGGGGGTGGCGAAGCAGGACATTCCTAATGAACTTCTAAGATGATTTCTTAAGACCAGTGGGCACTTGCATAAAACATTTTAGGGAAATATTTTAAGCTGTAGATTAAAATACAAATTTTGCAGACAGTAAATTAAAAATTTAAGTACTGAAAAAAATGTGGAGTCTAGCACTCCACATTAATTTACAATTAATTTTACCCCTAAAGAGATTTTATGCAGCTCACTTATGGTAATGTGAAGACTTAAGGACAAAATTCACTTATAATCTTTTATGCAAATGTCCACAGGTCCAGGCCATTTTGTATATTAAACTAATTCATAATGGTCTGCTAAAAAAAACTGCCCTGCCAACAGCAGTCCTGTGGTCAGAGGCTCACCAACGATGAAGGGATTGTGGCCGGTGAACCACACTGAAGAGATGATAAAGCCATGCCTTTTGAGTCAGTTGGTTTGAATAAAATACACATTAATATATGCCATATTAGAGTTTGTATACGCCCTTAGGGTGACCTATAAGTGTACAGCAATAACTCTTTAAAACAAATCTAAAATTCATCATATATATGATGGGGTCACAGCTTGGCTTACTTAATCATGCAGTGTAACTTTGATTCAGTGGGACATGGAATAGTTTGCTGTCTGTGTCTACAACAAATTGGAGAGGTTTAGTACAGTCACATCCATTTGCCTTTTAGAGGCTCACATTGTTAGAAACCTCGCATGCCTCAGAGGATTCGTGCTCCACTACAATGCCACAGAAGTGTAACATGAGCAATTAAAGCTTTTAGGAAACAAACTGATAACCTGTGGGCTCTACAGGCAGTCACAAAATCTCAGTTGAGCACCATAGCAACTGAACAACACTTCCTTCATGTTAATGAGTGCATTTTTGTCACTGTAGCACTTTTTGCCATACTGTATCACTTTAAACAGACAGGTTTCTAAATCAGTTTTTGTTTTCCAGTACATTACTAACACCTTTGAGTGCTTTGCGGAATGAATTAGATCATGAAAAATCATGCACTGCAGCATCAAAGGGAGAAGATAAACTAATGTGTTTTAGTGGAGCAACATGAGATGAAAGCATGGTTATATACCTTCATACACCGTTTCCAAGGCCAGAAAGTTACAAGAAAACATGAATTTTGTCTTTTTGTTTACTATATGACCAGAAACTAGGAATGGGTATAGTTAGGATTTTACCAGTTTTACCAACATTGATACTGATACTGCTTATCAATTCATATCACTATTGATACTTATACCTTTATTTGGTGAAGGAGACATCACATGAAAAATGAAAAGATTCAGGTTATTTTATGATTGCTTCTTGAGACCTAACAAGCTAATTTGTTTTCTGAGTTTCTTATATATATGATAAGAGAGGAGGATTATGAATACAGATTGCTACAAATCCAGTCTAGCATCAACCATTTGAAAACGGCAGCTATGTTACACTGCATAAATCCCGAGAGCAGCATCGTCTTACAGGAGCTTATGTTGTGATGTTGACTTGTAAGGACCCAGTACTCATTTAGTACCATTTCTCAGTACCCATACCCATCAGGGACATGATCTGACAATGTTAAAAAAGGTGAACTTTGATTATGAGTTGACTTTAATTTGAGTTAAAAATGTTCATTGATAATTTAGTATTCAACATGCAAAACCTAAGCACGGATTATCTATGTACATCTTTCAACAGCTTATATTTGAGGAAACTACTACTGAATACTGGAGAATAGCGTATAACACCTTTGTACAAAATATGACCAAATGCCCAGAACTTTTGGTGCCTCATTATCAAAGATTGTCCTCCTCTGAATTCACTTCATCTCTTTTGCTTGCAAACGATATACCAGATTGTGATTAGTGTTGTAACTGTAATGTAACCCTTGCTGAATGAACCCAGAATCGCTCAGTTTTTCATTGTGAATTACTTTGCTTTATTGTACTTTATTGTATGAAAATGTGTGGAGTGCTCTACAAGTAAGGCTGCATTTTAGGTCATTTTTCAATTTTTAAAAAAGGTATATTCAAAGGAGTATCTTTTCCACTACATAATAAAAAAAAAAATGCTGATTCAAGCAGAACCTGTTCTAGTTCTGGTTCGTCTTTCAGTTGCTTGTGACAGCTGGAACCGTCAACCCTCTGAAACACACTCACACAAATGTCTACATGTATACATGTCAAGCAAGGCTTCAGGTTTCTTCTCGGGAGTGAACTGACACATTGTCTTACACACAAACTTAACACTAGCTTTGCTGACAGGAAGTAATTCAGTACTTTTCTGCACTCATAAAAATCACATACATATAAATGAGCTAGAAAAATGAGACAGAAGCATGCCCTAGCCAGTTAATAAAGTAATAATTCTAATAATAGTGATCGACACACCGACTGATATACCATTCTAGTTTACATACTGGTGCTTTTATTGGGGCTTTAGTGCCACTTGGTAACATTATCATCATTATAACATTATACTTGGTATCTATCTACCTGGAATTTACTATATTGCCACTGGCTTCAGCTGCAAGCCTTACCAAAGACAGTGGGGAGAACCTTTAAGTACCATTATGTTCTGATCTTGAGCATGAACCAAAAAACTGCACCCTTCATTGCTAGGGTTGTAACAATACAACCAGTTCACGATTCGGTACGATAGACAATTCAGGACACAGTTCGATACAGAAAACAATACAATGTTTAGAATGAGATTTAATTGGAGAAAAATGATGACTGTATTCAGTTGTGGCTCGATTTACTAAAGAAACTAAAGTTAGAAGATGGGGGTGATGTATGACATGAATGTGATGGGGCAGGATTGTTGATTGGCTCTGATTGACCACTGTAAACAATCTAGATATATTAAATATAATATTTAGAATGCTTTTTCTCCAAAATACACATTGTCATGTGTGTTGCATTACAATATCCCAATATTTCCATGCATTGTTACACCCCTTTTAGGTTCTGGACCAGTGCCCATTATAAAAAGCTCAGATCTAGTTTTCTGGTACCACACGTTCCAATATTTGGACACTCGAAAAACAGCCCTAGTTCATCAGTAGACAGTTGCTGAGTTGAACATGCAAAGAAGTGTGCAGATTAGTTCTGTCAGACAGAGCTTTGTCCTGGCTGCTGTTGTGTGATAACACATTGTCTTATTTCCTTGTTCCAGCCTTGTTCAGTTTAATTCAAGTTAGAATTGAAATTAAATTCAAATGTTTTCAATATTTTTAATTGAATGAAAAATCCTAAACTCCTAAAACTGAAGGCTGAACTGAGGGACCTTTGGAACAGTGTAAAATTGCATTTTATGACTGCTGTGTAAAGGGGTTAAATAATAAGTTCATGTATTGCTCACATCTAGCAGCATGGAGTCTGGTGCTTTTAGGTAGCAAACATACCATTGAAGCTCAGCAGGCTCTGAGAAGCACAGATGTTTGCAGTAACAAACACCGGGGGGGGGGGTTAAATAGTTTACAACCAAAGTATGTCATTTTGTTGATGTATTATGTGATTTCTGTTGTGTCAGTAAGTGTTAAAAAAAAAAAAAAAAACCTTTAAACCCTGTACCCTGAAGACTGTAGGACACAGCCAAAGATACATAGATACATCCTCTCCTGCAGGCAGTGTATGTGTTTCACTCATTACCTCCTGTCAGTCAAACAGTTTGAAGGCATCTGTGCTGACCAGTACACAAGAGCGAGGGGAACAAACTGCACTTTTTATCACTATTTCTCTTTTTTTCTTATTTGGCCAAAATTGTCACTTTAATTTTTCAATTTTCTGTGAATCTTGTCAATTTAAATATACTGAAGGTTAAAGATTTCCATTTAAAAACATCAAAACTCTTATCTCTCAACAGTCACTGCATTAAGATACATTTTAACACTGTACACTATTTTCCTAGGGAATTTGGAAATATTATTTTCCAAAATAGACCAAATGCAGGTAGAAGCTTTTCATACTGAGAGCTCTAAGTTTAATACCAAATCCAAACTGAATGGAAACGTCACCAGATTGTTGCATAGACAGATTCTCGCCATAAATCCTTAAAATACATGAAATGTAGGTAAATGTAAATGCAGCTGTTCCAATGCAAAATCAAAGTGGTATGCTATTTTTTCACTCTTGTTTCATGCACAGGTTTCATGAGCCACATCAGTATTGATTATTGATGTCCAGATTAGAATTATTTTAAAAAAGCCTCATAACAGGTTGATTTACTACATCAGTATGAGAATCTGGTAGTATGGATAGTGTGAATTTATTGTTCTGTGTACACAAAAAATAATATGAAAAGCATTATTTAATGTAGAATATTAGATATATTCTCTCTCTGTGATTGGCTATGTGTTTTATGCAGTTTTCCTCTTCTGTAAATGCTTCTTATGCTTCTCCTTCCACTGCCAGCATCTCAATGCATTTTGTTCTCATTGCTTTTGAAATTAAATGTTTAAAATGTGCTTTGATTGCTTTAGCTAGGGAGCTATTTCATCTTGCTATTGTAGCACCTGGTTTGCAGCAAAGTAGCTTTTTTTTTTTTCTTGCAACTAATAAACTCATAAGATGTTCATATCAGTAGATCAATGACATCATTGAGCTTTTAGTTAAATTGTCCTGCTTTGTAGAGATGATGGCTAGCTGGCTTCTATCATTAAATATTAGTGATATCCTTACTTACTTCTCTTTTAATTTCTCTTTTGCTACTATAATATTTTTATCAAAATCTTTAAAAAGGTGTGCACAGACAGGCTACTAGGCCATCTAACTAGCCTAGGTTTAAAACATGAATTTTGATGTCATATAGACTGCAAATAGAACCTTATTGGTGTTTTTTTTTTTTTTTGCCACAGCAACAGTTGTCAGCAGAACATGATCAACCTTATGATTCTAATTCTTATGGAATGCAGTATATGTGCCATTTAAATCTGCTACATTTGCAACACTGAGACCATTAGGAGAGTATTTCTTTTTTAACTGAGTCCAGATCTAGGCTTTAAACTGGCTCGGAGAACAGCTCTAAAGCCTTTAATGTCTGCCTGTCTGTGTAGTCAACCTTTATGTGCAGACAGATAGACACTAGAACTCTGTCTGACTCTGCCGCTCTCACCTTACCTCCATGATGAGGAAGGCATGGCATTTAATTGGGCTCTAAATCACCATGGGAGTTTCAACATCTTTCACACAGACACACACACACACACACACACACACACACACACACACACACACAGACACCTAGCACATTCCGGGAAATGTCAGGGGAGCAGCAGAGTATGGATTATCATTAGAATGATGTGGTACTGTTATTCCAGGGAGGTGCATTTGCTCACATTACTGATAATCAAAAATTAGTGCATAATGTTAATTGTGCTGATTTTTTTATGTTGTTGTTTTTATGCACTCAGCGTATCTTTCTCTGAATCAATTAAAATGGTACGAATAGAAATTTTAAGTGTGAACATTTTCATAAAGGAGCAGAGTTGGCTTCTCACCGTTCTCCTTGTCAGTCGTAATTAGCATGTTGTGTTTATGTGCAAATCATATCCACAGGAAGAACGTAACGGTCGTGACGAGCATCATTCTGCTTCATCTAAAAGCATAAATCTTCTTTTCCCTTTAGCATTTATTCTCAGGTGTGAATATTTTATGCTAATAAAAGTGTGCTGTGTGTACACAGGCAGTAAGAAGTAGCTGCTCTTGACAAAAACGTTTAAACTTTGTGCTTTCATTAACAATTAGCATGTTTGAGGATGCAGCCGTTTATGCGTAGAATTAAAAGAAGGTACCTGTGCAGGCTTTGCCTTTATCACTGAGTGTTGTATTGAAAGGATTTCATACTTGTGAGTGTAAAGCAAACCGTTGAGTCCTCTTTATGGTGCTATGTTTTTGAAAATGAAGGCCCCTTGGTCTCTTATGGATGATAAGAAGAGGCTTTAACAATTGTCCCCTGTCAGCAGTTTTATTTTGAATTTTTTTAGCAGTGCACAGGGTGACTCATACGCCCTATTGGATTGGTAATGTGTTTATGGAGGTGTTTCACTACACCGCTGGGTTCTGTTTTCATGGTTCAGTTTAATCCAATTGTGTCTGCTGGTTACCATGGACACTGTTGTACAGCCCATGCCATTCTTTCTGGAAATCTAGATCTTACTACTAAGTGAATGTGACGGAGCATTTCAGTGAGATGCTTGTAGTGAGCAGCATGTTCAGCCTCCCCCCCAGAATGTTGCTTTAGGGCCAGACCTTAAACCACGACGCTGTTTTTTGTATTAAGTAACAAGCCTTATTAAATTCACACTAACATCTGATGGTTTTATTGTTTTTTGTATGTTATACACTTATGCTGTCATGATGCTATATAAGAAATTAATAAAAGCATGCACTTATACATACAGTGGTACCCTGTATAACGAACGCCTCACAGAATGAACGTTCCGCATAACGAACGCTGCCGCAACCGCGTGCGTGACTTGCGGAACGAACGTGTTTCACACAACGAACCACACGTCGCACGTGAAAATCGGGTTTTACGTAAAAAAAAATGGCTGAATCCGGCCAGATGTGTCTCAGATGAAGACAAAGCATCATGTTGTGTTGTTTC
>JBBPCZ010000001.1:48588317-48603043 GCA_037974445.1 Brycinus macrolepidotus | reverse complement strand
TTTCCTGTTTTGATGTGTTTTTGGTGTCTGTGTGTTTACTGGTGGTTAAAATTGAAGGTCTTCTCGTTGCAGGACAAGTTTTTCACGTGTGCAAATTTTTTCCTTGTTTCTGTGAAGTGTGAACCCCAAGAAAAAACATCATTCCCTGCTTTGGTGAATGTTTTACTAGTCCTGTCCTCCCCCCCCCAACCCCCCACATTAACAGTGCTGTGTCTTCATTTTTTTAGTAATTTTTTCGATTTTTTGCGGTGACCTGAAACGGATTACACGATTTCCCATAGAAGTCTATGGGAAATTGTTTTCCGCACAACAAACTCCCCACATAACGAACGCGCCGCTGGAATAACATTTACACGTTATCCGAGGCCTGACTGGTAACGCCGAAAAAGAACTTCAAAATAAATATAAAACCACAAGACGTGTAAGTGTAAGATGGAATTTGAAAAGAAGAAGAACAGAACTATACTGTCTAACCAGAACGAGCTGTTGGGATGTAAGACATTATTTCAGCATTAAGTGGCAGCATTTAGTTGGCAGGGACTCATTAACTTCATTCATGTTAACTTAAATATAATCCGATATCTGAAGCAGATATGTTTGCAAAATACCGTGATTTTGATTTTGATTTCACCATTACAGTCAAAGGTCCTGAGGAACATTTTGAGGTGTGACAGAATACCTGAGAAATGAGCACCATGTTTTTATTTGAAGAATATGTGGTCACTTTCAAAAGAATTATGTATCGTAACATGTTATTTTGTATATCTACCTCTCTTTAGATCGACCATGGATCTGGAATATCCCATACACACAAGAACCAGATACTCATGGAAATATATGGGTCCCATCCTGAACGCCTTGTGAAGCTGCTGTGGCTCGAAAGCAAGATACAGAAAGTAAAGGTTTTGACCTTTGTATTCTCACATATAAGCTAGAGACCTGTAGGACAGTTAACATTGATGCTTTTTAAAATGTATCAAAAATGTTGTCTTAATCCATCAGTTTTTAGCTATTGATGGTTAGATAATAAATAAATCACTGTAAATGTACTGAACCTTATTTTTGCTATTCTTACCCTATTAATGATCGCAATGATTTGACTTTAGCTAGTGTTTTTTTGTGAACAGTATTTCACTATATGGAGTACACATGATCTCTTTAATAAAACCTTTTCTGAATTGCACGAGTTTCCTGCTGAGTTTTTCAGTAAGATGCAGATAGCAAAACGGCACCCCTTGAGACCAACTGCTGCTTTCTAGAAAGTGCTGCTTTTCTGTTTGAAGGACAGCTGTGAGCGATGAGGCTAGAATAATCACGCTTCAGCTCTGATCGCTGAGAATTAGTTTGCATCCAGACCCACCAATCATGTCAGCCGCCATTTATTGCAGTCATTTCACCGTGAGTGTACTTTTGGTGTATTTGCTGTGTAACATAAGAGGCCAATCTGTTAGAGGGAAAACAAGGAGAGAAAATAAATGATGTGGGGAAAGAAAAATCTTCTGGGTATTTCTTCTCTGAAATAGATGTCGCAACAGCTCGGCACGGTGATTGGCTTCATGTGACTTCGACATCATAATGTGTACGTTGAGGACTAGATACTGCATGATTGGGGCTTATTCAGTCATCTCATATGGAAATTGGTATGTTGCTTAGCAACAGTGTAAAAAAAAAAAACCTCCCTCTGCATTGATAATGTCATGATTTCCAATGGGCCATATGGTTTGATCTGTCTCGATTTAGACCTTTTTGCTGCATCTCAGATCTGCATGCATTAGCAGCAAGAGCAGTTGAGTGTATGACACTTGAGAGAGGAACATGAATTATGTATGTCATTCAAAGCCTACATGGACATTTGTGACATTTGTTGATACCATTTTGGGCTTTGACTAAAATTCTGTCTCCCATCCTAGAAAGGTCATTCGGTATTGATCTCGGAATGGTTTGGTTATTTCTAACCACTGTCATGAGAGAACAACCCAATGGTGAGAACGTAACATCTTTTCCAGCCAGCATGACCTTATGGAAAGGTTACCAGAGTTCAAATTGTTTATTCCTTATACCAACATTTTTTTTTTTGCCCAGATAGATGATCATTTGCCAGCCATCTTTCATTTCATTCCAATTATCTCATTAATCTCCATATCTGGAATGTTAATTTTTTTATGTTCTCTGAAATTTCCCAAACACAAACTGGAATAATTTAATCACAAATACGACTGAAAAGTGAGTTTTGCCATTTTTGTAAATGTAGTTTTTGGTTACATGGCTCTGCTCTTAAAAAAAAATACAAAATCCAAAGTTTATTATGAGCAAAAGCATGACACTTATAGGTAAGCATAAATATTCAAGGGGTACTGTCAGGTGTTGGCAGAGGTATTACTATCCAACATTTAAATCAATCTATCAATCAGAACACTAAAGAAAAAGTGACATTTTCTTTTACTAAATGTAAATGTTGGATCTGAATGGGTTAATGCTTGGGGCGGACTCAATCAATATGGGCTTTTGTTTTTTGTGTACTTAATGACATACTGTTTAAGTTAAACACATGCAGCACCGTCTACACTTATAAGATGACTCATGACAGTTTCAAGAAATGAAAACAATGAGCCAGTTAAGAAAGTATCAGAGCATGTCACAAACTAGGTCCCTCCTGAGAACATGAACATGAGGCAAATCTTACAATGCCAAGCTCTAGAAGTTTCAGTACCATGGACAGCAGACAGCAGCCTCTGGAGTTTAGATAGGTTGTTTGTATGGTGCAAACCAAACGTCACTGTCTGTTTTTTTATTTTGCTGTATTTTTAAAATTTATTTATTTATTTATTTTGCTGCCCTGTACTTCAGGACATTGAATTTGAAATGCGGCAATAACTGAAGTCAGAATGATAGCTTCTGTCCCAAGCTGTGTATTTTCAAGGGACTATAATTGGACTTGGCTGCTTGATTGTTTCTTGCCCAGCTGTGTGTTGCAACATTTATTCATTTACAAGACAGCTAGCAAAAGGTCGATGATTGATTCTAAATGTGATATTTGCATCTGGAGTTGGTTCGTGTTGTCTTGCAACATGAGGACGGGTCAATGGCAGTAAGGCAGACCATCAAGAGACTGAAAAATGAGAGTAAATCAATCAGAGCAAAAACATTAGGTTTATCGCAACTGTTTGGAACAAAACATACTGTTGAGCTCAGCAACAGCAAACAACCTGACAGACCACTGAAGACCACAGTACTGAATACCTAAAAAAATACTTCCAAACGTTGAAGAAATGCTGAGCAGAGCAAGAACGCTACCAAGGGGAGATGTCTCAAAGTCTTCTATAAAAAGAAGAACACACCAGCGTGAGCTCAGACGATTCATCACAGGATGCAAAGCACTGTAAAGCCTCCTGAACAGACAAACCAGACTGCTACACAATGCATAAAATAGGTTGTGGCGTACAGTCTGCTACTTCTACCATGCTTATCTAATCTACATTGCTGGGGTGAGGTTAACAGTCATCTGAAGGCGGCTTGATTAACCCCCCATGGGGCTGTCTGGATGAGGATGTCTGGTAATCTAACCCTAAAACACCCAGTGACCCAGGGTTTATTACTGATGATGGGGTGTGTATTAATATTTAATATTTAACACCAATTGTTTTTGAAACAAGTCATTCCAACCTTTTAAATGGTGCTATGTGTCAATTTTTATTATTAGAAGCAGACACACTTGGTTCATCAGTCAGTGTCGGTATTTTGTTATTTTGGAAACTGCTTAACACTACATTGACAGCAACATATATTGTTGTTATGGACGTAGCACACTGATCAGACTTGTATGTGTAAGTGACATGAGGGATAAATGTACAAGGCACTGGGGGAAGCAAGACACATTTCATGGCACATACCTTTGTGCAAAACAGTGGGATAAGTATAAAGCATGATGTGGATTATAGCGTATAGTACGTTTGCACACTACAGTTACTGCAATCTCTTAAAACAAGAGTGCTATGTTTGAAAGGGGCTGTGATTTCTTGATGGGTCACCTAATATAGATGCACATACCCTTACATTAAAAAAGAAATTCTGCACCTTAACCTTTTAGATGTTCTATTTCCACTGTGCCGGAGTACAGAGCAAGAGCAACAACAGTTAAAATGTAGAAGGAATGTAATCTTTTTTCATTTTAGCCAATGACATTTAATTCCAGTTTGTTCAAATACTTGCATGACATGATGGACATTGTTTTGTCTCTGACCCAGCTTACAATAAAACCTTTCCATTCAGAATCAGAATCAGAAAACTTTATTGATCCCCTAGGAAATTGCTTATGTAATGACTGCAAAGACACACAGAGACACAGAGACAAGAACAATATAAAATATGAAGTCTAAATAAAAAAAAAAATTGGAGGAAAAAAAAAGAAATATGAAATATGAAAATACACTATGCTATTTACAGAAATGCTTCTTTGCATTCTTTGACAATGCTGTTGATTACATTCTTTAAAACACCTTGGAAGTGATGGTACCTGGCCCAAGACCTACCTGAATTAATTTAGTAGATAAGTAGATTTGAGACACAATTATGAATTTAATTGTGCTTTTATTAAATCTAGAAATATTTAAGAGTCTTTAGCCACCCATATCTCTAACATCTGTCCACCCAGTTTGAGCTGTTTCACTCTCTGAAAGAGAAAACCCATGCATAGGTTAATCACTTAATGCACAGTGGTGCTGATGATGAAAAGCAGCAGGGTAGACCAACAAAAAGCATCTTTTCATGGCTGCTTATCAATCCATATCTTTATAAGGCTGTCTTATCACTGTTTGACAGGCTTTGTTCCTTTTCTGCCACACACAGTGAGCAGCTAGTTGACAATCAAAAGACTGTGGGGTCAAGTCAGAGCATCCTTGTTGCCTTGACATTACCTTATATCTATAAGTCCAGTGTTTGTTGTGGTCACTGGAGAGGTCAAAGGGAGACGTATGTAATAGCATAGAACCCGTTAAGTGATTCTGTTCAGATGGATCTCCAGCAGGAGGTTTATGACCACTCCTCTTCATCTCCTGTGCCTTTCTGCCTGATATGTTTGCTGACGAGACGTTACGTGCCATTTTTTTGCAGTTGACATGAAGCAGTTTCACACAGAAGCAGCTTCATAACTTCAGCCACGGACAAGCCAGCATTCTTCAACATGATGGAAGGAGAATTTTATTGATTGTAGAGCTGCAGATCAGACTGATGTGTTTGAGACAGAGTGTGCAGTTTGTGCAGAATGCGTAGCTGGTTGAAAGAAAACATTACCCTGACTCAAGGCAGTAAGAACTCACGACTGAGTCAAGGCTGGGCGGGCATGAAAACAAAAAATGTAGTTATAAAATAAAAAGGTTTGAGAGGAGGACCTTGACTGAGGCTCCTCCTCAGTCCAGTCTAACATCCTAGAAACGTCCATTTCTACTTTGCGTTTTCTGTGACAATGGTTTTATACCCCATCCCCACTCTATTTCTCTGTTCTTTAGTCCTATATCATCTGTTTCTGTCCATCTTCTAGCTCATGCAGAAGCTGTCTAGAACTCCAACCCGAGTCCTCAGAGTTATTCCCCTCTTAAGGTTATACAGCCTATTCATGCATGTTATTCGTATAATGATGGCATGGTCTGAACTGGCAAACCAGTGAAGTAACAACTGGTGGGGGGGCCTTCAGGGATCATTAACCTTTACTGAGGTCGTTATATGGATTGTGACAACCAGAAGATTCAGCTTCTTAACACTCCAGCTTCCATCAACATCACCTACACATCCCTGACGTCTGTCAGACGTTTGTGTCCTGTCTATTCATGATGCATCTCATGATTGGTAAATGAGCCTTCACAACCTGCGACATGATGAATTCATCATTTGTAATTTAAATGTCTGGTTTAATGTAAACACTTAGATTACATGTTAGTGAATGGAATGGGATGCTTTTGGTGGCATCAACTCGCTTAGGAAAATAACAGTGATATAGTAAGACTTCATTGCTGTGGCGCTTTTCAAAAGGTATGTACTGGAAATTAAAATAATATATTAACTCGATAAGAAATCAAGATTATAAAAGTTAAACAACAATAAAGCAATAAAGAACTAAAAAGAAAAAAATAGAACAAGAATAGAACAATAAGATGTAAACCACAGGTATGACAAACGCTCCTACACAGCTAAGCAACTCTGAATTAGATTGTCATTTATTTTTTATTCATTTAAAGTGATTTTCGTGTAGGGAGGATCATGACTGTCCGTGCTAAACGTTGTCAACTCACTAGAAAAACAATGAGAAAGGCAGTAGTAGGTCACGGAGGGCTATATTTTCCCCCAAGCCCCGCCCCTTCCTCTGATTGGCTAGAAATGTTCCCCCTGCTTGGCTGGGACTGGTTCTTAATGAGTAATCACAGCTAGCCAATCACAGCACCGGACGCCAGCAGCCAATCCTGGCTGTGTCTGAAAACGGGTGGGGAAAAACAACCAAGCTGTGAAAGTTTGTGGAGAGGGAGAGGGATATCTCAGCACATCAGCTGGGTTCAGTTCAGCTCGGCTGTGCTTCCAGAGACACAGGAGGAGTTCCGGCTGAAGCGATGCGTGCTGGTGGATTTTTCGATCACAGGTGGGAGAACAGAAGCGTGTAAAGCCAGTCGTGCACATTATACCTGCTGAACATATGCATAGTCTACGAGTGCCTCGCCTGTCACTTATCACTAAGCGTAGTTTACCTGATTTAAACATGCTCCTGCAAATGACTGCTGCTGGCTAAACATGTAATTGGTCTGTAGTCTGCATGAGCTACAGGTATGCATGGATTTTATTGCTGTATCTGCTACACACTCCTATATCCAAGCCTATGTGAGCTGAACAATGGCTCTTCTGTTGACATTCTGTACTATTTATGGGAATAGATGAATGGTGATTTATGCATAGTCTATGTATACTACATTTATCCACAGCCTGTATCTGGTCAATAATCAGCCATAGCATTAAATCCACTAAAAGGAGAAGTAGCTATATTGTTACAGAGGCACCTGTCAAGGGTGGGGTATTTCAAGCAGAAAGAGAACAGTCAGTTCTCAAAGTCAGTGTGTTGGAAGAAGGAAAAATGGGCAAGCGTAAGGATCTGAGCGACTTTGACAAGGACATGAGTGTGATGGCTAGATGACTGGGTCAGAGCATTTCCAGAGTGACAGGTCTTGTTGGGTGTCCCTGCTGTGCAGTGGTCAGGATCTACCACAAGTGACAGGGTCATAGGTGCCAAAGGCTCATTGATACGTGTGAGGAGTGAAGTCTAGTCTAACCCATCTGATCAAACCCTGCAGAGCTCCTGTAGCACACATTGCTGAGAAAGTTCATGCTGGTCATGATGGAAAGGTGTGAGAATATATATTGCATCACAGCTGGCTATATATAGGGTTGTGTAGCCACAGGACTGGTCAGACTGTCCATGCTGACCCCTGTCCACTGCCGAAAGCGCCTACAATGTGTACGTTAGCATCAGAAGCGGACCGTGGAGCAATGGAGGAAGGTGGCCTGGTCTGATGAACTATGTCCTCTTTTACATTATGTTTACGGCAGAGTGTGTATGTTGTTTACCTGGGGAAGAGATGGGACCAGGTGCCGAATAGAAGGAAGACAAGCCAGCAGAGGCAGTGTGATGCTCTGGACAATGTTCTGCTGGGAAACCTTAGGTCCTGGCATTCATGTGGATGTTACTTACACACATACCACCTACTGTATTTGTTGCAAACCACGTACACCGCTTCATGGCAGTCGTATTCTCTAATGGCAGTGGAGCCTCACTGCAAAAAAATTGTTTAGCGATGATTTGAGGGGCATGACGAAGTGTTCAAGGTGTTGACTTGGCCTCCAGATTCCTCAGATCTCTATGATCGAGCATCTGTGGGATGTGCTGGACAAACTAGTCTGATCCTTGGAGGCCCCACCTCACAGCTTACAGGACTCAAAGGATCTACTGCTGACATCTTGGTGCCAGATACCACAGTGCATCTTCAGAGGTCTTGTGGAGTTAATAATATGGCTGATTGGTTTAAATTATATAAAAAAAAGTATATATCTGCTAAATATATGCGTAGATGAGAGACATATACTTGCCTATGTATGTTGAACTTACAGCTAACCTTTATCTAAAAGAATATGGATAGTTTACACAGGGATATAGATAATTTGATATGAATAGTTTACATCATGGGATGCCACTTGTTTAAGCAGTTAATCTCAAACAACTGGTTAGTTAGATGAGCTTCTGCTTGGTTGGAATGAAAACTTGCAGCTGCACCAGTCCTTTTTGACTGGTGACCCCTGGTTTATATGAATTAAATATATTCTTATTCTGAATAAATATATTCATAGTTTATATGTGGCACACCCAACACATATATGCAGAAATCACATGAGCGATACATATGAATGCCTACTGTTGCTAAACATATGCGTAGTTTGTATTTAACCTGATATTAATAAACACATGCACTGGCTATGTGAGCTAAACGTAGGCACAGTGCACTACACTTGGATGCCTATATCTGTGAAAATCTGATGCATTATGTAGGTGCAATAAACATGAATGCCTGTGTAGAAAAACCTATGCTTAGTTGATGTGTGGGCGAACATATGCCACCCACTGTATTCACTGGCATGTCGATGAAGAGCTCCCTTACAAAACCTGTGTTTGAATCTGATGTACTTTCTTTTAAAAAGGTTTTACTGCACGTGAAGACCACCAGTGATGGCTAGAGCGCTGAGCTGTAGGATGTGGACACCCCCGCTGTGTCCTGCCACAGTCGGGACATGATGGCATGCCGAGGGGCAGGCTGCTCGGGCTTTGCCCCCGTGAGCCAGGACACGGCGAGGTTCGCCATGCTGGCGCTGCTGATCCTGCTGTACCTTCTGTGCGGGGCCGCCGTATTCTCTGCCCTGGAACAGCCCAAGGAGAAGCAGGCCAAGGCTCGCTGGATACAGAGGTTCGAGCACTTCAGCCAGAAGCATAATCTGAGTCGGAGCGACTTGGAGAACTTCCTCAGGCACTACGAGGAAGCCAGCATGGCCGGGGTGCGGGTGGACGGCCTCAAAGCTCGCTGGGACTTCCCTGGAGCTCTGTACTTTGTGGGTACAGTGGTGTCCACTATTGGTAAGAGAAAGTTTGGTAGGCCACTTTGTGCAACAGTAGCATAATTGCTGGCAGTCTAGGCACAGCAGTCACTCTGCAGTCAGCCACAGGGCACCCTAATATCTTCATTGGACCCCTTATTTCACCACTTAGGCAATTTTACACACATGACTGAATGCTTGTCATGATGGCTGAATAAGATAGCCTGTATTAGGGCACTAACTTGACTGAGACATTAAAATAATGATTAAACAAGCAAATTAAATAAGAACAAAATTGTTTTTTATAATAACAGTTTTCTTATGGGTGCCAAATTACACTTTTTTCCACTGAGGCCCTGCTCGAGTTGCAGGTGTGGACATGACCAGAGCTATTGGAAAATAGGCTTGCTTTAACAGCAGCCTTTTCATAATGGTAGACTAGTACGAGTTCAGTTAACCAAAATAGATTACACTGTCTTTGGAGACAAAAAAAAGATTCCAGCTTCACAGCAATATGCTCAGTGTTTAATTAGCATGTACAGTGCTCGTTTGTGTCCAATTAGCACTGTAAACACTGTATGCTTTCAATTTAGTTCAGCAGATACCACTGCAAACATCTCCGCTTGAAGCATCCTATGTTAATAAATAAGCGTTATTTTTAAGCCATGTACAACCTACTTGTTCAGCCTTCATTTAGAATCGCGTCCTGAAAGCCTCTCGGTCTCTCGATCTTAGTGTTCTCTTCCCAAAAGACCTGGTCTAATAAGATAACTCAAGTCTTTACTGGGTTGAAGTGGGTGTGTTAAAGTACCCATATCCTGCATTTCCTTTATTTTCTTGATTTTTTTTCTCACTGAGATCCATTTATGACATTTTTTGTGGTTTTATGCACCACAAAATACAGTAACAGTCATAATTTGTTTTTACATGACCATTTTCTCTCTTTATCCCTAAGATCTAAGTTGTTTTAGCTACTGTGCCATTAAGGTTAATGTATGTAAATTAGCTCTGTTCTGACTGGCTGCCTGTATTATGTCTCACTCAAAAAGCAGTCCAGGCTGAAAAATTCCTGTAATTTCAGCTTGAATGGGGAGATCTTACATGCTGTAGGCTAAATGTGTTGGTCCTAGTGATATCACAAAAATAGTGAATTCAAAACAGGTTGCTTTTGCAGTTTAGTTTCTATATAAATGGATTGTAGGCAGTTTGGAAATGCTTTGAAACTTTAACAATGTTTACATATTTCATCAAACTTTTGATTTGATGCTAAATGGAAATTGGCTTTCTATGATGATTAAGCTATTGGAAGCACTAAAATGTGCAGAGCAGGGGGTATTCCAGTTCTATTATTGGGAACTACTGATCTGTAGTATATTATGTTTTATTAATAATATTTATCATTAATAAAACATTTTTGTTTTTAGTATTAATAAGTGAATTATGTATGGATATTTCTTTTTTCTTTTTTCATTATTTATTCATGCAATATATAGCTCTCAGTATATAAGCACTTCAGAACTGTACAACATGTATATAATAAAATTTATAGTGACATTTTTCTCAGACTTTTCTTAGCTGAAATAACAAGAGAATAATTAACACTGATGCAAATTTCCATGCAATATGGTCGGTGTGACATTTAAATGCCCTCCTTATAGTGTTAAGGCTGTTTCCTCTTCTCCCGTCCTACAGGGTTTGGGATGACCACACCAGCCACAGCCGGTGGCAAAATCTTCCTGATCTTTTACGGACTAATTGGCTGTGCAGCCACCATCTTGTTTTTCAACCTGTTTCTGGAGAGAATAATAACCGTCCTGGCCTTTGTGCTCAAGTCCTGCCATGAAGTCCAGCATCGGCGCAAAGGAGTGCTACCTCACGACAGTGGGCAGGGCGCAGGAGGCATGAGGCAGCATGGAGAAGACGGTTTAGCAGGCTGGAAGCCGTCCGTCTACTGTGTGATGCTGATCCTCTGTGTGGCAGCCATAATCATATCCTGCTGTGCCTCGGCCATGTACTCCTCCATGGAGGGATGGGGGTACTTGGACTCTCTGTATTTCTGCTTTGTAGCCTTCAGCACCATTGGCTTTGGGGACATGGTCAGCGGCCAACGGACCTCCTATCACAGCCAGACCCTCTACAGTTTGGGGAATTTCTTTTTCATCTTGATGGGGGCCTGCTGCATTTACTCGCTCTTCAATGTCATCTCCATCGTCATCAAGCAGGTTCTCAACTGGCTCCTGAAGAAGCTGGAGATACCCTGCCGCCACTGTCCAGGAAGGTCCCTGAGGCCGGGCAGAAACGCAGTGGTCCCCGGGCACTTCCGGACCCGCGTCCGCAACATCTCCATAGATACGGACGCTGTGAACGAGAGCGAAACGGATGGGCGCAGGATGTCTGGAGAGATGATCTCCATGAGAGACTTTTTGGCTGCCAATAAGGTCAACTTGGCCATCATGCAGAAGCAGCTGTCTGAGACGGCCAATGGCCATCCTCGGCCATCTGGCTCCACCAACCGGCACAATGAATTCTCTGGTGGAGTCGGAGCTCTAGGCATCATGAACAACAGACTGGCTGAGACCAGTGTGGACAGATAAGTCTGACCAAACAAAAAAAATGACTGCACAGGAAAACCCTGAGGCCATACTGGACCGTCCGTACTACAGTTATAACTGTCCTGGGGCAGTTAGTGTATTCTCTGCCTTTCATTTGTGTAGCTGTGCAGTACTGTAGCTAAAAAACCATCCATTGCTGCTCTGAATGTGTGTTAAAACAGTACACAAGCTCAGGTGTGGTTGTACGCAGTTCTAGATGCTTTAAATTTAGCTGCATGATGTTAGACACGAGTCTTTTTTCTACTTACAGCATCTATAGTTTTTATAATGACGAGGGGAAACACAGTGTTTCTTTGTTCCACTGTGTCACTGAAAAGGTTTAGTCTGCTTTTATTATGCTGGAAAATCTGTATTTCTCTAAAAGTATTGGAACGAGTGAGGTGAGCTTAACTCCAACGAAGTCGGCCTGTTCGGCGTCTTAGAGCTGCTGTCTTTAATAATTAGTTCTCATGTATTTTCACCTACTTTGATGCCATCTGCCACTGTTTTGAAAGTGTACAAAGCCTTCGGCACAGGTGAATGATCCTGGGAAATCATGCAAGTGCTCATGTGAAGCAATTTGCAGTTTCTCCTGCAGCCCACCGTTCTTTTAAGAAGTGTTGAAGTGTAAACACATTCCAGAATACGATGACTGAAGAATGTGAAGCTAGAGCCCCATTTATTACATTAATACTATGAGGATGAGTATGGCATGTATACTCTAGATGCTGCTGAATGTCTGCTGACTGTATTGTTTGAAGTAAAGTCTGGTGCTTAATTTGCTGATCAGGCACTGCAGGTAAGAAACAAGCGAGGTATGGCGTTAAACTATGGGTGCACAACACGTACAGAACTGAATGTGTTTGATGCAGGACATCAGAAAAAAAAATATTTTTCAGCACTTTGTGTTTGAAACTCTGGCTAATTAGCACTGGAAGAAGTTGTCTGTGTAGTTGCAACGCATGATGAATTAAAGTCTATTTTGCCAGTTTTACTTGAAAATCCAAAACAGATCTTATTCCTTCCTCTCATTTTCCCTATCAATCTGCAACACATTCTTGAAACATAAAGATCAAACACATTGCATCTGTTCATTAATATGAGTCAGAAATATTAGACACTCTTGTTTTCTGGGTTCTTTTATTACAAATGGTAAATTGTTATGGTAATTATTACTGTCACCATGCTTGGGATCATAACAGCATCATCAAGAACATCATCTTTACACGTATTGCCAGTCAGCAAAAGGAAGAAAATTACCTTGATCCCATCTCCTCTGTGCTGAACTGCATGTCTTGAGTGTACAATTATTTCACCATTGCGCAAATAGCTTAATGCTCATGTCTGTGAGGATGTAATGCCCTCTATGGCCACAGTTGTGCTATTGCATCATCAGCTATATTGAATCCAGCTGTGCATAAATGGTGTTAAATGGGCTTCAGGAATGAATAGTCTCCAGAGCTCCCTGCTAAACACGACTGGACTCCATATCAGTGTCATCTGGGCTATAAGGCCATCTGCTGTTTTGAGAAGCCAGAGAAGGGCGAAAAAAAGGGGAAAAAGGCTTTTACTCCTGAGTAGTGACTCTCGCCTCTTCACTACATGATAGAACAATGGAAAATAGCTGACATTGATGATTTATGTAAAAGCAGATTTAAACAGGTTTATAATTCTTTACCAGACAGGTAATGCATAATGGTACTATTTCTGAGTAATGTTTTATATTACTGGAGGTGGTGCATCAGTACAGGGCTGATATCAGCAGAAAATGCTGGACTGGATATTAAAGGGGAAAAAAGAATGAATATCTATGTTTTTGGGGGGTTTTTTCCTGAGAAGCAAAAGTGTTGTTTGAGCTTGATAGCTTACTCTGAGATAGGCATCTTAAGTGGAGTTGTTCATTTTCAGGCTTAGTTTCTGCAAAAATATCAGATTTGTATCAATATCGACTAAAGATTTCAACATCAGTTTGGCAAAAGAAAAAGTGGTATTGTGCCATCTCTCTTTAATCCTCATTATAACTGCTTGAGAATGGTGTGTCTTGAGATGAATACACCCCTACAACATGCAAAATTCCTGCTACACTGACATTATTACCAGCCAAGTGATCCTATCCCTGGTTTACACAATTTTTTTCTGCTGTTTTGTCCCTGTTCTCTTCGCTAAACACTCATTCAACCCTATCATTCAACTCGATTGCTGAAATCTCACCATTTGCCTGCTTTGTGTTTTGTTATTGAGGAAAACCTGCAGACACTAGAGGGTGCCACTAGAGCCTCCATACAGCTGTTCAGAGGTGGCACAGAGCCTGCAATAACCTGAGTGAGAGTATTATTCTCTTCAGCAAAATAATAACTGAAGTAGAGGTGAAAGTAGTGTAAAAAAAAAAAAAAGCAATAAATAAACAAACAACGTGTCACATCAGTTTCTTCTAAAAGGGATGAGTGTAATTAGTGGACCCAGCATCTGTCAGCACAGGAGCTTTAGTTTGTGAGGCGTCCTCTATTTTTGGGGCTCCTTTAGTCTAAAATAAAGCTCTGAAGTTGGAAAGTGAGCAAAGCAGTCCAAATGTCTGCTGTCACTAAAAAGAACAAAACGAAGAAAGAAGCAAGTAACTTAAGGTGAAAGAAGATTAAATGGAACTGAAAGTAACTTTAAAGTACTTTACTTTAAAGAACTTCAGGTAAACTGTGTGCGTGTATATATGTATATGTATATATGTATGCATGTATGTATATATTATATTATTTATATATAATAATAAGCCTGGAAACTTGAAAAAAGGTTGTTTTTTGTTGTTGTTGTTTTTTTTTTTAACAGGATTTCACACCTGTATTTGCAGGTAAAACAATATCTCAACAGTCATGCAAACGAGACCTGCAGTATTTAGGACCTTTCCTTCCATGTTTCCTATTCTAACCTGCTTCCTTTCACAGCTAAAGCTAAGAATATTGCAGAATTAATTAATGAAACAATCATAAAATAACTCTTTCATGTGTGTGTGTGTGTGTGTGTGTA
>JBBPCZ010000001.1:48566411-48581069 GCA_037974445.1 Brycinus macrolepidotus | reverse complement strand
TATCAATGTCAGGAGCAGGATCAGGTCGTTTCACTCATTAATATATAATATATACACACGTATATATTTTAGAATTAATGAGTGAAACGACCTGATCCTGCTCCTGACATTGTTCTGCATTCACTTGCAATTCACTTACACCTTGAGTCTCCTGTCGAGTACTGTTAAACTTCATACATTTTAAACACAACTTCCACTTTATAAAAAGCATCACGCAATTAAAGAAAATAAAAACAATCGCACTCATTTTAAATTTTATTATCTCATAGTAAGAGAAGTCAGAACTATTGACCTACGTGTAATTTATTTATTTATTTATTTTTAGAATTATTTTCTTCTGCAGTACAGTCTTTGCAAACAGATGATGATGTGATGAAGGTGTGACATCTTTTCCACTGGATTTGTAGTTTTTCACTTCTTTAGGCTTCAATGCACTTGCACATTAGACGGCAGTCGAGAGAACTACAACTCCCATGATGCCGCGCATGGCCGAGTGCTCCTATCGACATGGCTTCTGTCAGTCGCACAAAGGCGAACCCATTCTGCTCGAAAAATGCGGTGTGATCGAGAAGAGCTCTGAAAAAGGGATTTCTGAAGATGTGTACTGCAGGTTTGGAACCGGGACAACAGAGGAGACACTTGCATTAGGAGTGAAATATTCTCAATCCATTTAAATGGTGTGGTGGACGGAGGCCCAGCACTTCCAGAAGAAGGTAAGTCTGTCTGCACCAGAGGCAGGTTTCAGACCAGTGTGTGTATGTGTATGTGTATGTGTGTGTGTGTGTGCATGTGTTGTTGCAATCCCTGCCATAAAACAAATCTCATCCATACATGCAAATCTTTGTCCTAGTGCTTGAATCATTCTGATGCAGTAGATGTGGGATCAGATAACATCATGCAAAGAGGTTCAGAACAAGCTCAAATCAGCCCTGCAAGATAACATCACATTTCAGCATTTGCAACCTGGTTCAGTTTTGCAAATGCTGCGTAATCACTGATTTACTTGCAGAAAGCTGCCTGTGTGGTTGGCACTGCTGCTGCTGCTGCTGCTGCAAGTCCTGTAGGTGTGAGTACCTGAACACTGAGCTCTGTGGCCAAAGCTTTGAACCTCTACAGTTCTCTACACCTTCTGACTTCACAGGGCCGGTGTCTAGCACATTCTGGTGTTTTCCCTGCTCGTAAACACCTGGTTCACCTCACCAGTTAACTGCCAGGTTTAGTGAGTGTGTTTGAGGAGGGGAGGCATCAAACTGTGCTGGACTCCGGCCCTCCAGGACCAGAGTTTGACACCCCAGCATGCATCATACTGAGCCTCAGATGTGCCTGCCTGTTGCATTTTGGGAACCGAAGCCTAGAAATAGCCGCTCTGATTAAAATCCAGGTGGGTTGTGCAGGCAGGCTGTAGCCACTCCTGTTATCGACGATACATGAAGTTTATGAGAGTAATCATGACTGCAGTGGAAGAACTTTGAAGCACAGATTGATGTTTGAACCAAATCTAGTGCCCACAGAGGCTTTAAATAAATGGTACGCCAATCTAATTTCCTGCTCACTTCAAAAGTAGTCAGTTGGTCAGACCACACTGTATGGCCAGTACTAATTATTCAACTACTTTGAGGTGCACTCACTGCGGACGCATTTGTTTAATTGTGCGATACACAGCTTGTATAATTTCTTTAGAAACCATTGTCAATATAATGGGAAGCTCCAGAGCAGATGCTCATGAGTCCAGTAGCAAGTGTCAGCCAGAGGCATATGAGGGTATCAGCACTGGGCTGTGAAGCAGTGGAACTGGAATGTTGAAGCTCCATTCAGTACCATGTGCTGGAAGTAACCATCCAACATCAGTACCTGACCTCACTAATGCTCTTGTGGCTGAATGCAGTCAACACTGTTCCAACATTTAGTGTAAAACCTCCCATAAGAATAGAGTCTGTACTGCAGCAAAGGGGACTCTTTATTAACACCCTTGATTTAAAAAAAAAAATGCTGGAGTTAGTGTCTACAAACTTTTGGACATTTTAGAAGTCTGTGTCACCTAAAAAGATTTTGGGTGACATAGACTTCCTAGATCCACTGCAAAACCAAAGAAGCAAACTTTGGACATTAAACACGTTCAGCTGATGAACTATTGATAAAAATTGTGTACATTTTTTTGGTGAGCTATTCCTTCAGTGCATATTTAAATTATTGATGCAATTGGTCCCCAGTCATTTGCTTATGATTTAGATCAGTAATTTGGCTATTATTATTATTATTATTGTTATTGTTATTATTGTAGTATAGAGGTGCTGTGCCGAAATTAAAACTGACCGGTTGACTCTCAAGACTGTGCTTTTTTGAAAAAGTCATTATTCAGACTTGTCCTTTTTGCACTTGATGCTGTCAAATTTGGTTAGACTGGTGGTCCTTATAGGGGAAAAGGCAATTTTCTGCCAGGAATGAACCACTTTACACCAAGCCAACATAATTTGTACTACACCTTAGCAGTGTGGGATTTTCCCTGAGGGGTCATGTACTACATGCACTGTGCGCTGGACTTTTTTAGGTTTATTATTATTTTTGCCAGGTTGCAGTATGTGAAGGCACCGAACACTTCCAAACTCTTTTTTGTAGAGATGGGGCACTCAGTGTGAGCAGAAATCCTCCGAGATATCTGCTCAGCAGAAGATATTTTAAACTGAATACTGACCTGTGCCGGTCTCAGAGGATAAAGCAAGTGCTCGCTGAAACTCTCACAACTTGCACTATAAGATGCCCCATTACCCCTTTACTCTACCCTGAAAGCAGTTGGTTCAGGTGCGAATCATTTTGCTGTTTTGTGTTCCGGCACGGTGGTTGGTAATTTCCACACTGTCTCCATGTGTCTACAGTACGTTTAGGGATTCACGCCCTGTCATGTTTTTAATGATGATGCAGTTGGGACCTGCCATCTGTTTCAAGCCATTTCACGTAGGTTAGGGGCCCAGTGATTCCCATATTTTATATGATTTCTGTTAAAATTTTTTGTATGGTGTTCCTAGACTACTGGTTGTACTGGGACACCCACAGACTCAGCAGGCCAGAGTCAAACCTCTTTGCTTGCCAGTCTACGTGAAAAAAAAACAACTGAATACTCTAACCTGGACAAGCCGTCTCCCTCTTCGTCTTCTCTTCCCACTCCTGCTCCTTCTCTGCTTTCTCTCTTCCCAAGTTATTACTTAAATGTTTATTAATTTATTTCATTTTAGTAATTTCCTAATTATGCAGGTACAGGAATTCATTAGAAATAAAATCTGCATGCCATGTGTTTGGCATAATCACTTCTAAATGGCTTGCAAACTGTGGAGTTATTAAATGCATGAATGCCCTTTTAATTTGAAAATGAAATGCAACATTGGTGTTTTCAGAATAAATTCAATTTCAGTACATAGTAACAGTGGCTGACTTTACTAACGCCTTTGAGCTCAGCCACATTTTTTGTTTGGCTGCATGTACGGCTACAAGTATCTTCTTGCTCATCTTACTGTTAAATACTTGCTGTTAAATATCCATGTCTACCTACGACTCACTTTGTACTGAGAACAGCTGCCATACCGCCCCTGGAAAAGTGTTCAAAGAAGAAATGGGGCACTATGGGAAATATAGTGTCTGTAGTGAATTTGCAATACATATATATTGACTATTTCCCAGTGACTGTATTGGGGCACTGCCACTTTTTGCTGGGGCATGCTCCCCAGTAAACCAGGTCTAGTGCACTAATTATGTAACGACAGATAGTTTTGGCTTAAATAAGATAAACCTAAGATAAGATAAACCTTTATTAGCCCACAAGTGGGAAATTTGCAAATAGTATCTTAATAGTAACTTAATGCCTTGAAAAATCACACCTACAATTTATAAGCATTTGAGTTTGGGAACCGCTACCTCCCCAGACTCTTTTCTCTGATGTTTTGGACATTGGTGGTGGTTTCCATCAAAGATGGTAAGTGAGAGACGACTGCATTGATTGAGAGATTGCGATTGATGCATTGGTGATACAGTTTTCAACACTGTACTGAAATGGGAACGCCCATAATGTCTAAAAAAGAGGCTGAGCTGTTTTTGTACTTCTTTTGTCTGTCTTAGTGAACTAAAAAAAATAAAAATTTAGCAGACTGGACTATCCTTTACTGACTGGTCTCTGTTAGCAAAACTCACAGCTGCTCATGAAAAAGCTACTGCACGTTCAGCAGTTCCTGATGGCGAACCGAAAGCACAAAATATTATATGTTCCATATGGAACAGACATTTGCACTCAAGTCAGGACTATAAATGTGTGCGAGGGAATGTGCATGTGCATGCCTGCTCCAGATCTCTGTCTGCTTCCTTATTGCTATTTTCTGTGTGTGTGTGTGTGTGTGTGTGTGTGTGTGTGTGTGTGTGTGTGTTTTCTTGCATTTACTTGTGTGAAGGCCGAGCTCAGCAGTAAAAGAATTATTTTCAGATAAAATGCCTGTTCTGAGTGACTCATCCGCTGGCTGCTTTGTAAAAGTAGCTTGGCTATCTCGGATGGAAATTTTTCTTGGCAGTTTTCCCTCAAGTTAACCTCCTCCCTCTCCTTTGCAGTCTCAGCTCTCTGTCTGTGCCGCGCAGAGGCCGTTTAAAATCTTGTAGTAATGCATGTATTATCCTCTCCCTCACCTCAGAGAGGCTCCATACTTCATTGCAGTGATTGCAGGATAAGAGTGGCGGTGATTGCCATTGCGCCAAGAGTGGCAATAACTGCAGAAATAGCAGCACCGAAATTTGGCCATAAATAATTTTAGCTGTGTGTTAGCTTGCAATGACCTCATCTTTCCTCACTAGTTTGGCTGACTGGGAGGACAAACCTGCATCTCAACTTTAATTTACTTTTAAATGAGGAGCACTTATGCTGCATTACTGCTGCATTTGATCTCACCCTTTAAATGTTCTGCAGTAGAATAAACATCAGAACCAGAGAACCAGAGTCTTCATATGAGTGTAAGTCAGGGGTGTAAATGTGGCCATTCAGCTGCTTGTTGCTGCATATTAGATTAATTATCAACATAATTAGGAAGAGACAGTGGAATCAACCAAACCGTTTTGATTTACAGTGGGTGGAACCAGTTTTATAAGGAAAACCGTCACTCTGAGGTCTTTTAGAAGGTCAAGATATGTCAGTGACTGCAAATACGCGCCCAACAAGTTTTCAGTCAGTTAGGAAAAACATGGTCAGATCTATGGCAGCGCTCTTTGCTGAAAGAATCGCTGTCAAACTGCTATGGGTGTGGTCAAAAATGTGTTAATATCTGTTGAAAGTTTCAAATAAAAATATGAAATGTCTTTTACAAGCTTCAAATCTAAAACAGCCAAAAAAGTACTGGCTTGCACCAGTGTTAATTTAGCTCTGACTATTCACTGCTATTACTGTTACTATATACTATTCACATTCACATGAGCTTCGCCATTTCGTCTCTCTGTATACTTGTATATGGTTGAGATGACAATCAAAGTTCACTTTGACATAGTATTCCCATAGTATCCCAAGCAGAATTTAGCATTTACGTAGAGACATGGTATTGTCATTAGGGTTTTGAATTTTATAGCCCAACCTGGCTTTACTGCTATTTAGACCTGCAGCAATAATTTTTGGAGGGTTATTTTGAAAGTTCTCTCTCTGTTTGGGGCAGAATGTCTCATTACACGGAGGAGCCTCGCTTCACCATCGAGCAGATCGATCTGCTGCAGCGACTGCGCAGGAGCGGCATGGCCAAGCGGGAGATCCTGCACGCCCTGGACACGCTGGAGCGGCTGGAACGCGAGCACGTGCAAAAGTTTGGCCACCGCCACTCCTACGAAGGAGGAGGAGGAGGTGGTGGTGGTGGAGTGGGAGGGGCTGGTCCTGGAGGAGCCCTGTCCAGTAACAATCACAGCAGCTCCAGCCTTGCTCCAGCTTCATCCTCCACCGCCTCTGTAGCCACGCAGACCGTTTTCCACGGCAACGCTCTTTCCCCACTGTCCAACAATTATGACACCTCCCCACCCCCCACAATCACCATGCCAATGCCTGTGATGGCACCGCCAGCTCAGAACGGACGGGACAGCCTTGTCCCAGTAAGCAATGGAACGCTCTCCCCGCCCCAGTACCCTGTCAGCACCGCCCCCGTGCGGCCTTTTGGCTTTGAGCCTGCTGAGGAGGAGATGGACATTGATGATAAGGTGGAGGAGCTGATGAGGTCAGTGGGCGTATGTGGCATTATTGGAATTCTTCACATTCTGGACACACCTGACACAGTTTACATTCTTTTTAACCCAATTTTCTTTTATCTTTTCCAATCTCTCTCCTTTTCCCCTCTCTAGAAAGGACAGTAACATAATTAAAGAGGAGATCAAGGCCTTCTTAGGAAGCCGGCGGATTTCACAGGCTGTAGTTGCCCAGGTTACAGGTTAGTACTGCTGACAACAGAACAGATTTATTTCATTCAGTGTTATTTGCTGTTTTAGGGCTGCAACTTATGTAACTCTCAGTTGTGAGGCAGTTTAGGAACCGCAATGCAAATATTGAAGCAAACGCTTCTGCACACTGAATTACATCATGAGATGGCCAGTGTCTCCAGAATACCCACCACAAACCAGCAAGCCTTAACACATCTGGTGATTGAGTTGCTTTGGTAGGAAAAAGTATAGAGTGTTGTTTTATGATGGCGTTGAAGTTTAATAGTAAACTTACATGTTCACTTGCACGTAGTGTGTGTGTGTGTGTAGCATTCCTATTTTGACTGTTAAATGACCTCATAGTTGAGAGGATCCAGTGACACTTGGGGGGCGGGGAGTGGGGGCATGTACGCAGGACAGATGTATTAGGTTTGGAACATCTGTGTTTACTTCAGGGACTGACGCGGGCAATTTTCAAAAACGCCACTCATTTTTCCTCACACAGAAAATCTGCTTAGAACTGGAGTTCCTAATATGGGCATTACGCCAACTACAGAATGACGCACAACTTCAGAGGTCTATTATTATCACCCTGAAGAAAAGGCAATTTCTCGCTGCGGGTGCTAGCCAGCATTTCGCTATAAACACAGCTTTTCTCTCATTAGATGGAAAAATCTGGTGCATGTAAGAGAGTACATATGAACTGAATGCAACTGACATTACTCCAGTAGTTTTCGCCAGTTTAGTGAGCAGTACATATCAGACACTTAGTAAATATGTAAGTAGATCATCAGAGGCTGACATTAAGAGTTACAGTCTTGCTGTTGGATGTCTAGCTTCTCCTGTTCAGTCAAGCCTTCTGCAGTGTGCTAATTTTACTAAGGTCAGGACCCTTTTTGTTTCTTGGTTCCCATAAGGACATGTCTGTGTCTTTAAGGTATCAGTCAGAGCCGGATCTCACACTGGCTCCTGCAGCAGGGATCAGACCTGAGCGAGCAGAAGAAGAGAGCTTTCTACCGCTGGTACCAACTGGAAAAGACCACGCCTGGTAATGCCCAGACTTACCAGATTAATCCATTGATAAACCAGCTTAGTCTTTAAATAAACATGAAGGGTTGGTCTCCCAGACATTAAGCCTAGTCCTGGATTTCCCTTTCAATAGAGAATCTACAGATTGCTATGTAATCTAAAAATAGGCTTTATCTTTATCTAGGAAACTGACTCAAAGTATCATTTAACACATTTACTTTCACTTTTACATTGTGCTACATATCATTAATTGTAATATATAGTTGTATTAATTATAGTAAATAGTGCTCATGAAGAAAACTTTTGCAACGCTCGTGTCTGTTCGTGTGATTGTGCATTTCATTCTTCAGATACTGCATGTCAGCACAAAAATATTTTCTTCTCTGTTAGAGGGGAATTCTAGTTTTTGTTTTTGTTTTCTGTTATATTTTCTGCATAATTCAATCACTGATATGTAAACAAAGTGGTTTGAAATGGTTCACTGCAGTTATACTTACTGACTCATTTTTTACAGTTGATAGGAATCAGGGGACTTTTATAGCCATTTTATTTACTATCCAAATTGACAAGTGAATCTGTGTGTGTTATCTAAGGGTTTATATGTATTGCTGATAATGGTAAAATAGTAAAAAAAAATTCTTTTGGAAAGTATTATGTTTTCTTTACTCCCAGCAAATACCTATCTGCTACAGTTGGATTTTACAGCATATTTTTTTAGGCTAAAGATTTATCTTAAAATTGTTGTAAAACAGTTTCATAATGTCTCAGACATAGTTATCTTTCCGTGGGACAGATTTTAGAGGTATTAATAGCTTCAGACATCTGGTTCCTATCATCACAGCTGCTAAGACTTTGATCAGTTTCTACAGCGCTGTGCATTTCACATCAAATACTTACATGTTACATATTAACACTTTGTTTCTTGGTTTTTTAAATCATTGGAATTATTGACTTTTTTTAAAAAAATAGGTGGAATACATTCTTAAAGTATAATTTATTTAAATATAAACAGCTGAAGCCAATTTGTAACCCTTTAAAAGGATAATAAAGCTTTCAAGCTCACATAGTACCATGTAAATGCATAAAGAATTGGAAGTTTGTCAGGTATTTATAGGCTTCATTACAACTGCTCTCACAGTTCCAATCATAAAGCCTACAGTCAGTGCAAATAGTCACACAAAAGGTCTTGTATCAGTGTAGCAACTGGAGTTGAGATCTAAAAGGTCTGAAGTGCTTTTGCCCTACTCAGGCCCAGTGTGTTCCATCATCAGAGAAGTCAACAAGGATTGAGTTGAAAAAAATGTGGTAAATATCAAACAGAGATAAAAGTGAACAAGCTCCTAATTGTTCTTAAACCTTGCTCTGAAAAAGAGCCCTTCACCACCTTGTTGCGCCGCCACTAAGTTTAGTATGGCTATACTCAACACAAGGTAGGTGCTACACCCATGACATGCTGATTTGCTGCTGTTTTTGCGTCCCAGGTGCTACTCTGGCAATGCGGCCTGCTCCAGTGCCCCTGGAAGACATTGTAGACTGGCATCAGGCGGCCCCTCCCATCAGCTGCAGCCCAGGGAGCTTCCGTCTGCGCCGTGGCAGCCGTTTCACCTGGAGAAAAGAGTGTCTCGCTGTGATGGAGAGGTGAGAGAGAGAGCAGAGTGGATTATTCCATAGGCCATTATATAGCTTTTAACACTTGGTTATCTGGTTCAAGTGGATTGGTAATTGAAAGAGAACAAAAGTATAGACAGCTTTAAAAAAAAAAACTTTTTACTCTATTTTTTGAACAATACACCTAATAGGTTATATCGAAAGGTTCTGAATAAATGTCTGACCTGAGGCATCCATATAGGTGAACTAGACAGTTGCCTAAAGCAGCAGTTGAACAGGAATGGCGATGTCTACCAAATTATTCTGCACCCAAGGCCATGTTTACACCTGCCGTCAGCATGTGTTCTGGGTGATCTGACCATAAGTTCTAAGTACAGTACTGTGCAAAAGGATCTCATCCAAAATGTTTAAAGCCATTTATCAGACCAGGAAGCGACTTTCTGCCAGCAAATGCACAAGGTAACATTAAAATAAATGCAAACAAGAAAGCATTAAATAAGATCAAAATGTGTTTTGTTTGTAAGTACTGGAAGCTTTGTGAGTTGGTTAGAAGAACACAGGTTCTGTTCCAGATTTTACCACTGCAAGCACATGTACAGGATGTGGATTAAACTGTGTGTAAGGTCGCATTACCAATCAAACCTGTGAGAAAATCATACGTACCACGTCTCCTTAAAGGCAATATGTGGCTGTTAGCTACATATGAATTAACTAACACGTCTGGATTGCTAAAACTTATGGATAGCTTTCCCTGGCTTTGGGCTGCATAAGGAGATCACATTACATGTAGTGAAGGGTTTTTGTAGAAAAACAGATTTTCTCAGCTGAACACAATTGTGGCATTAGTATAAAGTACTTTGTAGGCATGTAATATTCACCTACACTGGGAGGGCACACAGGAGCTGCAAATACTGACTGACAGGCTGCTGCTAACACTGATGGACTGAGAATCCTCCTAATCGATATCCGTGGCACCTTTCTCCAATAACTTGTTTTAGCACAGCAAGCAATGCGGCAGCACAGCAGAGTAGCTGCTTAAACCAGCGCTGTTGTGGTTCTGGTCAGAAAGTTGTAGACTAACTTTATTCTAGGTGTGGTTTAGGAAATCACATGTTTACAGCTTGTACATCGCTTCTTTCTGAAGTCGTAAAATACAGAAGCTTACTGTGTGCAGTTTCTATGTGTAGGCTTCTGTTAATGTAGCATGTTTATTATTGTTATTAGACTACTAGTATTAATAAAAAATGTATGTAAATATTTTTTAATAAATTGCATGCAAATGAAGCATTCAGTGTGTAGAAGACTACAGTACTTTATCAGGTTAGGAAGCACAACCATGGTTAAATAAAAAAAAGAGAAGTTCTACTGTGCGCTGCAGAAGGTATTCTGTATCAGGGTTGATTCAGGACATAACCTAAATGGACACTGAAACATTACAAGAGAAATATGATTACTTTTGTGCATCTCAAAACCATGGACAGTGTGTTTTCTAATATTGTTCAGCAATCACCATAGATGGAAACTATTTGCGATACTTAACACTAGTACTATGTAGAGTAGATATTTGACACAAGCATTACGTAGAGACTTGTTTGATATTTCTTATGTAACGAATGTTGTATCACAGACCTTGCAGGACCTTCTCTTCACTATGTGTTCCCTAGTTATACAAATAACTAGCCTGTTGAAAGTGTGAATATAATAATGCTATGATATGTAATGTTTTAATTGCCTTTTGTGTGCATTTCTCCATTTGGTGCAACAGCATTTGATGGTTCAGTGATTTCCCTGCACTTCCCTAACCCTTGTCTGACACTCCTGTTTGTAGTAATTTTGTAGTAATGTAATGTAATGTAGTAATGTAGTAAAATAGTAATGTACAGGTATCTATGTCCACACATGTGTCTTTGTACTTTATACCCAGTTCTATCAAGTATGTATAGTGTTTCCTAAAAGGACAGTTATGTAAATGAGTTTCCTTGTTTTTTTTTTTTTTTTTTACAAACTATTATTTTAAATGTTATCAGTGAGTTAGGATGTCTGTGTTACTGCATGGACGACTGTGCTGTGCTGTGAATTCTAGGACCCCCTGCATAAACTATCCTTGGTTTAATGGCATGCTAACTTGGGCTAGACCATGTCTTTGCTTTTTTTCAGCTACTTCAATGAGAATCAATACCCTGATGAGGCTAAGAGGGAGGAAATAGCCAATGCATGCAATGCAGTAATACAAAAGCCAGGTAAGACTGCTGTGTAATGATTAAACAGGGTCTGATTTCAAGTCTTTTTCATAAGTGCAGGTAAATGACATTGTGCTAGCTGGAGTTTGTACAGTATTTGAACATTACTAGTGTGCATTGCTTTATGTTTAGGAAAGAAGCTTTCTGATCTAGAGCGGGTCACATCTTTAAAGGTATACAACTGGTTTGCTAACCGAAGGAAGGAGATAAAAAGAAGAGCCAACATAGGTAATGTTGAAGCCCTTTGGGGACAGGGCTTGCTTTATATTATACATAGCCAATATTACATAGGTGACTCATAAGACTTCTTTCAAAATTTATGAGCGTGACATACCAGAAATGTAGTTTTAGTTTGCCCTTGTTATAAATAAATAAAATCATTTCAAACCAGCCATTTTCCAGGCGCTTTAGCTGTTGCATTCCAGTCTGCTGCGACCTCAGATATGTTATGGCGAGGTGTGTGTTTTTTCGAAGAAGCAGCAATCCTGGAGAGCCATGGGATCGATGTGCAGAGCCCAGGGGGACAGTCCAACAGCGACGAAATTGATGGCAACGACTACAGCGAGCCAGCGGCCGAGCAGGGGTTAGGGCCGGTAAGGACTGCACTTATTACACGTTTAATAGCTACTCACATTATTTTATAAACATTCAAGTCTGCTACAGTCCAACCTCCATCGATCTGGTGTCATTAATTTCAAACATTGATCAGAGAAGATTGCCATGCCTGAACAGAAATGACTGCAGGTTTAAACGATTATAGAGATGTGACTTAATCTGTTTTTTTAAAAAGAGAGCAGTGGCCAGAGGCTTTGGTTTCAGCAGAGGGGACCTGTCCTCCCCCATTCAGGTATGCAGGACTTACTTAGAGCCGGAAACACAGATAAGGCTGTCAGTTCACCACATGAAGGCTTCACTCACGTTTGCCACTGCATGTGCAGGTATTACACTCAAATTACTTCATACTGATGATGGATGTGACAAATGCACTTGGAGTTCCCCTAACTGCATGATGAGAAGAACTGTCATGCACGTGCTATTACATGTGTATAAATTCTCACTTTGTTTGCTTGATAATTTTGCACTTGAACAAATACCTTCTATTAGCAAACAACTCCAGATATAACAACACGTGAATGATTAACAAAGACTTTTTCACGTTACTAATGTACAGCACAAATGCAAGTCTTGGGCCAAATGAGAAAGCTACTTTGAAAGCTGTTTATAACTGAAATTAGTAATTTTTTTTTTTTGGAAAAAAAATTGTCTGTCAGTGTGCTGGCGTAGCCGTATCCAATGCTGCCCTCTGAGAAAGCCTTTTAAAACAGCTGCTGCTGGTGGATTTGAGCAAACCCATACAGTGACTGAAATGCATGGAAGAGAAGAGGAAGGAAAGCAGTTTTCTTCTAATTTGTAGTATATTTTTGTTACATTTATTACTGATGTACTTATTACTGACAATTATTAATAGTAATTATTAATATGCAAAACATATTTACTGCCTATAGAAATATTTTAAACCTTTTTCTTGGCTGGCCTAAGACTTTTGCACAGTACTGTACCTACCTTTGTGGTTTATAACAGCACCCTCCTTCCCGGTATTAACTAGGAGAATAATTTTAGCTTTTTGTTTATTGCCTCTGCGCACCAGACAGCCGAGCCAGACAGCAGGTCCGTTTTTGAATGAAGTGATCTAAAAGGCCATTCTTGCGGTTGTAGGTGCCCACTCTGCTTCCCGGGTGGTTGGCAGCCTGGCCGGGCTTGGGTCTGGGCCCAGGCAGGGCAGGGGCTCCCAGGGGGGCGGGGCCGGGCCGTCAGGGCAGTGGGGCGGGGCAGCAGGCAGAGGGCTCCAGACTGACCGCTGTCTCCTGGTCTCCCTCCTCCCCCCAGGATGACAGCACGGGCCCCAGCGAGCACCAGGACCCAATCACCCTGGCAGTGGAGATGGCAGCGGTCAACCACACCATCCTGGCACTAGCCCAGCAGGGCAGGGGGAGTAACAACATCAAGGCAGAGGTGCTTGACGATGACTGAGGACCCCTCCAAACACAAACACACTTACATAGACACACACTACTGTGCGAAAAGCTTAGGCCATCTGAGAATATTGCATTAAAAGCTATATATCTGGGCAGTGAGTGTTTATTTAAACTGAAAAGACAGAAACAGATAATTAATGTTAATTCAGTAAATTGATTTTTCGTCTCTTAGTGCGTTAACCTCCTCGAGGCAGCCCAGTATTTGTAGTTACCGTCCAGTACCTCAACTAATCATTATTTCATTACGTTAAGCTTCATTAAGTTAAATCACGTTTTCTAGTGGTGTAATTAAGCAAATCCAGGCTGCAGCTGCATCGATGAGGATGCAGACCTAACCAGCTAACAGGATCTCAGAAAACAAGACGTTCTATTTTTTATTCTGTTAATATTTATTTCTTTGGCAGTTTTATTATATAGCACTTTGCATTCAGAAACACATGCAATGTCCAGATAAATTGTTTTTTTTTTTATCATTTTCTTGACTGGCCTAAGAATTTACACAGAACTTTTATCCATGTATACACTGTATCTGCCAAAGGGGGAGATGGGGTTCGGGTGGGGGTGGGGAGGTCGTGGTGTTTTAGAAGAGATCCGAGTGGAAATGCTATGATTTGGTGGTGTGTGGGGATTTGCCACTAATGACCAAAGTGTAGAGGTTTAGATAGAGTGACCCCCACCTACTTCCCTCCTACAACTGCCACCTCAGTACCATAATGCTCATATGGTGCCCCACCAAACGGAGGCCTAAGTATCTGTGAAATAGAAACACACATCATATGCTCACTGACTAAAATTGGATGAACAGAAACTTATATTTAAAGGAATACCTTGACTAAACATGCTAATGTGGATAACAGTGAATGGAAGCTGGTAACTATGAGCATGACGTCAGTTGTGGCAATTGGTGTCTGGCTTCATTTTTCTTTTTTCTACTAAATTTCTATTCCTGTAACGGAACATCCTCACAGCTGTTAAGGTAGCATTTACCTTAGTTTATCTTTTTATTTCCTTTTATTTTAAAGATTTATTGTGGTTAACATTATCTCTCAACCACACTGCTTTGTCTATGGGAGTTCCAGGCTGTTCCCTCTGGCTGTGTGGTGGCAGTGTTTCCCAGTCCTGCTCCCTATGGTTTATTTCCTCAGTCCCATACACACAAGGGCCCATATAATCAAACTGATCAAACTGAATTTTTTTATGTTGTTTTTGAATCAGTACAGTTTCAAACAATTTACAGTATATATATATAAAAAGTGTAAAGTGACCATTCTGTCATACATGAACACACCACAGCACACAGTGTGAACAGCACGAAATTCTTCCTCTGT
>JBBPCZ010000001.1:48546628-48566311 GCA_037974445.1 Brycinus macrolepidotus | reverse complement strand
CTTACCTTGCTCATGTGTACCTCAGAGGTGCCACTAGCAGTCTCATATATATATATATATATATATATATATATATATGAATGATATTGTTGCTGTCACAACAAAACCTGATTTTTGTTCAGAACCTACTGTTACTACAATTAATGCTATAGGGAAAACAGAATGTGCTGTTCATGCCTGTCAAGCAACATTATGTGGCCTTCTGAAACATCCACAACTCCAAAAGGAGTTCAGGCATCCATGGAAATTTCAATGTGAATGTAATAGCACAGGGCAGCCAATTGGGACAGAGGACATTTACATATATCAGCTTGTTTAATTGTAACCAATACAGAGAAACTGGGAAAATGCCCATAGTAAAATGAATCAGTTCACATAAACGAATCTGGGCCCTTAAAAATGTGATTTCAGGACCAGTATTGGGAACCACTGCTGCCGTCACCTCCTGGCCTGTGGCCATGATAACTTCTTACATATTATCTACCTGTGGATGCGCAAGTCTTCAGTAGCGATCTGGGCTTGCTCGCTGGAGCCTTGCCAATGCTCATGTGCTTCAGCATCACCTGACCAGGGTCAGGTCGGCTCTTCTACAAGCAATCGGACAAATGCTGTTAACTGCGCCATGTGTAACCTCATAGTATTCTATAGTTGGGTGCTGTATTGAACACTAAAGAGTGTGAAGTTTCACAGCTGCAAACGGATTGGGACTGCAGAATGTAGCAGCGAAGGGGATCGTTCAGCGGGTGTATGGACAAACCACATTAATGTGGTATAGTAATATTAAGGTACATAATGTTGGTCCATGTTGATTACAAAGGGTGATTGTAAATGGTAAAAATTGACAAATTTCAATTAACGGATATCCAGAACTGCAGTGGAATGAACCACTTTAATAAATACTCAGTTGAATCTTTTTATTATATTATTATATCCACGTTAAACGTCACCAGTAGATGTAGAGATTATCACACTGTCACTTTAGGGACGAAGGCCCAAGTGGATCGAAAAATATCTGATTTTAATAATCTCGTACTCCTCGCAGAGGTATCATGTATCTTCGTTCTCATTTCTGCTCGTTTCAGTCAGTGAGAGAAGGATAGAGTTTAGCAGAGACTTCAGGAACCAAATGCAGCGCTGTTAGAGAAAACACTCATCGTCTGCTCCCATCAATCTCTCAAAATACTCATTTCAGTGTGAAATGTTCAGTCACAGTCAAAGATAAGCTGTTTAGATTTAACCTTAATAACGACTGAATCACATACAGGCAAACTGCTTCTGAGCTTGTAAATGTTTTGAGTCAGTTATTTATGGAAAGCAATCAAAAGAAAAAAAATCCCTAACCTTCAAGCAAAATTCTGCAAAGCAGAAATGTCAATTATGACGAAGCTAAATGCTTTGGCTTGTATTTTGCATAATGCCTTTTTTCGCATAATCTTCCAATTTAATTTCAAATACTGTTTCTCTCCTGGAATATAAAACACTCAAAGGACAACTGCGCTCTTTTCGCACAAGCAGTCTTTAACGTCGGATGTAACCTAATCACATTTGGATGTAGGGCTTGCTGTCTGTGAGGATTGCGACTCTCCTCCCAGTGCTCCAGTAAATAAAGCAAAACGTGGATGCAGGAAGCCTTTGACAATCTCAGTATCCAAGAGGTCGCCATCAGTGTGCATTCCACTCTTAAAAAATAGGGGGGGGGTAACCTGGTATCGGATCATTTATACGTTTTTGTCTCAAGCAGACCTCAACAGAAGATTTTAATGTTGTACTACATCCGTCCTTAAAGAAGGAACGATGAGCATAGGCCACCGAAGAGTCTTGAGAAAGTGCCAACGGTTTAACCAACTTAAATACTTTATTTGATGCGGGTCTGTCGTGGTCCTGTCCTTGTATTCAGAATGGAGAAGTGTTCTATCATTTGCCTACTGTCAGCTGAAATCTGACATCAGTGACCTCTCTACATGTAATCCCTTTATTCATTATAACTTTATTGTTGTCTTAGTATTGATATCATACTCCACCCTTCATGACGTCCACAGTCATGTACTTGCTTGCAGAGCAGAACGGCGATCGGCTGTTTCTGTTCGAGAGAAATCATGAGGGCGTTTGATTGTCCTGTTACTCTGTCCATGTTCAATATGTGAATATATTAAAATATATATAAATATTCTATACAATTATGACAAAAATACTGTTGTATCAACTCAAGCTAGTTAAATCATGTATCTCCTATTTCAGAATTTAGTGCCTTTTTTGGACAGTAGACTGTTCAGTAATTAATATGTAGTATATGTATGCTTTATTACTTTTTTAAGACTTTTTTTTTAAACTTGTGTTTATTTTAGTACTGTATCTTCTAGAGAATAAAGACTGATCAATGATGCATGATGCTGTTTGTCAATTGCTTTATGAAAACTGAACATTACTGTATATATGTATTCATACAGCATATAAACTGGTCACTAAAATAGTGGTCACTAAAATGACAGATGTGGAAAGGGGTCCCCTTAGTAAAAGTAACATTAATACTTTTTTGGGCATTGGACTATATTTACAGTAGCCGGAGCCAATTTATGATCGTCAAGCACATAAATACTGGTAAATCAGTTCACTTTTTATTTTTCCTTTACAGGGAGATTATTGTACAGTTGATATAAAAGAAATTATAAATGAATTATTATACATGATTATTCTTTGGATATCAGCATAGAATTACAAATAATTAAATTAATCCCAAACTTGTGCTCAGATTGGAGTCTCAGAATGCACCTATGTACATACAAACACAAACATATACTCTGAAAACACACACACACACACACACACACACACACACACACACAAACAAACAAGTGATAACTGATGACCATTAAAAACCACTGAAACTCCAGGACGAGGCACAGACCAGTGTCAGAAAACAATAGCACTGTACAAGGAACTGCACTTCAAACCAGAGAAAGAGAGAGAACGCGAGAGAAGGGAAAAGGGCAGAGAGTTTCTGCAAAGAGCGCCGTCGTACATCTGTGTAAACAGAGACAGCAGAACACATATCTCTCCAAAAAGCCTGCTCTCTCCGCTGCAGCCCAGTGGGGTGAATTTTAAAACGGAAGAGAGCACTTTTATCCACGCTGGCACAAGGCCAGCACAGTCACTGACCCAGCTGGAGCGGAGCTGAAAGGCCACTTTGTGGTCGCTTTAGTATTGCTCTGGATCGGTGTCACTTGGAGAAATTACAGGCCAGATATGGATCATATTGACCGCGCTAATACACATGATCAATGTTTCTCTGACTTGCACATACCATTACAAACTACAAGCTAACACTAGGGCCAGGTATCGAAAGTCAATATTTTTATGTTACCGACCGAATTAGAGTATTGAAAAGAAGTCGGTCTTTGTGTCAGTAAGCCAGGGAGCCAGCTTTTTGTACTGTGTGTGTTGGTATTTAAACATTCTGAACGACACCCAGCCCTAATTAAAACGCAAAGATCTTCAAATGTGATCACTAGCCAAGAGGAGAAATGGTAAATTGCACTTGAACATTAAAACATGCTATCCTGGCAAAAATACAGTACATTTCCTCAGTAATACCCATATTGGTCATTGAAATGACAGGTGTGTAAGAGGATCTCTTTAGTGAAAACCCAAACAGTCTACATTAAGATAATTTCTAGTTTCCCAGTACAACTAAAGTCTTACACATGTAAGGCCACTGTGGCCACCACTCATGATGACTTTAACCATCCATACTCACAAACAGCAACATTGCATACAACAAAAGAATGACTGAAATATTTAAGGACTTTTCACTGACAGTTGTTAGACGCCTAATACTTGCAAAACATCCCCAGTGTAAAGTGAAAGCTAAGAGTCAGACAGAATTCAACACAAATCATCTCATAAGGATTCCTAGTCTCCCTCAGCTGATGTCTCTGCAGTCTGATCAAAGCAGTGTTTAAGTTGTGCTACTTGTGCGTACATTTCAATTTCTTGATGCATGAGGCACAAATATAAATAATGATATGTTTTAAAGACTGAGACAGCTTTCTGCAATGAGTAGGAAGATGGTGTCTAAAGACCGTAAACACATGCACGCACATGACTAATAAAAGACTGGGGTTATTGAATGGAAAAGCAAGAAAATAAGTACTACTTTATGGATCCTTAACCTTTCTTGGGAACAAGAAAATTCTTTTCTGTCAGTTTAAACAGTGAAATGCAATGGCTTTTTACTTCAGAACCAAGTCCTATAAAATACAGAACTCCATGGTTAGAATAACACACTATGAAAGAAAATCCCCACTGGGTGGGCACGCATCTAATATAAATGTGCAAATTACTTTTTAATTCAAGGGCTTTCTAAATTTTATCAAAGTCAATAAACCTACCTATAATCATTAAAATATATTTTGATAATCTGATATTGCATTCGAAATCAAATTATGAATTTAAGGATAAAAATGCAATGGTATAACCCATCTTTCTTGTCCGCTCTAATGTGCAAAAAATATTTCAAAAATTATACATAATCATGCTCCTTCTTGTTAATCAAATTATGTGCATGATTAACTATGTAGTGCCGCAAAACATAATATGTTCCATGGAATGACTGTTTGCTTCATGCAAATAAATAAAAAGTAGCTTTAGGTATTGTCAGGAATTGGTCCACACTGTCTTATATAGTGTGCTTGCTAGTATCATTTATTGGATAGTAAGTTTCTCATGGAAGACTGAACTGTTAAAATTACCCCATTGTTGTACCTCATATTGGTTGGTTGCTGACACAATTCTAACTGTTCATGAGCCTCATTTTCTGTCAGCATCAGACTTTCCTACTTTCAACTGCCATGTTAATCCTAACTGTGTACTTACTAATGTCCCAACAAAATAGCCTAATTCCAGCAGCTTCAAAATCTTTGCAGGACAGCCCAGTTGAGCTTGTCCTTTATCTAAGTGGTTCCCAAACCCAGTCCTGGGGCACCACTGCCCTGCATAGTTTCAGATATCCTCGTCACACCTTATCCTGTTCATGGAGAGCTTTATAATTAGCTGAGGAGCTGGTTCAGATGTGTGAGGTCAAGGTTGGAAAATGAAAGCTGTACAGATCAGTGAGTTCCCAGGACTAGGTTTCAGAACCACTGTTTTATCTAACCGTTTCACACTGTAAATCCTTTAAAATTAAGCCTGTATATTTGGAACGCTGACATAAATCATAAGCACAAGCCATAACAGTCATATCAACATGCACGATGCTCTTTTGAACAGAGGCATCTAGTGGCCTTTTCCCTCTAAACAACAGACAGACTTTTCTAACTTTAAAATTCCATCTTTCTACGCTCACCGATCCAACAATTATAGCACTTCATAACGTAGCACAATATTAAACTTCCAGTCATTAATGACCATATCCACCTTACCTTTACATTAAGACAAAACAAGAATAACAAAACCACTGCCTTCAAAACCGGGACAGTTATTATACATGCATACAGCCATGCTATTGGCAGCTTAGGGTGCAAAACCCACCTACTTACAGCAGGCACAACCAGTATCTCTGACCAGTCCCTGAGATGACCTTGCGCTGACAAGAGTGTCTCACTAGTGTTAACAAGTAATGGGGGGCTCTATAAAAATAATATAAAAGAAGACAAACTTAAATCTGCAAAAGGCACATTCCGGAAATTCAGTAGAGATTTTTGACTGAACAGGGAGGATCAATCGTGCATAAACCAAAAAAATAGAAAACATGAGTCTACATAAAGACTCTTGATAGAACCACGGCAGGACAAGAACGATGGTTTGACCCCAAAGAACAGGAAGCCTCATTCAGTCAAAGTTTTGAAGTTATAGGTCTTTTCACTTGAGATGACCCATTACTCTCCCACAGTTCATTCAGTATCATGGTTCCTCTGTGCTACGCATCATTTGAGCAATTAAGCTGGTGTAGAGCCACTGAAGTTTGGGTGAAGGAATGTTGTACCAGCTCCATGCAGAATTGAGCACCAGAACTGCAATCTCGGCAGACTGGGGAAGAGCAAAGAGCACACAGGTCTTCCTCAGACAGGCACACAAACTGAGGTACTATTTTGTCTGGAACAATGGTGTTTAGCTGCTCCAGGATTTGCGGTTCTCTCCTTTCTGAGTTGTTCTACTGGAACCTCCCCTCATCTGAGGAAACAAGGAAGTTTGACTAAACTCTCCACTGCGCCGATTCTCTCCATGCCGCTTGGACCCCTCCCTTTGACTGACTCGATCCGGCCGTACCAGCACTCCATAACCGGGGTTACAAGAGAAGTACTGACGGCCTCCAACTGAGCCATCATTCTTTCCTGAAACAACCAAAACAAAAAAAAAAAAAATATTTTGTTTTGCCAAAAAAATAGTCTGACAGATTACATTGATGTGTTAAAGTCAAACACAAGTGGTTCTTTAGTTTTGCACTGGAGCTACAAGGCTAATGTTGCTACCAAGTAAAAGAAGCTTAAAGGCACCAGACAGAAAAAGCACAAACAAAAAGGGCTTCAAGGTGACTGCTTCAGTTTATTTTATTTTATTTTAGATCTGTATGAAGGGAACTGGAAGACTGGAACCTGTTTTTTTTTTTCTTTTTTCAACCCTCCTATTTTCAGTGCTGCACTTTATTTGATTCATGTTATTCATGTCATTATAAGGCAACTGACTTTTCACTTAAGAATTTAAAAGGCCAGTTTGGTCCATTAAAAAGCAAATAATGTTATTCACATTGCAACTTTGGCAAACAGAAAGTACTGGAAATGTGCTTGTGTGCTTTATAAGTTCATTACACTGCTGAGTGTGTGCTTGGAGTTAAAATGAGGTTAAAAACTTGGCAAAAAAATGTGTAAATAAATTGGAACAAGCCATAAAATTTCATGACTGGTGCATCGCTGTTTTTACCATGTGATATGATTTGTCCATCTATATGGATACTACTACAGCGTACAATGTCAGAAAATATACCCACTGGGTAGCAAGTCTATCTGAGATTATGTAACAATTCAAAGTGGTTTGAGGAAAGTTTGTGATAATCCAGGCATGCAGTTTGCATAATGTTAAAAACAGTGCAGTTATTCTATTACTTATTAGCATTAGCCTTGAAGCTCTGGTCCAGAACTAAAGGAACACGTTCTGGACACTTATTTAACAGACTAACTGAATCAAGTGGAAAAGAACTGCTACTTACCTGCAGGAGAATCAAGCTCCACACCAACCCAGATGCCATCCGAGAAGTCAGTGTGTCCAACATACCGCACAGTGCCAGATTTATTGTTGGCCACTATGACACTCTCCCCTACTTTCAGCCAGTGAGGGAGGTCAGAGTCCCTGAATTCCTCATCAGAGGTTATCTCCAGCTTCTCCAAACTGTCTGTCTGCTGAGGATGCCCAGTTTCAACTTTTCCTCCTTGTTCTGCCTTATCCTCACCCAGAATGCGACTGTATGACTTGAGATCTGAGGGTTTGACCCTCTGGAGGGAGAAAGGTTGATCTGTAGCAGCTTTGGGTACTAAAGGGGGCATGACCGTCAGTTTTGTTTCACTGTGAGAAGAGGCAACTCCATTCCTTGAAGTAGACTGAGAGTCTTTGGGGTTCAGCGTTTGCTGAGGCTCTTCTTTTCTAAGCAGATCAGCTGAGCCCCACTTCAGCCCAGCTTCTGCAGGAGTAATGGAGGTATTAACCAGGGTTTCTAAACCATCAACTTTCTCATTCGCTGGTTGTCTGGCTGCCTCTTGGGTATTTGGGGTGGAGGTAAGGTCCCCACAAGCAGTGGAGACATCAGAAAGGGTTGCGGTGGAGACACTGGTGGAGAAATAGCCACTGGAAGCTTCACTGATGGGGCTGAGGGGCAGGTCATGCGAATCATGCATGGAAGAGGGCAGGGCATCAAGGCTGTCTGAGGGTTTCTCTGAGCCAGGACTTCTGCCTATTACTGGAACCTGAAGGAAGGCAAGGCCACAGCTAACTTAATCTACCGTTAACAATCAAGGGCATGCTAGGAAACTAAAAGACTATGATTTCAAGGCAAGCATGGTACAGGGCATGCAGGAGAAGCAGGCCAGGCTGCCTAAGGTAAAGGGCCCATATCTTACAGGTCTGATTATGGGGTATGTGGGTGGGTTTATGTAGCAAAAACAGTAATTAATGCATGAACAATTTCCAACATGTGCTTACTTCTTACTAGTACACTGTTCCTTTAAAACTGATATATGTAAATAGGGCTGCACAGTATGTCGTCTGTTATATTGTGGAACGGGTTCTTGATACCCATTCCTATATGTCTATGTGTTGGTTTTGTGACACTGCAATAACAGGCTGTTTTTGCAGCTTAGTTTACATTTATGGACTGTAAAAACATACATTTTTGTCACAATATTTACACTCCAAGCCTTTTAAATTCCAGGAGAGTGACTCTACAGACCCTTTAATATACTAAAGGGCACTGCAATCACAGTACAATTGCAATACTAATATTTTGTATAAATATGTTTTCCTGATTTTCACTGTACCTTACCTGTGAGTTTTAAAGACTGAGAAAAGCATTTTTTATTGATAACTGTTTAGTTGTTTACTGTTCCAGCCCTAATGTACATACAGGAGAGTGAATGGCACACTTTAAACATTTAAACATCTTGAACTTCCATTCAGGTAAGGCTGGTATAATGATAGGGGCCTCTTGATCTTCAAAACCATGACCTATTTATGTATGGGATATTTCATTTAAATCAGGAGTTCCCAATCTCCAGGCCCACACAACCAACCACAAAGGTTTCCGTGGCCCACAAGAAGATTTAAACAACCCATTTGTTTAAAAGGCAACCAAATATAACACAATCAATATACCCCCTCAAATTTTCCTGAACTGTATAATCATGAAACATTTTAACATTTAAGAATACTCCAAATAAATGTTTGTATCTATATTACTCATAATGGATGAATTCCATCTGAAACTGAAAGGCAAGGGACTCTCAGCACTACCACCATGGCCCACTGGGCGTTGTGGCTTTAGAGAGAGAGAGAGACAACTGATTTAGAGAGCGTGACAAGGACTGCTGGGTTGAGATCATCTTACCGGTTCTACTCGAACTCTGTTTTCATCAGAGTTGTTGCTGGTTTGCATCATGATACGAGGCATATGCTGCAAAAATAGGCAATTGTGAGCTTTTGCAGAGATTGTGAGATAATAAATAGAAAAATCAAAAGTGTGTGTGTGTGTGTGTATATTGGGTGTGTGTGCGTGTGCATGCATGTGTGAACGCTGCCAGAGAGCAATCTGACAAGAAAATTAATCTAGAGTAAATTAGGAAATTATTCATTAGAACACTGCTTGTGAATACAAAACAGGTTTCATGGCAACTAGTTCAACAGGAGAAAGAGACTATTTTTCCATCATAAAAATATCTGCATTTAAAAAAAACATTACTGAAGCCTAAAAGTCCTTTCATTTGCCATAGCATGAGAAAGACAACACCATGGTTGGAGAACACTGGCAATGAGCAAACACTTTCTTAACCCAAATCCAGTCAATAAGACAATTTGTGACTTCCAGTCCCGTTCCCAAGATCAGATTGTTCCTGAGCTTAAGCAGAAGTCATGAGTTCTTAGTGCTGTTTTGTTAAATGTAAGACAACATGATTAATAACAGTTATGATGTACATGTACATTCCATATATATTCTGTTCTGAGTTGTTTGAGACTGGATTTTGGAAGTTTTTCCATATTTTTTAATTTCAACAAATGCCAAACAAAACAGCAATACTAGTAAGTACAAATATAATATGAAATCAAAGTTTTGAACAGAATTTCTATGTTCAAAAGAATCTTTTTTCCCCCCAATTGATGAAGTAAACAAATAGCTAAAATCTTTAATATGCTTTTGTCATTGGCAGCAATAACAGCTACTTCTAGGACTTATGCAAGAGGTCAAATAAATAAATAACACTCCTTGATTGTGTCACTGTGTTTGTAAAAGTGTACTGAAAAATGTGCACTATAATGAAAAAGCGCACCTGCTGAGAATGAGGAGAGGGACGGAGGTCTTTCTTGTCATCGCGAGCAGGAAACAGGGACTTAAGCAGCTTGGGCATTTGGGGAACCAGGGCCTTGACTGGGGAGAGATAAGAAGCAGCAAGCCCTGAAAGACCTGTGGGGAGGTCGGGGAGGAGCCAGAAGAGGAGAAGTGGAGCCAGAGACAGGCAAGCAAAGAAAAAGTATGAAGAGACCAAAAAGAGGAAGACAGGACAGAGACATACGTGGAGGAGGTGGAAAGGAAGGGTGCAAGAAATTGAAGGCAAGCACACATAAATGCCACATTGACAACAAACAGTTGGACAAGACAAATTGAGGCAATGGAAAAACAGAGTGATATTTCTAGAAAAGGATGTTTGATTATTCAGTTCAGAGCAATTCAATGCAAGGATCAGATTTCTGAAGTTTTCTAGAGACCGTTTTATAAAGTGTAAGAAATTAAAATGAATTAAAATAATTAAAACTAATGAATTAAGATTAAATTTAGGGCAGTCACTAGCACAGTTTAGTAGAGTAACAGAGAGTAAGTGGACAGAATGGCCAAGGCAGAAGAAGATTCTGCAATGAAGGCAAACAGATCTCACTATTCTCGAAGCACTCCTAAGAACAGAAATAAGGCTGGTTTACCTTGCTCTGGATCCGGTGGTTGAGTTTGGGTCTGGTTTTGTGGTGGAGGTGTCGGCTCTCGGGAGGGCCGAGGCAGTGTGCGGCTGAACTGTGGAGACGTCATGAATATGTCCTGCTGGCTTTCCCATCGATTCTTCATAAAGGAGGAGAAACAGTTAAAGTGAGTTCAAATGAAGTCCATTCTGTAATATCTCTTTCAGAAGTCCACACACTTGTCCTTTACTGCTGATGAGGAACACAGAACAAACAGAGTTCTTACCTTGTTGTCCTCCAGGCTTGAGTTTAGAGACAAATCCTGTCTGCTTCCAGATAACTAAGGGGAGGTTAGATATATATGTGTGATTCTCACAAATGATGTCCAAGAAATGTTAAACACTACTTTATCAAACGTCAACACTTCAACAAAGTACTACTTTTTTTTTTCTTTCTTTTTTTTTTTTAATTATGACCAAATACTGTATAGATTTGAAAGAATAATGAACTTATCACTGTTTCACATTAAGACAAGCAGATACATTCTAACAAAAACAGTATTTTATAGTTTTGAAAGCGGTTAACTTAAATTAAATGTCTCTATAATGGAAGTTTGTAAAATAATTTGTCAGTTGGTCTTTTCCAGTTACTTCTTTTAATTATTCCTTTGCTAAATGACTAAACATACTAAGCTGTATAAATAAAAATTCTCACTATGGAAGTCATTTTGGTAATGTAGATGCATTTGATTTCACTCTAAGGTCAAATTCATAAAGGACCCAGGACCTAATGTTTCCCAAAAGAACATTGTCAAGAGCATCACACTGCCTCCGCTGGCTTGTCTTCTTAATCCTAATGCCATCTCTTCCCCCGGTAGGCAATTCACACACACCCGGCCGTCCACATGTAAAAGAAAACGTGATTCAGCAAACCAGACCAGGCCTCCTTCTTTTGCTCAATGGTCCAGTTCTGAGGCTCACATTCCCAATGCAAGCATTTTTGGTGGTGGTGGTCAGCATGAGCACTCCGACATGGGTGGTCTGCAGCTACGCACCTCTATACGCAGCACTCTGTGTTCTGACACCTTTCTTTCACAACCAGCATTAATTTTCTCTGATCTATACAGTAGCTCTTCCATGCGATTAGACCAGTCGGTCTAGCATTTGTTTTCCACTGTCGCCAGTACACTGTGTGTCCTTACTTGGAACACTTTTGCTAGGAAGCCCCCCAACAAGACCTGCCATTTTGGAGATGCTCTGACCCAGTCATCCAGCAATCAGAATTTGGCCTTTGACAAAGGCTTCTTTCTGCTATATCCTATTCCTTGACATGTGCAATTGGAAGATAATCAGTGACATTCACTTCACCTGTCAGTGATTTTAATGTCACGTTCACCTAGACTTTTGTGTAGTTATGCTAAACAAATAACAGGTTTTTCCCCCAAACGGTAATCCCAAACGTGACTGAGAAATAGAGAACGCTTACACCACCAAAATACCTTTGGTACAGCTTATCTTTTAAATCATATGATTTAATTCATGTTTTAGGTCTTTCTATAACACATGGCATAAACAGTGGAGTGAGTCCTGGCAAAAGCCAGAGGCCAGGTGACACACACACACAAACTCTGCCGTCATGTGAACACGTTAATCTGATAGGGTTGTTCTCACTCTAAACTCTAGAGTAAGGTGCTCTGGGAGGGCATGTTTAGTAGCAGCTGTGGGGGCTTACTCTGTGCACACTGGGGGAGCTGAGACTCCGTCTGCTTCCCTTCCCTTTGCCTGCCAAGTGCTCCTTTACGGCCACTTCCTGAACACAAATGGAATGAGAAAATATATAGTCACACACATTAGAGAATAGGTCTTCAGCTCCAGACCTCAAATCCAGTTTCCTGTGCTGGATTTTTCATCACTGGTAGTTAACTGAATTGTTGATGTAACTAGATGTACACCAAGTGTATCTGATTCATGGTCAAGAGTTGAAGATGATAAGGAGGATATAGAGAATTACTCTCACAAATCTGTAAGAATTTATTTAAATATGATTAATAATTCAATAGAACATTTAAAACATCACTCAGAATCAACAACAATGAGAATCAACTGGCGCAACAAGTCAGTTTTCACCTGTCGTAGTCGGTCAAGGGTGAGGATGTTCTCCACTGCCAGAACGCTGCGCAGATATTTCTCTATTGCTGCCTCGTTGTCTGAGGACTTGGGGTTTTCTGCGCTTGCAGCCATGCGGGCTAGCATCTCCCTGTCCTCAGAGCTCTGAGCATCCTGATGGGCAAATTCATTTAGGTTTGATTACATTAGGACTGCAACAACAAAATAATTAAATCAGTAACGGCAATAATAAATAGTTGGCAATTAATTTTGATTAGTTGGCCAGATTAAACTACCCATCTACCGTTATGACCCTTCATTGAAATAAAACACAGATGCCAGAGACTGCTGTGCAGGCTCATAAAAAATACAAAAATACGGAAACACTTTACATAATCTAAAAAGATGGTATCCTGTCAATGTAATGTATACGGCTAAATGATTCCATTCTGTTACCTGGGTTACACAATGACTGGTTCAGCTCAAACTTCGTCTCAAAAAATTGGTTAGGTTAATTTAGCTTTCCATTATGTCATTATGGAAATAACAGTTTCACTGCAGCCCTAGATTAGACATTGTCTTTAATTCTCTATTCCTTGTAAAGTTAGACACATGAAGTGGTGTTGTGTCGTCTAAACACGAAAAACAAAAACAAAAGACAACTGTCTGCATCCAAATCTATGATCATGATTTATCATTAAATACTCTATCACTGATATTAATCACTGATACTATTAAAGGCCTTTAATTTATATAATACAGTTTCAGAATACAGTCACTCAGGGGAAAGGTGCAACATTGTGAACATTTATATAACCAATCTTTAAAATGCTATAAAAAATGAAGCAAGCTTTAATTCTTGGAGAGGAAGAGACAATTTGAGACTTTCCTCTTCATTTTCTGAACATTCTGGTTTGGACACTGCCCCCTAGTGCACATGTTCATGTCAACTTTGTTGGAAGACTCGTGATTGTCAAACATGAATGCAGATACACAGACTTAGAAGTAAAAAGCATATGACTGGTGTCAGTCCATATTGTTATGAATTATTTTTAGCAATTCGTCCTTCTTAAAAATGTAAATGTTTTTTTCATAGCCATTCTAAAATTTGGAAATGTTCAGTTATTTTTTGCCATCCCTTACGATATCCTGGACTGCATACCAACCATGAGGTAACAGAGCAATAGGGCAGTGCTCAATTACAGTAACATGCTTTGAATATGCTTTTTTTTCCCCCTCCTACTCTTGACAAACTCAGCTCAGCATAATAATCAGTTAAGCTGAATCAGGTGTGTAGATTAGAATAAACAAAAACTGTACAGATGATTGTACCAAGCAAGAGATTAGGAGCTATAATGTATGGCTGCACGATATGGGCAACACGTCAGTACTGTGAATTTACTGTTACATATTGCGATTGCTATGGCTTTCACCATATTAAAGGCCCCCTATCATCACCTTTCTGGAATTAAAAAGGCTTAAAGTCTGTAAAAATCGTTTCAAATGGTACGTTTACTCCCCCATCCCTATAGTCCATATATGGAAACTAAGACACAAAAACAGCCCATTTTCAAATCATATTTAAATGTGTTGGTTTTGTGACAGCACAAAACTATATCTCCTTATTCTGACTACAGGAATTTAAAACAAAACATCTATAATCTTAAATCTTTATAATCTTTAATGAGACATTTGTTGGATTACATGAGAACACCCAGTAACTCACCTGGAGCTGTGATTTGTCACCCTGTCTAAATACTGCGATAGTCATTAGCAGATGATATATTGTGCAGTCCTACTATAATTTTACAAAAAAATACTATGCTATGTCTTACATTATAAATTGAGGTATTTTCATACCCCACACCTGTTATTAAAATATATACACTTACCCCTGGAATATTGGACACAACCTCAAAGGTCACCCCACAGCCAGGGACTGTGCTCCGTGCAGACATTCTCTTCAGGAAGTTTTGAGCAAAACCCTGCAAACAAAAAAGCAATATTAAAAAAGCAGGTTCTGCTTCCTTAAACTAACCTGGTTCAATATAATTAGCAAGACTGCCATGAATTGAATTCAGAATGCAGTTCTTCACAGTGCTGTGGCCTAAAAAGAACTTGGTTTGACATGCTTGCTATAACCCATGCCCTTAAAATAGCTTCTTTTCAGAAAGCGCACTGAAAAAATTTTCTTAAAATAAATATAATAATAAATTATACAATAACTCATTCAACACTATGTCTGTGAAAAAAAAATAGTATTGCTCACCTGTCGTCCAGTAACATTCACACAGATACGTTTGCGCAACACCAGCTGCATCTCTGCTGGGTGGCTGAGCTGCACTACAGTCCGTACAGTCAGGTAAACCCTCTGGTCTGGAGATCCTCCTCGACTCAGCTGAGGACACTCATGAACTGTGGAGTCCCAGGATGCCTCTGCTTTTACCTGAGGACAAAAAAGCAATAATGTTAAAGACTTATCTCCTATGCTAATGGGTCAGGGAAGTTTGTTTGACTCATGCACTTACTTCTCCATCATAGTGTTTGACAATCTGCAGGTCAAAAAACTCCTCCTCATCTTCACCACTGAGTGTGGCATCCCAGCCACCAGCCTCCGGTGTCTCTAGGTTTTCCTGAGAGCTAAAATCATCCGCTAGATGGGGAGACATATTTCATTGGGACTTGAAACCATTTAAATAGCAGCCAACTCTGGTGTTTTGGCAATTCTAGAGTGCGAGTTAACATACCACTCAGGTCAAGGAAGAGGACTGGAATGTGAGTTTCCATCCCAGGCACCGGTACCCTGCCAAGACCAGCAAAATATCACTCAGCTTGAAATAAAGCATTAAGCTATGAAAAATACTTTGAGTTTCTAAATATATTTAATACGAAAACATCTTACACATTGAATACAAAAGCAAGCTGACCCAACGACAGCACATTTCACTTTTCACTACTGTTAAATGTGGGCAGAATTTAACTGAACTCTTAAAATGAACCGGAACTACAAAAATACAATATATATTATTAAAATAATACCTGAACAGATCATGTATAAGGACCAAGACACACAACAATTCATTCATGTCTCACCACTCAGCAGGGGCTCCTGGGATGCCACTACCAGCAGAGGGCACCATCACCGCATTCCTCTCCTCTGTTAGAGTCAGGCGACACTCCAGCAGCTGAGCCTCCCTCTCCACATCATCTTCTGACTTATCTGATAAGAAAGAGGTTAAGATAAATCTTTCATTACTGCATTACCTCACTACTACCATACTACATCCAAAATGTAGTTGAACTAATGTAACTGAACTCTGTCAAAAAAAAAAAAAAAAACAGAAAATCTCAATTTTAAACTCTGTTTCATACTCAGAGGGAGAAGCACACTTTAAGTCAAAACTATGTGGACACCTGATCATCACACCTATATAAGCTTACTGGGCATACCCTTCCAAAACCATTGGGATTAATATGGAGCCTCCACACTTTTGAGAAAGCTTTCCACAAGATTTTGGAGTGTCTGTGAGAATTTGCACCCATTCAGTCAAAAGACCATATGTGAGGTCACTCACTGATTCTGACTCAGTCAATTTTCCGATTCATCCCAAAGGTGTTCAGTTTGGATGAGGTCAAGGCTCTGTGCGGGCCACTGGAGCTCCTTCACGCCAAATTTACCAAACTGTTTCTTTATGGACTTTGTGCACAGGGCACAGTCATGCTGGAACAGCTAAAAGGGTCTTCATCAAACTGCTGCCACAGAGTTGAAAGCATACAACTGTGTAAAATTTCTCTGTATGCTGCAGCGTTAACTTTAACCTTAATTGGAAATAAGGGCCTCAAGCCATGAAAAATAGCCCCAGCCCATTATCCCCCCACCACTAAACTGGCACTATACATTCCGTTAGGTGGAGTTTTTCTGGCGTCCGCCAAACTAAGATTCATCCATCAGACTACTAGAGTCTGGGTGCTACACACTTCCATATCACAATACTAACACTTACAGTTGGCAAAAATTTTACAACCTTACTAGTGGCAAAGATGGTATCCTAAGACCGTGCCACATTTAAAGTCACCAAGCTCTTCAATACAACCCACTCCACTGTCAGTGTTTGTGGAGACTGCACTGCTATGTGCTTGATTTTATATACCTGTTAGTAAACACCAAAATTCAATAATTAGGTGCTGTCCACATACTTTTGGCCATCCAGTGTACATGATAAGCTACCTCACTGTAAACTTCATCTATAACTGTTTAATTTAGCTTCGATATTTTGATTGATGTTGCTTGTAGTGAATACATACAATATGAAAATAATCCAATGCAGAATGTCTGTCATCTGGGGGCAGGAAATCATTTTATACCTGTTTTGCTGACCAGGGTCTGCAGATGCTCATCCAGGTACTCCTGTCTCTTAGTAAGAGCAGCCAGCCACTGACGTCTCAGCCTTTCCAGGTCTCGCTCCTGCGATTGGAATACAATTAGTTAAATATCACCAGACAAAGTTTGTCAATAGAGCTGCTAACATTTAACAGAAGCATGTTTTCATCAGGTCAGTACTGCAGCCAAACATACCTGATAGCTGTCCATTTCATCCCCTTCCTGCTACAAAATAAGAAACCATTTCATTATACCATTGTAAACAACCAGCAGACACCTCATTAAACTGTAAAAGTGTGCAGGGTTTAGTCTATCACCTCCTGTGAGTCATTGGCTTTAGCTGGACGAGCCTGTCTGATCTCCACACACCCAATGGACACTCCCAGAATGATCTCAGCTATCAGAGGCATAGTGCCAGAGTCCTGTACCGAACGCACATCAACCTGTATCCGCCAAGACTGACCCTGCAATGCACGCAAGAATACTTTAAGCCACAGTTCAATAGAACTCATCCAATTTCCTATATATCTAGATGATAACTGCATCCAAAATTAGAATGCTTTCAGACAAGGTTGGATATTGTAAATCAAAGTTACAAAGGAAATCACCTGTCTGAGTTGGAAGATGCCTCCTGTACGAACGTCTCGCCCTGGCACCACCTCCACAGGCATGTACTCTCCATTCTCATTCAGCTCCAGAATCTGCACCCACATCTCCAGTTTCCTTGTTACCTCACTCCACCTGAAGATAAGGTGAAAGAAGCACTTGTGCAGTTACACAAACACATCACTAAGCTAGACAAACCAGCAATATGGGATTAATAAAAGTTGCAGTGTACTGAATTGTGCTAATTTGTTTTGTACCATACTGAATAAGCTGTGACTTAACAGCAACCACAGTTGCCACTGAAATTTAACTTGTACTGTCATGAAACAAGAAACAGAAGACAGACGTAGGTTTATGGGTGGTTTGTGTACGTGGTTTGTGTATGGGTGGTAATATATAAAAGTAAGGTCTACTCTAAAACTCTGGCAAGAGGAGGTAATGATTTTCTTTTGCACTCACCTGTCACGCAGTGTGCGAGTCTTGGCCTGAATGATACTGAGGTCCCACAAAGCAAGGTTCCTGCCTGGATCAGACTGCCTGTGGCCATACACTTCAATGGCTACAGCACCCTCTGTTAGATACTCAATGAAATCCTCTGTCACAGCCACTGCCAGCTCCTACCACACACACGCACACATTTTCAGTTTTTGCTGTTTATCAAGATGACCAAAGATGAAAGATGCAAAATGGAAGTATTAGTTTTAAATGATTTCTTGACTGAGGAAAAAAAGGGAAGAGGATGAATTAATGTTATGATGACTGGTTCTCACCTTACAGCTGTCAAACACCACCATGCAGTGGGGATCTTTGCTGCTGGGTGATGAGGCAGAGGGATCCACCTCAGGAGCCACAATGATGGGCTCAGCCTGGTCCCAGAAAGAGTACTGGCAGAAAACGAAGTTGGACAGGTACTGCGGAAGGCCTGTAGCCTGCAGGATCTTTATCTGTTAGAGAGAGATAGAGAGACATGAGCAGTGAGAAAATAACTCCTATGACCAGTCACTATTTTTGTGTCTGACGATTCTCCGCACAGCAGTGATCCTAACATGGTAATAGCATGGTTGCGTGTGTGGCAAAAAAACAGCTAAAAACATCCAACAAAAAGAGGCCCTGTGGTCAGGAATGGACCAGTGATAAAGATATCAAGGACTACTAAGAAATGAAGCAAAAACAAATTCAACTGTACATCTTTGAGGTTTATGAATTACATCAACACCTACCATACAGACCAGTTTACGCTCTTGAGTGTCCCCCTCAGGGGTGTTTTCACAGTCGTCTCCTCCAGCCATGCCATCCTCAACCCCTCCTGCAACACGCACCACTTCCACATGCAATCTCCCTGCCACCTGAGACAAACATAATGCCAGTGTCACACCTCAGGAATCAATCATATCAAGTTTAAACACCCTCACACAAACCAATATCCACAGTCTCTATGTTGTATTTTAACAGAGTGATTGGATTCAGTGTACCTCTCCTTTTTGATTGATGATAGGCACAGCATACTGCAGCTTCACATCATAAAAAAGACAGGACAGGAAGACATTAGCCACTCCTATCAGGCTATGATTGACTTGCTCATCAAAGAAAGGGTCTGCTCTCTTGAAGTATGATCGCATGACCTGTGAAATAGTGAGGGATAATTAACATCCTTTAATAAGTGTAATATTGAAAGAGATGGGGTAGTATTAACAGTGGCTGCTGTGAGTGCATCACAGTACTCACTGGGTTGTCCTCATCAAAGTCCGTCCACTCTTGGTAGAGCTCCCTCATGTCCACCAATCTGTTTTCCATCTTCTCCAGAGCCCAGATCTGCTTGCCTTTGCCCTTTCGCCTTACTTGAATTGCAGGTTCACTCAGTACTGCATCCCGCTACACACACACACACACACACACACACACACACACACACCCACACACACACACACACACACACACACACAAAAA
>JBBPCZ010000001.1:48535346-48546471 GCA_037974445.1 Brycinus macrolepidotus | reverse complement strand
ACACACACACACACACACACACACACACACACACACACACACACACACACACACACACACACACACACACACTTTTTAACTACATGCTGTTGTATATAATCTTACAATAATATAATCTTACAATAATGCCTGACTCCAAGCAACCATATACTCAGCACAGACAAGGAGGATAAAGTTACCTTCCTATTGGCATTAAGGTTGGCAGCAGGGATTTGAAGAGTGACTCTGTACTCAGTTTTCTTGTCTAATTCCTCGCCGATGAAGTTTGCCTCTTGTACCAGCAGATTGGCCTTTACGATCTGCTCCCTAAGCTTCCGCAAGCTTCGTGTCAACACTGCCTCTCTGAAGCAAAGCAGAGGTCATCAGGTCAACTTTGATACATTAATAAACAAAGAAGCAGACCCCAGGACCACTCTGCTTAGTCACAGGTAGCCAATTTGAAATCACATGCTACATCACTTGCATGAAAAAAGTCTAACATCACAACTTAACTCAAGATCACTAAGATCAAGTGAATTTGACAGTGATGTAACTACAAGCATGTACAATACAGTAATGACCAGCAAGTTAGCATTGTGAGAATTTGACACAGCTCTACTGCAGAATATCATTTCTGTTTTTTTTAACAAAGTGTGCTCAGACCTCTCCTCACTCCACTGGCGCAGACGATTTTGGGTGCTGGAAGAGGAGGACACTCCACCCAGGCTAAGTCTCTCCATGCTGCGGTAGTGCTGCTGTGAGGGCAGCGCTTGTGTGCTTTGCCTTTCTGGGGTCAGCCGTCTGCGCAACTGCTGCAGCTCCTGTTCATACATCAACCGTTGGCGCTCCAGAGCAGATCGCTTCTCCTCCTCATGCTGCCTCTCCAGACTCTGTAGCACTGCCTGCATGGGGTCTGCAGAGGGAGATGAAAAAAAAGATAAGACAACAAAGTAATAGAAGTCATAAATCATGCATGCTTAAAATAACTGATGTGATCTGCAACATACTGCAGAACGGTAACAAAATTAATCAAACTTGTCTCATATTGCCGCAGTTTATAATGCAATCATGAGCATTCTTTTCTCTGAACTCACCATTGCTCCCCAGTGCCTTCATCATGACCTCAGTCTGTGCAAACTCATAGCTGAAGCTGACCTCACTGGACACTTCACTGGCTGTATCTCCATCTGCATCCAGCTGCTCACTGCTATTACTGTTCTTCATATTACCCCCGTCACCCTCTTCCTCTTCAGTCCCAGGTCGTGCTCGCCGCTTTGGAAGGTTTATCCTTGAGAACAAAAAAGCAAGGCCAAGAAAACAACAACTGAGTTTATGCAAGTATGTACAGCAGCAATTGACAGCTTAACTTCACTTCCTGCCATGAGCCATTTCTCACTGGAGATAAGACCAACCTGAAAAAGTGGTTGTTGCCCCACAGAATCCGGTCACCATGGTGCAGCTGCTGCTGGCTTGTGGCAGGAGATCCGTTTACACATGTTCTGTAACAACACAAATTTGAACATTTTTTTAATTAAAAGTAGTATCAAACTTTGAGTGAAAACAAAATTTTAATATAGAAATATCAATATGTAACCAAGAGAAATGGGGCCTGTGTCATGAATCAGGGTTTTTTGCTCAGAAAGCTAATTTTAGCTAATTTATCCCAGGATGATCTCATCATGGTGGATCAGCAACTTATGCTGAATGCCTATTCCACTCCAGGACAGTTTAAGCTCAGATTTCTAATCATATACAGCTCTTGCAGCATGTAGCTAAACCTGGCTAAACTTGGTTTCTAGCCACCATTGTAAAAGCAGTTAACTGTAGCTCTTTGTTTGGCTTGGCTTTTAAAGCCCAAACTTAGCCTCTGTCTAAACTGAATGTGCCTTATAACAAAGGCTAATGGTCCATTACTTACTTTCTGTTTCTAAAACAGCCAGCTAAGTTTGTTTTAGAGTTATTAAAGTGTCTTATGTCAGCTCTTCAGTTAATATTCTTGACCCAAAAAACCCACACTAACAAGAACAAAAAGAATCATAGTTTGACTGTGCAAAGAAATATCATTTTAACGATTGCAATAATGAGACAGTGTATCGACTGAATGCTGAATTACCTAGAGTTCCTGTAGGGGTTAAGGAAAACAGCTCCCTCTGGAGTGATGTTGATCACACAATGCTCGGCTTGAATGCCCATCCCGCACAGCTGAATATCCTGGGAGTCTGCTGAGCCCACCTTGGTGTGCTCCTGCAAAACCATCTCACATTAGCTATTGACTAAAAACAACCTGAAGGCTACAAATACACAAACTAACATTTGCTCACCATATAAACACAGTGACTTAAAACTGTTATAAAATGCTAATACATGTCAGAAAAAAAACAAACAAAAAAAACCAATCAGATACATGGTCTGTCTATCTGGATAACAGTAGGATTTAAGTAATTATTTAGTACTGTACTGCAGCTGTTGACTGCACCAAATGTTGTCTTGTCGCTCCTGTGTTTGTCTTGCACTCTTCAAATTTGCAATCTGTATTTTCTCCTGTCTGTACCATGGTCCTGGATGAACACTGTACTATGTATATGGGTGAAATGATAATGGACCTACTTGACTTAACTAATGATTTGAGGAAGTAACACGGAGTATCTGTTGTGTCATCTGTCTAAAACAAGGCCATGCACAAAGTAATGTACCTTTAAGTAGTAAACCAACAGTTCATTGAGGGCAGGGTCAGCATTGAGGTTGACTAGAAAACATTTGTCCTCTCCAACACGAATGCCTGACGACTGCAAAGAGATGCCCAGACTCTCCAACTGCTTTTGCCTCTCCTGAATAAGACAATGGATCATGTAAGGATTTAATTTCACCCAAATCCATGCTTATAAAGCACAACGTTATAAAATGTACGGATCATACCATACAATGTCACATCCACTCTGACCAGAGTGCAACTGACTTGCTCATCTTAGAGCAGAATGTGGCATTGGTTACCTGTGCAATCTCCTCTGTTTTCCTCAGCTTTTCCTCCCAGGTGACCGTCATTTCCTGGATCAACTTCTCAGATTCCTCCAACCTCTCCTTTAGCTCTGGGGCCTTCATGGACTGAAAAATACAAAAACATGCTGTAACCAGTCAGGCTCAGGATTAGCCTACAAAACCTTTCAGGTCACACTGATGCAACATTCTCAAACAAACTCTGTTCTGTTTTTGAACTGCCTGCTAGAGTTTGAAAATCTCTGACCTTATAGCAGTTCTATATGATTGTAATACTTTAAAAAACATCTAAATGTGTCATGAAATTTCTCTTTTCATTGTTTAATTATTTTAGTTATGTTTTATTTTTAACTACACTGAATACACAAATGTGGCTGGAGAATGTCTGTACATGGTAGAAACATACAGACAAACACAAGACATTACATTTTTTGATTGGATATTTACTGAAAATACCCCATGAATTTAATTTTGCCCAACAAGCACACATTTTTTTAAATATTACTTAAATTAAAATTTCAAAATGACTGAAGTTGAGGCTGATGCATCAGTGCATTTTAAATCCTTATGAGAGTGTTGCATTATTGTTTAGGGTATACCTCTGCTTGTGTGAGTTGGTCTCGCAGCTTCTCCACCTCCTCCCTCAGCTCCCGGATGATTCTGGCATTGGGGTCCTCGTTCACTACAGCATGGTTGACAATGCTCTTCGCTCGGTCTGCATAGCGCAGCGTAGATAGGGTCTCATCGTAGTTATCAGCTGCCGGACTCACCGTGGCCACCATGGCAGTCCGACTGTTCCCTCCTAAACTGTCCTGCAGTTAGAGGAAAGAAAGAGGGAAGATGAGTGGACAGAAACACACCGAGTTGGGCCACTTCCCAGAGAATGCACAGTGATTTACGCATCATTAACTGACAAAAAGAGGTGAGAGAGCGGGGGGAGACAGAGAGAGAGACAGAGAGAGAGAGAGAGAGAGAGGAGAGCAAGAGCTAGAGTGGGAGAGCGAGAGCGAGAGAAGAGAGCAAGAGCTAGAGTGGGAGAGTGAGATGGAGGGAGAGAACAGACAGACAGATCAGGCAAGGATGACTAAGAGGAAAATGGGCAACCCTGTGGAAATTTTTCTGGTGTTGATGTGGCAGATCCATTGGCATTACCTTAAGAAGCCATGTGAGCACGGAGTCTCGGTAGGGCACAAACTTGCTCTTGTTCTTCCCTGCACCCTGGTCAGCCAGTGCTGAGATCACCAGCCCCAGAGTGGTTAAGGACCTGCCCAGAGTGCCAGAGAGAGAGAGAGAGAGAGAGAGAGAGAGAGAGAGAGAGAGAGAGAGAGAGAGAGAGAGAGAGAGAGAGAGAGAAAAGTTCCTCTGTGAACACCCTGAATCTTACTTTCTCTTTCACAGCACACAAAGAACACACAAACCTCAAGCCAAGCACCTAATTAACCACCTAATGATTCCCATAAGAACAAGAATTTACCATTTTCACATGCCTGATTTTCCAGAAACCGAGCTGCCTCTAAGCCAAAGCAAAGAGCAGCCAAAATAAATACAGTAAGCACCCATAACTGCAAAATTATACTGTTACTCAAACACTTAGACCATTATTGAAGTTGTGAACCACTTGAGAAGAAAAACAGGATAAAAATAGATGAATGCATCATAGAGAAAATGCCACATCAAAGCATAAGCCCTGTGCTTTGTTTAACGTCAGAGAGGAGAGGGGGGGGGGGGGGGGGGGGAGAAAAAAGGGAAAAAAAAAAAAAAAAACGATTATGTACTTGTTAATGTTGCTGCCTTCCTTCAGTCTTTCACCAGCTGCACCGGTCTTAGCTGCTCTCTCACTTCCAGCTAGATCCACCAAACTCAGCTTACTCACCTTCTCTCCACTGGTCTGTAAAGAGAGAGAGAAAAATGTACTCACATTCAATGCAAGGCTGCAGGGTGCTTTAATGAAAGCAGAAAAACAATCTTCACCTTCATGCAACCTTCTCTATTTTTGCATTTTCATGCCTGTCAGGCCTTACTCTGCATCGTTTCTCCCCAAAATAAAGAGGCTGCTTGAATATTTGTGTATGAATGACTATGCTGCCCAATGTATGCTAAACTGTCAAAGACGGCATGAACAAAGGCAAATGAGGCCATGCCAACAAGGACACAAGTATCCATTGTTCTCCTCTGTCCAGTGCACTGCTGCAGTATGAAGAACAGCAAGGCTAGTTCAGACCTTACTATAAACACCATTACTCACATTACCATGCAAAATAAAGTGTAGCTTAGATGGGCAGGATGTGAGAAGGTGAACTGGGGGGCACAGGGAGGAATTGGGGCGAAGATCACAGCAAAGTAGAACAAAGAGTGCATTTGTATTAAGAAAGTCAAAGCCTCATAATTGTTGTCTTCATGAGAATACCTTACATCTTAAAAAATGAAAGTCACAGCAGAAGAAGAATGTAACTTTTAAAGTACAATAATAGTATACGATTACAAAGCACAGAGTACATTTTTATTGGTCCATTCATCATGAAATGTTTAAATAGTGCAAGGCATAACTGGGGTTAAAAAAAGTGTTTTTTAAATAATAGCAGCAATATGCAACTGACAAATGTCAGTCAGGCTGGGTTCATTCTTTCTTCACTTTACTTGCTAATTTTATGTACTCATGTCAGCTGGTTAGCAAACACAGCGCTGAACCATCAGTAGACCAGACACGGACAAAGCAAACATGAATGAAACAATGTCATTTGCATAGGAAAATCTCATGTAAAATGGTTTTGCACTGAGAGATTTTGCAAACTCATTTCCTTTTTTTAGGATGGGGAGCCATCATATAATCAGGGCAACAAGATGTGAGCAGTCAGAGACATGCTCAGCTTTTATTTCTGAGTGTTTGAATAGTGGTACAGTTGCTATATTTAGAGCCACATCTGCATTTGAGTGCGGTGCACCTGTTGAATAAGAAGTACGGTTCAGTCACTGCTGAATTATTGATCTGGGAGGAAAGTGAGCTGAATCAGGTGACCGTAAAAAAAAAAAAAAAAAAAAAAAAAAAAAAAGGCAGAACAGACAGACACTGTGACAAAAGCACATGGGCCAGAGATAAGCTGACACTTGAGTCAGGAAAATACATAACTTATTCATTGATTTTCCTGCTTTTTGAATTCCCAGTTCTCTGAGGTTAGAGTGGTGAGTGGATAAAGGCAGCAGTTGCTAAGCCCAGGGCAACATTTCTGTAATTTTCATGCAACAAAACACCTGAACAAACTCATAAGGTCTGACAATACACTGATGAGTAAAATCGGGTGTGTCAGATCAAGACAAAATTGTGCAGGGGTCTCCAGCACTGGGATCTGGGGCCCTGGTACAAAACAAGCTGAAACATAAGTACATCACCATTATAAAATATACAATACGTACATAATAAGGGTGCTACAATGCATTTTACCTAATTCAAATTTTGTTCAAAATACTGAGTTGTGAATTCAGTATCATGAACCAAATTGTGGGCTGAAAGACTACAAAACATTAGAGGTTCTAAAACTACAGGGAATAAAAGGAATGAACAGGGTTAAAATCCATATGCATGCACTGCAACTGATAAGCAGAGTCAAACAGCAGTGCAGCGATGAGATCACCTGGACTAGCCCTTACCCCAGACTGCAGGTCTTTGAGTGTGTGGGTGAGGATGATGTTGAAAACGGCATGGGAGCGACTGCTCTCCTCATTCATGTTGGTGGCAGCCACTGTGCGAGATTTGTTCCCCTCAGACATCAACGACTCAATGTCCTTCAGGAAAACATACAAATTACTAATTTATACATTTTATAACTTTAGTTTATACACATATGGATTTCTACTTATGAAAGACATTCTGTAAATCTATCATGTATACATTATTTTCCATCATTACAGCACGTGGCATTTTTAGACCAACAGTGCAGGCAGCCCTTTTGACTCTCAAACAAATGTGCGTAAGTCACCATGCAAATGGCTAATTTGCAAAGCAATGTAGCGATGAAGGGAACATTCATCATGTGCAATTGCCAGTGTCACAGTCAATTACGTTAGAGATCTATTATCTCCAATGCTAGTAACAGAATTGTCAACAGTAACCATCAACACTAGTGAAAGTGATTTCCACCAATAACCCTTTACTAATATATCAATTCATTAGTTAGCATATTCCATGGTGAAAGCTGCACTGGTCATGTATCCATTTAGCTTCAAGTGAAATGACAAGGAAAATAAACAATACATATTTTGATAGTTTACCTTATAGCTAGCCACAGCAAGCCGAGAGAGTCCATCCACATATGGTCCTAGGACTTTATGTTCTCGTACTCTTAGAGCCTGACGACTCCTGTGTAAAACAGTGATCTTTTACATGTTTCAAAGAATGATGGGGCAGAACTGCAAAATACTCCACATGAAACAGAAATGTGCACACAGGTCCGCATAAAAGTCCTGGAAATAAATTTACCTTTATGGTATCATGCTAACTGCCAACAGCAATTTTTATTAAGTGACAGCAACAACAGGATCATGTGGACATAAAATCATATTTCATAATTCAAAAGTCCTTATAATTAAGACAAATTGGACAAATTGAATGCATTGGTACGATTTCATTGTGCAAACAGGCAAATCTAAACTGAAAATAACTGGGGGAAAAAAAGGATACAAACTCAAACTCATTTGACTAAATGTACAGCTCACCATATAATACTCAGTTTCAATTAACATTTTAAGACAACAATCACTTTAAACAGAGCAGCCTTTGTCACAATTAACCACAATTAACCACTCACCCTTTAGGGTCTAGGAGGTCTCGAACCTTCTCATTGTAGATCTCCATGTAGGAGACTTCTACAGTGAAGCATTCTTCCTCTCTTTGCTGCTGCACTGTGCGTTCAAACAACGAGCTACAAAGCCGGGGGATTAGACCTGGCTGGTCTACTGAGCCCATCATGGTATATGACTTCCCTGAGCCTACATTCAAAACAAAATGAAAGATCAAACATGGAAAACAAATATTTAATCACCACATTATTACAGGACACAGATTCACTTTTGTTGTCTACAACATATCTATAAAATAAAAAAGTCAGCACTAATAATTCATATATGTGTTATATGACTGTGTAATGGATAAAATGTATGGATGCACGGATCTGGGAATTTGGGGTCCACGCAATTATCAAACAATATTTATGTACAAATGGGCTGACGATGAAACCAACATCTGCAAACTACAAATTACAAATTGAATCTAACTAGAATGTTACAAAAGCAGTAAAATGAATAAAATACAGACAACAGTTGCCCAGCGTTGCTTAAACATTCAGCTCCTCTGGAGTACAATACATATGTCATCAAACACTGAGGAAGTCTAAACATCTGCAGATATTCTTATTTTTCCCACCAACACTGTGCATACCAAGGAGGGAGCCTGTCTTACCTGTCTGCCCGTATGCAAAGATGCAGGCATTGTAACCCTGGAAGGCATTGTGCAAAAGACTCTCTCCAAGGCACTGGAACACTACATCTTGGCCTGCAAGAACGTTTATAGAAGGTTAAAAACAAAACAATTGGTGAACCAGCAGAAACCAGAGGAGACTATCAGCAAAGCTTTGTTTATTTAACACACATCTAAATCACAAAGTTATGTTTCCTTGCCTACAATTCTCTGACATTATATGAATCATAATCTGTGAGGAAACTACAACGTTCACTTTTGAGCTCAGATAGATTGTAAACATTCCAAAGATAGAGGTTAAAAGTGACAGTACTGCACCCGGGGGGAAAAAAATCATGGCTAACTCAAAGCTACTGATTTGCAAACATAATCTCGTCACCAACAGAGTGGTGAGGAATGACATGCCTAAACTGAAATGAAATCACTATAAAAAAAGCTACTGAATGAACATGATGAAATAGCTCACCTGCATATTTCTCCTTTTCTGATTCATCCATGGACCAGAAACAGTAATCATAGGCAAAGACCTGAAAGCCATGAAGTACACAAGCAAAGGGTGGATAGATTAAGACTTTTTTGGTTCTCAATATATGCCTCATTTATTTAAGTTAAAAGAAATATTTTTACAATAGCTTTGTTTTTAAGTGATATTGTTAAGGGGACATTAGTTTACCTTTGGTTGACTCCTGCAACAGCACATTCCAACATGAAGTGGGTGAACATATGGGAAAGAAGAAAGATCACTCATTTAAAGTGCAATTATTATACTAGAATTACTACATGCATGACTGAATACGAGCTGGCGGCAGCACAAAGACAAATTACAAGAAGAGGTACATTTTGCCTTGAGCTTAATATAAAGGTATACTGTAGATCACTGTATTTTGTTAATCAGATATACATTTAAAACATTTGGTGAACCCACTGACTTAATGTGGATCAAAACAGCATGTTACTAGCAACATATATGAAAGGACACTAAGACCCAGGAACTGAGCTCCTATTCACAAAAAACCCTGAGTCCATGTCATCAGTTGTACTTTGCTCAGTGGACCTGAACACAAACAGATCATCACTCGGTGAGAAAGGGTTGGGTGTACTGAGTAAATATGCATTTGGAGCTCTGACTCAGAGCTACGATGTCCGTCAAGGAGAGCTCGATGGCTTTGCACAGCAACACACACAACACAATGACCTATATAAATAATACTGAGAGACTGTGGGAGACCACTGAAGGAACCTAATCTCTCTGAGAGGGGCTGTTTCTAAACCTTATTTAAACTAGACTGTTGTGTAGATAATTACAAAAACTCTGCTTAGGCTGGTCTGCTTCTGCTTTTTCTTTAGGGAAAAAACAAAACAACATTAACTGCCATATACCCATCACTAATGAAGTACAATTACAGTCAGTTTATTCCTGCCTTCCGCACGTGGCCTGTTCAAAAACAGCCTTAACGAGCACAGTCAACGACGACCATCTCGGTTGCTCCAATCTGGAGTGTGCAAATCAGAGAGAGCACATAGAAGCCAGTGAAGCATGTGCAGGAACAGCACAGCCGGCAGAGCTGAGGAGAGAGGGAGTGAATGCTGGAGAAAAAAAAAATATGCCTAGCTTTGGTTCCAATGACCCCAGGCCTGGCTTGTCATTTAAAATCAGGCCATGCCACGCAACGCTCTCTCACTGTATAATAAGCGCAACAACAAAGTCTCTGTCACATTGCAGAAATAGCTGGGAGAGAATCAGGCCCCCTACAGGAAGTGTCAGGGTGAACTACGTCTCGGGGTGCCGTGGGAGGTATGCTGGGTGGCAGACACAGGGGACTGACAGAGCCGGTATGTTAAAAGGTTGCTGGGGGCCGAACTCCACTACAACAAAATAAGCCAGTTTCTTAGTGACAATCCCTTAGCTCCGACACTGAACAAAGACAGAGAAAGAAAACTGCCTATTCTTAGAACATGATCGTGTTGCTTTATTCTCTACTGTCTCTTGTAATATGGCTATCAAATGGAGTGACTGTTCCCAAAAGCTTATTTTGCAACAGACATCTAGTTTAGGTCCTGCATTATTCAGAAGACAGGAATCGCATTTCAGGTACAGAAGTAGCACACTGTTTTCCCAAGACATCCGGAGGCCAGATGATTTCTTGCTGTTCTGCTCTGGAATATATATGTATGTTAGAGAAAGCTCTCTGGGAGTAAAGACTACAGTTTATGGCCACAGTTTAAAACTGTGGCACCTCCTTTGGCAAACAATCATTACTCCAGTGACTCTGACTAGGTTCTATTAGGTCAGTCCCCTCGATGAGGCTCCCATGCCTTCAGTACACTATATGGACAAAAGTATTGGGGTGCCTGACCACTACACCAACAGGGACTTTAATGTCACTGCATTCAAACACATTGACTTTAATATGGAGTTGGTTCCTCCTTTGCAGTTAGAACAGTTTCCACTCTTCTTGGAAGGCTTTCCACAAGATATTGGAGTGTTTCTGTGGGAATTGGTGCCCATTCATTCTGGAGAGCATTTATGAGGTCAGACACTGATGTTGGACAAGAAGGCCTGGCTTGCAATTTCCGTTCCAGTTCATCCCGAAGGTGTTGGATCGGGTTGAGGTCAGGGCTCTGTGCAGGCCAGTCAAGTTCTTCCACACTGAACTCATCCAACCATGTCTTTATGGAGCT
>JBBPCZ010000001.1:48497014-48518042 GCA_037974445.1 Brycinus macrolepidotus | reverse complement strand
ACTCAGAGTCTCTCCTCAGCATCCTCCTCCCAACACACTCAGAGTCTCTCCTCAGCATCCTCCTCCCAGCATACTCAGAGTCTCTCCTCAGCATCCTCCTCCCAACACACTCAGAGTCTCTCCTCAGCATCCTCCTCCCAGCATACTCAGAGTCTCTCCTCAGCACATGTCCAAACCAATGCAATCTTGGCTCTCTGACTTTTCCTCCAAAAGGACCAACTCAAACTGTCCCTCTAATAAACTCATTCCTGATCCTGTCCATCCTCGTCACTCCCAGAGCAAATCTGAACATTTTCAGCAATGCCACCTCCAGCTCTGCTTCCTGTCTTTTCATCAGTGCCACTGTCTCCAAACCATACAACACAGCTGGTCTCACTACTGACTTTCAGGGTTCCAGAGATCCTCTCATTGCTGTGTGCATTATTTTGCTTTGATGTGCAATAGTCTACCATGTGTGTAATGTTCTTATCGGGTGCTAAAACATTACCATTTTGTGCAATATCTTATTATTATGTGCAATAGTCTGACCGTGTGCAGTACCATGTGAAGTTTTCTAAATGAGAGCTAAATCATTTCTTTATGTACAATTTCTTATTATGTGCAGTAAGTCTTGCCAAGTGAAATATCACTACTTATTTCAATATTACTTATACATTACTGATCTCTGATGCATGCAGTAACGTACTCCTAACCACCATTTGTGTCTTTACTAGTTTACTTCACTGTAAATTGCTGTAGTATTTATACCCAGCATTTGCGTATATAGCATAGTGTATTTCATATTGAGAGTTTTATTGGATTTATAAACTTTATAATTTATACAGTTCTTGTCTCTGTGCCTCTTTGCACTCATAAGCAATAAGCAATTTCCTCCCGGATCATTAAAGTTTTCTGATTCTGATTCTGATAAATATAATTTAAACCAGTCACAGTCACAGAACTGAAAGTGTAATGATAGGACGCCATCTGCTGGTAACACACTGTAAGTTCTTTCCTTTGTAGTGAAGAAGCAAGAGCTTCTCCATTAAAAGAGATGTTTAAAATCTGTTTTTCCTGAACTATTACTGTGTTTATCAAATGCTGAATTTAACATGTCTTAAAACATAAAATATAAAATATAAAATTTGCTATAAATTTTACACAAAACACGTTATATTTCCCAATATGTTAATTATGTATTACAATGTGCTGTTTATTGGACCAGAGGTGCTGAAGGTTTCGCCTACAACGGAATCAGGCTGAGACATGGTCAGTCACATTCTCTGGGCACTGCAGAAAACATACCAGTTCATAAACATTTGGGGTGGTAGTAGCCCAGCGGGTGAAATACTTGCCTGTGAACCTGATAACTACGAAGTTGCAGTTTCAAACCCCCACTTTCTACCACTGTGTCCTTGAGCAAGACACTTAACCCTCAGCTGCTCCAGGGGGACTGTCCCTGAAACTAAGGATTGTGAGTCACACTGGATAAGGCTGTCTGCCAAATGTCACATTACCTTTACCTTTCACACTCACTAAAAATAATACTTTAAAGTGACTTGACTTAAATATGTAGATCAGTTGAACATTAATAAAATAAATATCAACAATCAACTTCTATCTTTCACACCATTTGTTTTGCTAATAACTGTGTGAATGCAATTTATGCTATGTGTATATTTTCTACTTTATTTAAGTGTTTAAATTCCATAGTATATTTAAACATCTTTTCAAAATCACAGTCAGTTTCAACAATAAACAGTCCACCATCTTTTTAACTTTTGTATAATATATTGTATAGGATATATACATTATATAAAAAGCTTTCCCATCCTCGTCCTATATAACAGCACCTTCAGCTAATGGGTCTACAAAAACTCATTTTTAAAAGTTTTCACCAACATGCAAGCAAACAGCATTACTATGTATTATTTTGCCCTTAATTTACAGAGTAGTGTTATAGTGACATCTGGTTTTGGAAATGCAGTCATTTAAAAGTATTAAAAGTCTTGATGGGCCGGTCATAAAGAGCAGGCCAAGTCTGTAAATGGTTGTAAATTTTGGTGGAGGTTTGAAGCTCATATATTTCAGGACAAATTGTAACACCCTCATTTTAACACAGGGATATTACTATTCCGCACACACACACTATTCCCCTGAGCTGAATGGCAAGACTTGTAATAAAACACATTTTTGAGGTCAGAAAGTAAAATTCCACATAAGAATTATAATCACTGGTGGGTTTGATCAATCCTTTTATGTTTTATTTGTGTGAAATGCTCAAAAAGTGCATAGGGATGACGGGATGCACTTTTCTATTCCAGCATGACTGTGTCTCCATACACAAAGCACAGTCCATAAAGACATGGTTGGATGAGTTCTGTTTGAAAGAACTTGACTGGCCCGCACAAAGCCCTGACCTCAACCCCATCCAACACCTTTGGGATGAACTGGAACAGAGACTGTGAGTCAGGCCTTCTCATGCAACATCAGTGCCTGACCTCATTAATGCTCTACAGAATGAATGGACATAAATTCCCACAGTGGAAGCCATTATAGCTGCAATGGGGGGACCAATTCCATATTAAAGTCTATGTATTTGAATTCAATGTCATTAAAGTCCCTGTTGGTGTAATGGTCAGGCGCCCCTATACTTTTGTCTATATAGTGTATTTGTTCCAAGTAACTATCAGTCAAATGATGGGAATTCGACTCTTTTTAGTGTTTCGAATAATTTAGCTTGGATCACCAGAAGAGCCGACTCTTTCGGCTCCCAAGTGGCTCTTCATTTTACCACTTCTGCCTTTTTTTAACTCAGTGCTATTTTGACCTGTGATCAGTGCATTTGCGCATATATCACTTAAATTATTCAATGTAATTACACTAAACCCATAATAGCTTAATCACACACTATTACATGTGCATTAAATGTTATATTTGTAATAAACCTTGCAGTGGTCCGCTACAAACACTGAACAAACACAGTGGATGCAGTCCTTCTACATAAATGTATCACAATTCCAATTGTTCTGTGATGTCGATATAAGATAACATAATAAAATTAATAATAGACTAACAGATCACTAAAAACAGATCACTCAGAAAGGATCACGATTGTTCCCAGCTGAATGTGCCTCTTCCTTTACAGCAGCAAATTTTTAAAGGTTTAACCATGTGAAGTTTAACTACAACTGAGGTAGCAGGTGATCACTAGATGTCACATGCATATACTATATATACATATATATACTGTTGTGTTTTTACACTATTGGTTATGCTGCTTCTTCTTTTTTTTTTTGTACTGTCCACTTTGATGTTGTAACAATGCAAATTTCCCCCCTGTGAGACCAATAAAAGCTTACCTTGTCTTATCTTATTCATTATGTGGAAGATGTGTTTTTGTCTAATAACAAATAATAAAAACCATGATCCTTGTCTAACTCATCACGTGGCTAACGTTACAAAAATATAGAACAGCGCGATCGACTCATGATGTCACTCCACTGATCTCTGTTAAATCGTCTTGCGCTTCTAATTTACTGCCAATTTTCTGCTTTAATGTACAAAGCAAAAAAATCAGTTACCACTGATAACCATTTTAAGATGGCGTTTCACTTTACAGGCTGTTTGGACAGATTCTGATGAAGAGTGAGACAGAAAACTCTGTCATTGACCCAAACTGAACTTTTCAACAAACCACAGTCAGGCCTAGTCGGGCCTACATGGGAGTGGGTTTTGTAACAGTATTGTATTTGAATATTTTGACATGCTTAGTATTTGCATTTACTCGTTTTAGTTGTAAATAAAAGATTTCTACGCAGCTGTAATGTGTTACAGGCACATTTTGGTGTTTCTTATGTCAGTATTTGAAATGTAGCACAAACAACTATTGAGTTTCGGAGGGCATCTGCTCTCCAGTGCGTTCCCTACATTTAGTCTGCTGTAAGAATATGAGATTCGCCAAAGAATTCTACTCAGCTTTGGTGTTTTTATGTCAGTATTTGAAACACAGCACAAACTAACACTGAGTTACTGAGGGTATCTGCTCTGCCTTGTCTTTCCTACATTCAATCTGCTTTAAGCACACGATCTTAGCCAAGAAAAATGTAAACAAATACAAAAATAGTGTAGGTGTTGCCTGTTTTGTTTCATGCAATCATGCCAGTTTCCTCAAAAGAAAAAAAAACAAGACAAACAGCTGATCATCTGCAGTGTGTGTTCAGATTTCGGCACTAGAGGGCACCAGCTTCTACAACATGGGTTATCAAAAATGGGTGAAAATGTTATTTCTTTTTCTTTTTAAAACTTGCAGTTTTTCAACAAAACAGCTTTCTTTCTCTTGAAGACAGACCGTTCACCCATACAACTTCACAACACAACATAACAATTCAGCCAGTGAAATCAGAATCATGTTTTTTTTTTCTTTTCTTGGAGGTCTATACAACTCATCTACTGAACACGCAACTAACATTTAACCCTGCAGCTCCTGTTCCCTCTCCAAACATAGCAGACATGCTACAAAATCTGAACAACAGAACAGGTAATATGCTTTTGTCTAAAGTTGTGTTGCCATGCCCTGGTTAAGGAGACGGCTTTTTATCCTCAGGCCATAAGACCCCTTAACCAAGACGTGCCATCGCAACTTTAAACAATTCATTATAACATTAACTGAACTCTCCAACTCACTGTATCTAACCTGCCATCTACATACATCAGCAGCAACTACCACACTGCACTTTACACTACATAGTCTATTCTATTACATTTACACACTTCAGATCTTGTTTACACTTGTATTTACACATGTATATTCATATATATATATACACACAAACTTATTTATATATAATATTTTGTATAGTGTACAGTATTTATGTTGCTATAGTTTATAGTTTTTATTTCTGTAGGTTATGCAGCTTCTACTTTCTTCTTTTGTTCTGTCCAATTTGCTGTTGTAGCAATGCAAATTTCTCACCTGTGGGACTAATAGAGGGTTACCTTATCTCATCTCTTATCGTATCTTTACACTTGTTTGTGCTTGTAATGTTTATTTATTAATATTTTATCTACATTTTTATTACTTAGTTCCAGCCATTAATTTCTTCTTTAATTTATTGTAACTATATTGCCCAATCTCCCAGATGCTTCAGGGGCTCATTTCACTAAACAGACTTGTACAACTGTGTATGTGACAAACAAAGAATCTTGAAATCTTATTTAAAGAGTAGATTTTCTGAGCCTTTTTGTCATACAATTGTTTTGTTTTTTTTCCAAATTAGTTTACATATTTGAGTGCACATGTTGCTTTGTGAGAAATAGTTACAATAAACCTGGCCTTTAAGTAAAGTATTTAATATTAGATCATCTCAGGTCCCACTAACATTGCAAAGAAATACTAAGTGACAAGACTGTAGCAGCACAGCATCAATAATCTTACCATGGGCTGACGTAAAGAACTTGGTGTGTCTTCTATTTATAACGTCAGATTTAAATACTGGTATTAGACGGATTCACGCCGCATGTACACTGAGTTGCAGGTTTTAATAATTTGTTTCTGTGTACAGAGCGCCCTCTTTGAACCTGGGCAATTTAGTGTAAATGTTACTCTGTTTGGGCTCTTACTGGGCTTTAGAGGAAGCTGCTATGATGTATTCAGCTGAGGTATCCTGGGGAAAGGGCATTTGCTTTGAACCCTGCAACGCTGCTAGCCTCCACCCCACTGTTCTGCTTTCTGCTCCTCTCAGCCCAAGCAACTTAAAGGTGCGGATCAGCAGACAACACAAATAAGTGGAGATAATCTATAAGCTCTCCAGTTCTCCTGAGTACTAACATATTCCATAGGAAGCTATGATCGGCACGTGTATATAACAGTAACTGCCAGGTACAAACTCGAATGTCTCTGAAAGTACAGAGCTGATGTGTAAAACAGTCATTTTAACCATCATTTCAAAATCTCCCTTTTTGACAAGTACTCTTCATAACATTTTCCTTTTTGGTATAAAAAGGATCTAATAGAAAACCATTAAGGAGCCTATTGTTCCAACATTACATTGACAAACTGCTAATGACCCAAGCCTAATTAATGCAGGATGTTTACATGTTTGTTTGTGTTTTTGTTTTTTGTTTTAAGTGATTCATCTTTATTATAAGGGGAGATAAGGGCTAATATTGTGTGTAGGCGAAGGTCTTCTGTATTGCTAGGCCCACTGCGTCTTATCGAGGGGTTCGTTAAGATGACACGATTAAGGTAATTGTTCCGGCAGCTAATCAGACATTGGCAGGGAGAGGGTTCGATTTGAGTGACGACACTTATCTTCACTGAAAGCGCGTGTGTGCATCTGTGTGTGTTTGGGGTGGGGGTCACATGGTTTATAAACTCACTCTCCCTAGGGCGAAGAAGAAGGGGGTTCTTGTGTGTTCATGACTTTAAAGAATTGAGTAGTATGGAGCAAACCTTCTTTACTCAACAGACTTTTGACAGATCTTGATTTGGATGTGAAGCTCTAGGAAAAACTTAAAAAGTCAATGTGAATGGGAAATCATTATATGTCTCCAGCATGACGTGTTTCAGAGTAACATGGTTTCAGGAAGGATCTCTGAGATAGCCGAGCGTCTTCTCTTGATGATAGATGTGGTTGGTGGGAGAAGGAGGAGGAAGGAAAACCAACTTTTTGCCTACATATGTATACATATTATATCTTTTTCCCCACCCACTGGTGCATGGAGACCTCATCTAAACTCAAAAGATGTTTAAAAACTGGTAAAATCAATATGTTGATGAAAGATTCAGGGAGAATAAGAATTATGGCTAACCATGTGTTATGTGACCAGTGACATGAAAAAAAACGGTAAAAAAGAAAAAAGACCTGCATAATGTGGAGCTTTTTTTTAACTTTTACATGGTTCTTCACACTTATATCCCATTTACACCATCACTGACTGCATGGATCGCTTTTTGGTACCATTGGGCACCTTGATTTTTGAGTGTGTGAAGATGAATCCATAATAAATATTTTTAGCTAAGGGGTTCTTAGTCCTGCCTGTACTGTGGTGGCTTTAAGGAAAAGGATGTGATAGTGGACGTCAGCAATATTTCAAGGAGAGGCAAAACTGAAAATGCTTTACGGTTGTCTGGCCTTTTCGCCCCATGGAAAATGCAGAGAGAGAGGAGAGAGAGAGAGTGTATGTGTGTACATGTGTGATTGTGGATGATTTATGCCATCCGAAAGGAGGATTAGCGGAATGCGGGGAGGGGAGAAAAAAACTGAAAATCAAAGGTGAATGTCCATCTTCCTTTTCTGAGAGCAGCTCAAGGATCTGTTGGACTTCTAAAATGGCAGGGACTGTTTCCTGTTTGAGTTGTGTTTGTTTTATTTCAAGTTTAATGTGTGATCTTCCTAACGTATTTATCTCTCTGTCTTCCTACAGTAGAGTAATGGGGCTGGGATAAAGGCAACACCTTCAGTTTGCAGTGTTCACATCTCCTTTACAGTGGATTCTATCAGATGTGACGAATGTGTCCGTATTTTTCTTCAATGGTGTTCGAGTCTGAAACAGGGAGGCGGAAACACCTGCTTCTCCTCAAAGACTCCGCACTACTGCTACACAGTGTATTTTAATATCAGTATTTTTTTCAATATTGCAATGTAACATTCAATACTTTCCACCCTTTTTTAAATAATCAAGCACCTTCCAAATATTGTAGATCCCCGTCATGCCACAAACAGCTCTGGCCACTTGAGACATGGACTCCACAACACTTCTGAAGGTGTGCTGTGGGGCCTCCATGGAAGTGTGGCAGTGCACAATGAAAAACCATTGCCATTAGGCAATACTGTTGCCATGAAGCCGTGTATGTGATCTGCAACAATGTTTAGGTAGGTGGAACATATCAAAGTAACATTCACATGAATGCCAGCACCCAAGGTTTCCCAGCAGAACATTTTCAAGAGCATCACACTGCCTCCGTCAGTTTGCTTTCTTCCTGTAGAGCATCATGGTGTTACTTCTTCAACACGAAAGTGACACACATCCATCAGGTCATCCACATTATGCAAAAGAAAATGTTATTCATCAGACCAGGCCTTCTCTCATTGCCCCACGGTCCAGTTCTGATGCTCACGTATCCAATGTAGACACCATTGGCAAGGGTCAGGGGTCTGCATGGGTACTCTGACTGGTCTGCTGACCCACATACAGCAAACTGTGATGCACTATGTGTTCTGATGCCTTTCTATCATAGCCAGCATGAACTTTTTTTTAGCAATTTGTACTGCAGTAGATTTTCTGTGGGATTAGAACAGACACGCTAGCCTTCGCTCCCCATACGCATTAATGAGCCTTAGGCGCCAATGACCCTGTCGCTAGTAAATCTGTTGTTCTTCCTTGAAACATTTTTGGCAGGTACTAACAACTGCACACCGGGAATTCCCCACAAGACCTGTCGTTTTAGGGATGCTCTGACCCAGTCTCTTCACAATTTGGCCATTATGCTTGCCAGATTTTCCTGCTTCCAACACATGGACTTCAAGAACTGACTGTTCATTTGCTGCCTAATATAACCCACCCCTGTGGTGCCATTGTAATGAGTTAATCAGTGTTATTCAGTAATTTTAATGTTGAGGCTGATTGGTATAATTGATATTGTATTCTGCCTACAGGCAAATTAAATTACGCATGCTGATATGACTCACACGGGCAAAGATGCATCCATTCAGCATAAAAACATATAAATATTACACAGGCTTTGTTACCTCAATACAAAATGTATTTGTCTTCCGTTTGAAAAGAATTCTCTTGAGTCAAAATAAATAGATTTTATTCAGTGAAATGTACTCTAAATACTCTATTGTTTTTAAACAATATTCTTGGAGACAATATTTATTTAATATTGACTTATTTTCACTTAAGTCAAACAACCCCATTGGTTGAGTGCCCCGCAGTTTGGGCCCACCCATTTGCAGTGTTTTGAATTTTAGCCGCTTTCTGAAGGCGGCACAATACAGGGCAGCCTATTAGAACAGAGTTTATTTCTTTACATCATTCTTAAAGGCACTCTAACAAAAACAGCCTGTTGAATTCTGAGGGATAAAGAGAGAACAGAAAACCTTGAGCAAATGATACACAACAGTTTTTGGTATAAAACCTGATCATAAGTAGACTTGAGGGGGAAAAAACATAATAGAATAAACATGTAGGATATGGGCCCCTTAATTAGTAACATGACTACTGAAGTTATATTTCTATCATTCTTACAATTGGAACACTGACTTAAAACATATTCACATTGCCTGTGATAAAGCCATTTCAAAAGAATTGCAGGTTAGCAGACCTTACTGAAATATACTTATGATGAAACTATAATCTATTTAAACTGCAGTTAAAATAGATTACGGCTGAAATAAATGCTCTCATCAGCTTCATTGGCTCTACTCTCTTTCTCTTGGTTTGAGTAGCAAAGGCATTGCAAAATGCAACATTTGCTCATGACTCCCTGTTGATGAAGTATAGATTATTGATTAGTGGATTAGCAGCAAAACCCATCAGAGCATGGACAGGGATAGTGTAGCAGTCAATCAAATGACCAAAATCAGTGACCACAAATATCTCATGTCAATAAGGTCATAATACAGTTTTTTCTAAAAGAATGTTCTGATGTAAATCAATGTCTAGACCATATCCAATGTCCAAATAAGCAGTCATCTGTAACTTCATTATCATTTAATTATTAGACCAAACAGCAATGTAGCTTTCAGCTCAGCTATTTAAGGCAAAATTTATTTGTGTTGTAACAAAATCTCATACCTCAGAAATGATAATTTGATAGGAGAGCCCCCCAAAACATGTTTTTAAGTGCTCAGTGTCATTAATGATTTTCATATCATTTCCATTGATTCTTGTATATGTTCACACATGATTGCATAAGAAGATGAAAAAAATCACAATGTTTTGATTCTCTCATGTGATATTATCTCAGTGCAATTATAACATACAGTACAGTACAGTGTTTATTTACACAACACTATATATCAGTAAACCTACTCCTGTAATCTTTGAGAATTCAAAGAGCTTTCTGTCAATTTCTTCACCATCACTGTGTGCTGCAATTTAAATCAAGACCAGGCTTATAATGCCTGTTCATTTTCTAAAATAGAGAGAAATGCAGGTGAATTTAAAGATCTCACAGGGGGACAAAGACAAATGCAGACAAATATCCGGTGTGTTATATGACTGCGGTTGTAACTCACACTATAATTCCCATCAGCAGCAGGTATCTAAAGCAGTAATGGCTTGATTATGTATGGCTGAATGAGGATAGTGATCCATTCAGCAGTGGCAGGTGGGGTTTATGGGCTTCCCTCGTGTCTGCTAGCAGAATATTGTTTCACCATTATGGAAGACTGGATCAAGTCAGATGAACTGAATGGGTTTATGGGAGGGAGTCATCACTTATGAAGGAGAATTACATACATGGCTTCACTACAGTCACACACACACACACACACACACACACACACACACACACTTTAGATGAGGCTGAGGATTTTACAGGTTCAGTTTGTGGGGTTAAATCTTTGGTTTTGGGTTTCCCCTCACGTTACTACGCATGTCAGGTAAGAGGATATGGCAAGAAATGTAAGCCACAGGTGAGGCAAAAAGATTTGTAGGCGTCCATAAAATATTTTAATGGAAACAGAGAGATCACACATGAAAGATACTGTAGTGAGACTACTTTGATCTACTGACCACTGAAGAAAGGCAGTGTAACACACGGCCCAAAGTTCAGGCTTTTTGCTCTTTGTCAACAGTAATCTTCTCTTAAGAGATCACTGCCTACTCAAACACATTTTTATGGCAGTTTCTACCTGCTAACTGTAAAACAGAGTTCACTTACAAGTGGGCTGTTAGGGGAAGTGTTTAACATGTTAGATGTGTCTGTCCTGTCCCCAAAAAGCAATTAAAGTCAGCCTGAAAACAAAATTTTGTGTACACAGTTTGGGGAAGAACCTTTTCTATTCCAGCATGATTGTGCCCTAATGCACAAAGCAAGGTCCATAAAGACATGGCTGGATGAGTTCGGTGTGGTAGAACTTGACTGGCCCCATCCATCACCTTTGGGATGAACTGGAACAGTTACTGCGAACCAGGCCTTCTCGTCCAACATCAGTGCCTGACCTCATGAATACTCTCCAGAACGAATGGGCACAAATTCCCACAGAAACTCCAAAATCTTGTGGAAAGCCTTTCAAGAAGAGTGGAAGCTGTTATAGCTGCAAAGGGGGGACCAACTCCATATTAAAGTCTATGTATTTGAATGCAATGTCATTTAAGTCCCTGTTGGTGTAATGGTCATGCGTCCCAGTACTTTTGTCCATATAGCGTATAAAAACAGTTGTTTCTCAGCTAATTTAAGTGCACAGTTTCTAACTATTTTACATATAGGAATGAAATAACGTAAGATAGAGGAAGTGTACTTATACATAATTATAGAAGATTAATTAAAAAAATCTATGTCAAGCTAATTTAAGTTATTTATTGCCTTAAAAACCAAATACATTCTATGCGCTTTATGTTGGTATACAGAGTAATTGGAGCTCTATTAGTTAGTGCCTTTCTTATACGGTTCTTCTGTAGTCTTTCATTGATGAACAGCTTTTTAAAATATTCTGTGTAATTTGTTTTGTTCATTGTGGTTTTGTGAGTTTTCTCATTCAGAACTTATTTAAAGCTGGTGCAGTAAGACAGACAGGCTTGCAGAGGAAGATGAGGGAGCTCCCAGCATGACCCCTAGCAGCAGGGAAGGAACCGGATTCAGGCTGCACCAGACGACGATAAGACAGCAGTGACGTCTCATTGATTCAGCCATTGATTCAACAGTCTGTTTGTGCGTCAAACACACTGAGAGAAACTCTGTGCTCTCCCTCTGCCCATGTGTTTGTGCTTCTGCTCAGAGGTGGGGGTGTAGCTTAACAAATCTTTACTCATGCTGGTAATTAAATGAAATGGTCTTTGATAATTAGGTAGAAAAAAAATCAATGCTTAGCTCTCACTGTGCAGTCTATGTGACATGCTAATCTTACACTTGCAGCGTTCATGAGACAAACTGTTATTGTTCTTCAGACTGTCTTCTTCAACTTAGTCCTCTTTCCTTTCCCTCCATCAGAAAGAGTGAACTCCATTGTTCCTAATGTGGGTTTGAGCATATTTGGGTTTCTATTCTGGGTGACATGAGCAAGTTTAGAGCAGTAGAGTGAAATGGACCTTGTCCTGCAGCTGGAGAAGATGTGACTTGTGCAGGAAGATAACAGGACAACTTTATCTCTCACTCTGCGGCACACCAGTCACATCTTCAAGCTGATAAGGACAGGACAGTATGGGAGAAAATGCTGTGGTCAGGTTTGTCACAACCATCTCTGTGCTCTTGTCCCTTTGCTGTCAGATGGAAGTCGTCAGGTCAGATCTCACAGAAGAGCTACTGTAGCACTGAAAAAGTTCATGCTGGCCTGATAGTAAGGTGTCACAACACACAGTGCATCATGGCTTGCTGTGAAAGGGGCAGGGACCAGTCAGAGTTCCCATGGTGACCATCAGAACTGGACCTTGGAGCAATGGAAGAAGGTGGCATGGTCTGATGAACTGCATTTTTTTTTTCCTCATGTGGACAACCGGGGAAGAGATGATCTGTGTAGACACTGAGGTCCTAGCAGTCCAGTTCTACATACAGCTATACTATTAACATGCACTTAATATGAAGCTAATTAGAAGACGATTTGGACCAGCATAGCATCACCCAAAACATTGGTTTTACTGGTAACCAGTGATGCTTTTTTTTTCTAGTATTGTTATGTAGTTACTTAAGTGAGGAATTGAAATGGCAGTTTACATATGGATACTTAGAGTTTGGGAGTTAAGGTATAGTTTGTGGCTGAATACAGATCAACATTGTGTACATGTATATGTTATATATGTGTGTCTCTTGTGTACATGTATATGTTATATATGTGTGTATATGCATTCAAAATATGAGTCTATGGTTAACTTAACCCGAACTCATTCTCAGAGCACATTCAAGGCCGTTTCCCAAAAATATCACTGTGATGCTTTAGTCCCATGGGCTCCAGACTGCTGCCATCTGTACAGGCAGCAGAAATGCTTTTGACCCCTATTAGCTCCTCTCATCTCTGGCCATCACCTCTGCGACAGTCTTGTCCACCCCACAGCCGCATAAGGACAGGTCCTTGCTGCTTATAAGCACTTTCTGCAAATGGACTATATATAACCCAACAGGTATATGCTGTCTTCTGAGGAGGCGTGCCATTTTTCAACACAGAGTACGCTCAAGGCTTCCATTAGTGATGTTTAAAGCCAAGTCAACACACATCTGTTTGCTGAGTAATGAACACCTACTGCATAATCTACTTCTCTTCCAACACTGAAGAGTTTCACCACACAATTTGATAAACCATGTGATGTGATCAGGCCAAGTACAATACCGATGTCCAGGCTGATCGCTTCAGTCTGTGCACACTTAGACTATAAGTGCTGGAGATGCCTTTAAGGTAATCAAAGCCTTTGCTGTGGATAATTTGAATGAAATTGCACCAGGATGACTTAAACTTGACATGTCAGTCTGTTGGGTGAATCGTTCATTACTCATGTCAAGGCAGGCTTGTGGCTTTGTTGTTGTTTTTTTCGTTTGGTCTTCCTCCGATACTTTCACTCTGCACCCTGAACCTGGCCAGCTGTCCACCATTACCGTGCTTACCAGCCCAGTTAATGAACAGACTCCCTGGTTTCAGTTCACTTGCTTAAGTGAATAGAAAACTGTGTGTTTTCCTGTCATTGTTTTTTTTCTAATATGGGATTTTTTTCATACCTCAAGCAAAAGGAGTGGTAGAGTAAATAGGATTTTTGTTGAATGAATTTCCAGTTTCAGTAAAAGCATACCTGTGGTGCCAGATATCAAGGGTTTTGATTGTCTACATTATTATTCGCATTACAATAAAAACAGTAACAATAACAAAATACACATTTTGTCAAAATTGGTTAACTCCACTTCTGTGTGGAACAAACTTCTGAAAATTATGTATCATTATTTGTTTTCTGAATATAACATATTGGAACACAGATAAAAATAATATATTTAATATTATCTTTTAACAATAAAATTATTTAATAAAGCCTGATGATGGTGAAGGCTATTCCAAAAACTTTCATTTCTTGAGTTTAAGATTGCTTTTGATCTATGCTTTTGTTTCTATGCTATGCTCTTCTTGTAATATTCAACCTCTTTTCTTATTCAGTTTCTTCACTGACTGTGGAGTGTTATCTTGCAGAAATTGTTGATATATAGTAAACTTCTTTCTTTCCTTTCTCCTCACAACAATTACTGTGCCACTGGCTTCCGCATAACCCCAAAGCATAACAGACCCACCTCCATGCTTAATAGCTGGTAATGTGTTGAAAATACTTCCATTTGTTGAAAATGCATGTTTGATGATCGCAGCCAAGGAATTCGGTTTTGGCGTCATCAGAGATGTCTCTTGTAATCTTTACTTGCTTTGTGTGTGTCAGTTATCATTAGTTTCTTCTGTCAGTTGCTTCAATCAGCCAGGGGCTGTTGAAAGTAAGCACCATACACCGAGAGGTTTGAAGGGTCACATGATTACACTCTGGAATTGTCTGCACCTGACTTGGATTGAGGCCTAATGAGTCAAGAAAGTTTTGAGACCTTACACAATATAACTGGTTAAATAAACTAAATTCAACAAACCAGTGGAACATACTATGTCAGATATCACTTCAGCTACTAAGGGGCAAGCTGTGTACACACAGCTTGTATAATCTCCAGAGAAAAGGACTGACAAAAGAAAGTAAGTTGCTGCAAATGGCCCAGTGTTATCATACCCAATGCCATACCCCAAAGCATCAGCTAAAGGAGTTTAATGCCCCCATCACTGTGATATTATTAAATATCACCTGTCGATTTCCAAATTACTTAAATCAAATTTAACATCATCAGTTCATCATAGCTTTTTCCCATATAGTGTAAGACATCATAAACATGATTGAATGAATGTTAATTGCATTATTTTGCTTTGTTCTTTAATCAGAAGATAGGTGGCATCTAATCATTTCAAGGGCTCTTTTGCTGCCACTCATTTTACTTTTTTCCTCTCTTTTTTTGGTCTGTAGGAGGGTATCCGTGCTGATTAAAGCTCTCTCATTCATAAGAACACCCTCTCTATAAATGGCTCCCCACCACTGCACTGCAGCAGTGCTAAATCTAGAAACACACGTTTGGGACCCATCAAACAGTACAGTGTTAAGTCAGTTGGGAATATTTATAATGGGGTGCTTTCTATCTTTAGAAGGCCTGTCAAAACATACTGGAGTCCAGGGCGAATGCCTGCGGTGCCTTGTCATCTTGTGACGTCCCTGTCTACGGGCCAGGACGAGCAGTGCGTGGATGGGTGGAGCAGCCTATGCTCCAGTGAGCTGATGATTGCCTCTGTGAGAGAAGGACCCATCCTACAGCACGTTTCAAATGCCTGATTCAGCTGCAGGGGACAGACACATATAACAGATTTTAGACAGATTTTCACCAGACCTCGAAGATCTCTTGAAGGAGTGTCACAATGCAATGTTCTATCTATGAGGTCAGGATTCAACTTGATTTTAGATATTTCATGTGATAAATATGTCCTGACCCCACAGAACTCTTATACATATATCTTTCTGATTCTGATACATATGTGTGTATATATATCTATATCTATCTATCTATCTATCTATCTATATCTATATCTATATCTATCTATCTATATCTATATCTATATCTACATCTATCTATCGATCTATTTATCTATCTATCTATCTATCTATCTATCTATCTATATATATCTATATCTATATATATATATAGATAGATATACATACTGATGTGTAGATAGATAGATAGATAGACAGATGGATAGATAGATCGATAGATAGATAGATTCTCCAAAAGAGATTTTTTTTTTTTAACTCAATTTTCTCAATAAATTGTTTTATGGCTTGATATCAAAACAGTTCCATTCAATCAGAGTAGAAACATATGAGGACTTGAATATAAACACACAGACCTTTTTTACCTCAGCACAAGATTAATTTAGCCATGTTTTTTTATTTGTTTATGTTTGATTTACAGTAAATGTGGGATATTTCTTATTTTCGGTTTTTGCATTACAGAAAACATTTAATTATTTGGATCAATGATTTCACCCAATCATTTTCCAAGGTCATATTTTGACCTTTTTATGGAGGCTGAGCAAAGGTTTAATAAAACACGTCATATTTCATCATCAAATCTCATATCGGGTTTGTTTGGTTCATTTGGCACAGCAATATCCAATTATACATGCCTTATTCATCTGCAGGGGTCTTTCTACAGGTCACGTTGATAAAGTCTATGTGTGTGTGTGTGTGTGTATTTGTACATTTTTTATGAATACAATGCCCTGATATTTCAGGAATCCCAAAGAAAAGCTAGGGTAACCTACAGGACCAAGAACATACTCCTGACTTATAGAGATTCAGAGTAATGTCATTATGAGGATTAGAAAATTCTTAGTGTACTAAGACACCTACATACTGTGGCTGTCAAAACAAAACATTTCATCTCCATTTTTCATGTTTTTAAAAAATCTTTTTACACTGTAACAAACTGTAATGATGAATAGAAATGGTCCAAATGACTAAAAAAGTCTTCTTGCACATAATTGTATACATATAACACACATACATACATGCATATAGGCACACCGCTGTCTTGCCATTGCTATTTATCTCAGTAGTACACTTTGGCTTAAACGGATTTGACTGGATTTGTTCAATTCCATGAGTAGAACCCCTACTTAGATAAACAAGGTACTGGATGATAACTGCAACTAATGTTGTGCTACCAGGAGGAGAGGTTTGGAAATGTTTAAGAACGTAGTGACATTCATAAAATCTTTACTTTTTGCATAAATGTTATTTGTACTCTTAAATAGCCATTTAAATACAATGTGCCTTTTGGTTTTGCATTATTGTACAATAAGTGCAGGACATCATCATTATATGTAGAAACTAAAATTTGTACAAAAATCTAATACACATGGAACTTATTATTACATTACATAGGTCTGTATTCTTCTTTTATTTGGTCGTAAGTATATTGTTACTTTATTAATGTCCTAAACGTGAATCTTTGCCCTCTTTATTACACAGCAGATGAAATACTATATGCACACAAAGCCCCTGAGATTTATTTACGCATGCTGTTAATTATCAATTACATCCCAGACTAATGGAGCTTTAGCTTCATTTGAATTAATTCCCAGATGATTTACTCAAAACGGACAAGCTATTACTGCTGAACCGGACAAACAAAGGCTTTTCCCCCACTGTTGTGTTGTGCTTCTCTGAAAACTGGCTTAGAAAATCCATTCCATGCAGGGCTCTCCAGCTCCAGAGCATTCATCTCAGAGCAGACCATGCCACAGACTGGCTGGGAAATCTAGAGACAGCAGAATCTGCTTTTTTATCAGTAAAGGCTGGTGCTCTGAAATCATACAGCCCAAATCAATCAATGTTGTGAAAATTTGGACAAATAAGGCAAAGGACAAGCAAAACAACCAACTGGCAGATACTGATTGAAGTTCATTTGACCATGCAGCCTATGATGTGGACAAATACACTGAGACTGTGACATTTTACAGCTTCTGTGAGGACATCTTTGACCCCATTTACTGTTTACTGTATGATGTTATGATATTTTTTCTTTTTAGTTTTTTTTAGTATATTTAGTAATATTAATATGAAAAAAAAAACACTCACTGCTCATCTAAACTGTTTTTAAACATTATTTTCGCAGGTGGCTAAGACTTTTGCAGATTACTGTACATCGTGCATCAGCCGAAGAAGTTCAGCTTCACTAAAGAGCTGCTGGTTCAGTTGTACACAGTCATTATAGAATCGGTCATTGCTACCTCCATCGTGCAGCACTTCCACCAAACAGAACATTCACAAATTGCAGAAAAGATCAGACTGCTTTATCTACACCTCCAGAAGTAAGAAGCGTAAAGAAAGGACCAACACTGACCTTCCGTGGCCATCATTTGCTTCAGTCCCTTAGACAGGCTCTTTGGCCAAAACTTCAGACTGCAGAAAAGTTTTTTTGCTACTTCCTATTTACTACTTCCTACCCACTGACTGTATTTTAAATGCTGTTCACAAATATATTACTGTGTAAATATCTACAGGTATGGATGCTTGTGTGTGTGCGTGTGTGTGTGTGTGTGTGTGTGTGTGTGTGTGTATGTGGCAGTGTATATGCATGGTAGAACTCAAGTGTGTATATTACTGTATGAGTGAGAATCTGCTCCTCATTCTCCTCCCAAGAGGGCCAATGCACTGCTGCTGTCTCAGAGGATAGCCGCTTTTTATTAGCAAAAAAGCAATTATGAAATCTTTTTCAGAGATAAGCTGCTGCAGACGTTATCTTCAAACATATACGTGCTCTTAGGTTCTGCGGGGATGGCGGTGTAAATCAATTTGCAGTTCGAAGGGGAATCCCCACGCGTAGGCGTTGTGTGAGTGGGAGATTATTAGTCACAGCATTGATTTCTGTTCATTATTTTAAGCACGTCAGTTGCTTAAGCTAAAGCGTAAGGGAGATGAAGTGTCAGACATTTCATATTATAGCACTGTATTGCATTGTACAGTGTGGCCTTTCAGCCTTATATGTTCGTCATCTCGGTCACTCTCTGTCCTTACTGGGAAATGTAGGCGTGTGGTCTGTCAGTGTAGGGCCATTAACTTAATGGACTGCAGGTCATTGTGAGAAAAGAATGAACAAAAATAGATGGAAAATGTCTGAGGGAGACAGGAGGAGGCAGGGACAGTAACCTTTTGGCTTCTTTATTGGAATGAGATGACACACTTGAGCAGCTCTTAAATGAATGGCATCTGCAGAGATAGATCCTCTGAGAGGCTTGCCCTTTTCCTCTGTTCCTTAAGCCCAGCTGGAGAAGAAACATCGCTTCCTGCCTCCGACTTCATGGGTGTTGCAGAGAGTCTTCCCGCTTTTCTCCCCTCCCCACCTCTTCACGCCTGCATCACACCCGAGGCCTCTCTCCACCAGGAGCAGAACTTGAACTCTGGCATATCACGAAGGACATCAAAATGGGTGATAATGGCCAAACATGTTGTTCTCCTCAAAGGTTAAAGGTCTGTATTCTCTGAAAGATTGTTTATTGAAAAGTTTGTTTGCTCAGTAAATAAAAAGTCAGTATTTTGCTCAATGCCATACATAGTCTACTCATCATCCACTTTATTAGAAGTACTCACCTTCCACTCACTGGCCAGGGGGCACAGAATTCTTACATATGTGAACCCATTAATCAGATCAAGCTCCAAAGCAAAGTGCAAAATCTGGGGGTCTTGAGGAGTCCAAGACCTCCTGATTAACCTTTAGTAAAAATTCTGTGGGGTCCCTTATAACAAACATGCTATAGCATTATAGTGTCCATTAAAAGGATGTTCAAATACAAATTCATGAAAATGTTGTTGTTGCTGGATGTTTTTAGCCTGTTTGACCCTAGAATTGACAAATTTCTGTTTTTAGTAGTATCTTTAGCTTCAACATCGGTCTGCCTCTTGGATGCACTGCAGCTGAATTTACCCTCACACAAAGATGAAGATGCCAATAGGTGCCACATGAAAAACACTTTTCAGTCCATGATTCCTCAAAGAACACTTTTTATAAATAGGACATGTGAGTGTGAAGAACATTTTAAGGTCTAAAGAATATCAACATAATGTAAAGGCTCCAAAGGTTCTTCCTAAAACCATTTGTCCAAGCCAAGCATTATTGCGCTTTAAAGTTTATAAAACGTACACTATGTGGATGTTCATTAAACTAAAACAAATTTCACAATTTGCACTGGGGCACAGACATGCTGGAATAGAAAAGGTTCTTCCCTACAAAATGTCCACAAAGCTGGAAGCAAGGCGTTGTCCAGAATGTTTTGGTCTGCTGAAGCGTTAAGACTGCCCTTCATTGGAAGTAAGTCCAAACCCTGAAAAACAGGTGTGTCTCAATACTTTTGGCCATATAGTGTACCTTAAGGGTCCACTATTAAGGTTTACAGTTACAGACTGTAGCCCATCTGTTGATGCACAATTTATCAGCCCCTTCTACCTTGTTCTTTCTTGGTCAGTTTCTGTTAGAGGTGGAAAATTTAGATCCAGAAAGTAAAATCCTCTCCAGGATTTTGTTCCAGCTGTCTTAACACCTTTGCTGCTGGTTTTAACTAATAAGAAAAGCTGCTTGAGCAAAATTCTGAAGAGAAGGTTGGCTTTTTAGACTGGACTGTACTGACTGTGCACCAAGAAGGTGGAGCTACGAGGAGAGCATGTTCTGTTGTTATTATGATGTTAGGATAAGAAAGGATTGACAAAGGCTTCTACACAAAGTGACAAAACCCCGAATGCCGCAGATTCAATAAGAATGCCCATACATTTGGCTGAAAGTTTTCAAAATGTAATTAACAGCATCTTTATCATCGTTATTGTGCAACTTGAGGTCCCTAATGCTCATTGGCACTCTACACGCTCATCCTTTTGCCACTTAATTATTCAGTCCACATAGCGTGCAGAGTCCCACAATTCCTCGCTCCACTGCACTTACAGCAATTGCTGTTTCAGAAATTAGACCTAAATTGTATGCAGCTTTTGCACCAGATAACACCAAAGACCTTAAAGAAGAGGATTTCTTATATCACTGCGTGTGAGAGAGAAAGGCTTCTTGGACGTAGAGTGAATTTCACAGTTGGCCAAACAGCGCCAGAAAGCAAGGCTCTATCAGGCCTTACACAGCAACTGCAAAACGCGCAGGACTTTAAAAGCTTGTTTAATCAGCTCAGTTAAATCATAATACTATGAAGGAGCAACATCAGCCATCTATTTATATCCACCTAACATATATCTATATATATATATCTCTATATATCTATATAGCTATCTA